>VZSC01010539.1:125801-199359 GCA_013398225.1 Steatornis caripensis | reverse complement strand
AATCAAGATTAGAAAAAAAAAAAAAACAATGTAGAAAAGACTACTTCTAAGTGGCAATTCACTAGTGGGTGTGTACTTGAAGTGGGGAAATGCTGAGAAATATTTTTGGAGGGTGATAGAAATGCACCATTTATTCCTGTTTGTAGAGCAGAGGCTGGGCCAAAGTGTTTTGGGCAGAAGAGCTCAGCAGAGATGATGTCTCCTTACTTTGAGTCATGGCCACGACTGTGGTACCTGAGAAGCTGATGTTTTGCGCTGTTCTTTCCTCCTGCGGCCGTCCATGCCTGAATGTAGTGGATGTAGTCATTGGCCACAGTTGGTTTTTTCTGTCCCATATCCTTCTCCCCTCACAGCCACTCCTGCAACGAGTGACACTCCCTTGTTTCAGCAGCACTGTTGCTTTTTTGCCCACTTTGCACACCCATCACATAGTTCCTTGCCTCTGCCTGAGAAAGCAGAAGGAGAAAGTTTCGACATTCACTCCAGCAACCCACTTCACAATTTGTTTGCAAAAAAATGTCCATGTTCCGTACCTCCTTGTACTTATCACAGAATGAAATGGGCTGTAATCTTGGAATTGCTTAATTCTCGAGTAGCTTTTGGTTCATGTAGACGTCTATTTTTCAGGATAAACAAGGAATCCCGTGGTGGCTTGGAATAAGTTACAAAGGAATAGGCCAGTACGACTTACAAGACAAAGTTAAACCCAGGAAAGTAAGTTTTTTGCATCTGATTTTTTTTCTAGGGGGAGGCAGGGTGGTGTTGCAGGTCAGAATATACTTTTTAAAGCTGTTGCTTATTAGACTACTGAGCAAAAGACCAAGGGTTGGAGGCAGAAGGAGAATTCTGCTGGCACCAAGGCAGTAAAACTCTCCTCCTTACTTAGAGTGGAAACTCCCTTTGGGAGCTTTGGCTTGTGTGTTGTCTTGAGTTTGGAGGTCTCAGGACAGCAATTTTGACAGTCTCCAGGCGTAACTACAGAATTGTGAAGCAGTTTGGTTTCTGCAAGTCCCAAACTAAGGCCTTTCTACTCAAGCAGTGTTTTCACTTGGCTTTCATAAGTGTTCTTTGTGTGTGAAGGGATAAAGGGCTTGACTGATATCTGTGAAACACGAGGGGAACTGCAGGCCTCTTCAGGCAGCTGTGATGCAATGAATTGTGAAGGAGAATTGAGAGTAAATGCCAAATACCAGAGGTCGTTCTTTTCTTTTTCCGGACCCCTGGTCCCCAGAGCGTCCTCTGCAGGGTAAACCCTGCCAACAACCTCCCCTGTTGTCTAAACAGGGCAGGGGGTCCCGTGTCGCCCTGGTGGCTACCTGAAAGCCCCCATCAGCCAGCCCTAACAGGCTCCTTCTGCCACTGGCCTTGGAAACCCCATTGTGCAGCCCAAGCGCACGATGTGTTGGGAGCTCGCCCAGTCCTGTAGCTGCATACATCTCCCTGCGACAGGACCGAGCCCTGACAGTCTTTGAAGTTATTTAACTTGCTTGGCTGGGGAGAAGAGCCAGGACTGCACCTGCAAGGGCTGCATTGCTGGGTCGGGGCTGTGTGGATTCTGGTCATGTCTTCGTTGGAACGTCTAAGCCATGAGGAGACAGAGACCTGGTGCTTTGCTGTTCTCCTTCCCCAGGAATGATCTGGGCAGGAGTTCACATGAAGTGTGTGCTCCCTGCCGGGGAATTTTACATTTGCAAAATGATATTGTTTAGTGTATTTGTGCCAAAAAACGCAGCTTAACAAAACTTCCTTGTTAAGAGTAATTCCCCTTCAAGCTCCCAGCCTGATCTTCTCTTTTTCCAGAGCAGGCTATGGCTTGGTTACTTTTGGTGTATTTATATACCTATATATCCAAGGCTGAACTCATACATCCTTCCTTTGCTTTGTTGAGTAAAACACTTAGTTTAGCCCAAGATGTCTCTTACCATACCTGGTCTAAAATGACACAAGAGGAAGCCTAGAAAATCAAGTAAGTCCATGTTGATGCAGCCATTGGTCATCAAAGGAGAGCATCAAGGAGCTCCTCTTGCTCTTGAGCACTTCCGAGTTTTTAGGCAACATCTACAAGATTTTTCCGGTCAGCTCAAACACGGATCATTCTCCACCCGAGATGTCCAGCTGTGACCAGCAACGCTCTCCAAGAAGATGCAGCGTGCCTTGCTAGAAGCATTGCTTCGCCAAGCAGTTTTTGTGCTTGTGGGATTTAAGTTTACAACATCAACCAGGCAGATTAAGAAATTTTTTTTAAGGTCAGCAGGGCCCAGATACCAAGTCACACCCTGCCACAGTTCTGAGGCGTTGCCTTTGAACGCAGCAGGAGTTGCGTTTAAGAAAAATAAAATAAAAAATGAAGGTCACCCCTGCATGGAAGCTTTACAATGGAAATGATCATAGTTATCTGCTTTACTGTAATTATAATTGTATATTATAGAAGATAGAGAAATCACAAGATAGAGATTAAAAGAGAAGGTGGGAGAGGGGAGCCTAAATGCAGAGGGAAGGTTTAATGCCAATAAGCCGATTGGAAAAAGTGGGGATGGATATGGCTGTAGTATCCTTATGGATTTGTGGCTGGTGTTAATAGGAGGAGACAAAAATTACTTAAGACACATCTTGTCCTAAGTCATGACTACTTTTAACTTGTGGCTAAATGTACAAACAATTTATTTATACAAAAAATGTTTCAGGGTTTGAAACACAAAGTGCACTTCTGGAAGTAATTGCAATCAGATTGCTTTTGGGGAAGAAAGCAGATGCTGGATGTAGAGAGGCACCCAAGTCCAGGCTTGGTTTTGGAGTTAAAATGTTGAGATCCTACTGTTTATTTCAGTGTAGCTGTAGCCTTGCTGCCTGTGATGTGGCAGGCAAAAGTTTCCTTTTAACTAGTATTGTTGTTTGTTCATTTTTATGAATGTATCAGAATATATTTGAGAGGGGAGAGTCTGTATAGCTTGCATGAATCTCTGAGGAGTCAGCAAGCACAGTCCTTTCTGAAGCAGCAGGAGAGGAGGAGGGTAGGCATGTAAACTATGGCTGTCTTTTGCAGCGAAGGTGCTAGTTTTGCTGGATTTAGCAGCGTTTTCTTGCTTTGCTTTTCGGGATGGAGCCAAACTCACAACTGCCATGTGCTGGTGTTACCCTGCTGTTTATACTTTGGATCAAAAGTGCTGTTGTGTTTATCTCTAGCCATCTGGGGAAGAGCATCCTTATTGTGCTCCACTTCGCCAGTTAGTGATGTTTAAATATACATACAGCTGATTAACTCAGTAAAAGGGAAAGGCTGAGTCCAAGTTAATGGAGACCAAACTGGCCTTTCCTAATTTTAAAGCTACAGGTGATCTCTGGGTGTACAAAGCTCTCTGATACCAGCTGCAGTGGAAAAGCTGCTGAGTTTCAGGTGGGATGTTTTCAACAGGGAATTCTGCCTGTGCTCCAGCTAAATTCACACCAGGGAGTTTTATTTGGCTCCCTGTGTCTTGTCTGCGATGCCAATAGCTGCTGTTCGATGTAGGTGCATTTGCATAACATGTTCATCATAGGCATCTGGTAAGCGCCAAGTCTGTATTCAGAATATTTTTTTTAAAATAATAAAATAATAATATATATTAAATTGACTGTACTTATTAATGTGATGTCAATTAGATCTCAATAAATATAACCATCCTCCTAAAAAAGTGAAATCTTTTGGCTTTATCCAAAGTAGGTCTTTAGGCAAAGAGACCTAAATATGAGCCTTGGAGCACAGTGGTTATCCCAAGATTTTGTTGTTGGATCAACACTTGTTGCGTGAAATCCAAAACTGAGAACTCATCACAGGAAACAACTTGCACGACAGACCTGGATGATGCAATCTCCAGATCTGTATCGCCCAGCCTTGCCAATGCTTGCGCACGTACCGTCAGTCATCCATGGGGGGAACGTAAGTTGTTGGAGAGGATGGTGTGTAACCCAGGGCTGGACCAGGAGAACCTGCCGTGTCTGTCTGCCTGTGTAAAGCTGGCTGGGGAGGTTTGAGTCTGGCTATTAATATCTTGCTGTTTGACCTGAGATGGTTTGGAGAAAGGAGTTTCGTTGCTGTAAGTCCCTCCGGAAGGCTTGTATCTCTTTGGAAGCTGTTTCTAGTGAAGTAAGCCTGTGTTTTACCCCTCACCTGGGACTGCGAGCTGATGGACACCGAGGGAAGCACTGTGCTCTAGTGCTGTAATAGACTGAAAATGGAGAGTTATTTTTTGTGTCATTTATGAAAATTGTCTTTGTAGATAAAAGCAGCGGCTCCACTCTGGCTGGAGGTTACACTGAGCTCACTTGATTATAATCCTGAAGTCTCACAGGGCATAAAAAAGACTGGCTTTGGCAACCCCTTGTTCAGATTTCAGCTCAGACCTGAGATTAACTCTGCAGTCCTGCTGCTTTGCAAACATTCTCCCGTCAGCTGCAGTTAATACCAAGAGATGCCTCCTGCTTGCTATGGGGTGGCATGCCAAGAGCTTGTCCCCAATCTCTTCTGAATCAATTAGGAAAAGCATAAAACAGGTCCCAGGACTTTGTATGCCATTTCAAAACAGAATAGATCTATCTCCCTTTTATCTCTACTCCTGTTCTTCTCACTGGTGAGATAAACAATGCCTCGTCTTGTTTATGGAGCATGTATTATGGTATGAGTTGCATTTATTCTGTGTTCAGCCAATGCGTGGTGATCCTCTGAGGGACTGGAATTCGAGAAGGCAGCTTGCTGGCTTTTTGACTTGTTCTCCTACTTCATTGTGTTTCTTGTGTTTCTGTGGGTGACTCCCTGGTGATAAATGAACTATAATATCTGAAGAGAAGAACTAATCTTGCTATGGTATTGTTTCAAATCTACAAGATTTTGATTCTATTGCTGGTTGTCTTGAGTGCCTGATGTTCTCAGAAGTGTTTTTATTAGAGTATACTAGCTTTGANGAGTTGCATTTATTCTGTGTTCAGCCAATGCGTGGTGATCCTCTGAGGGACTGGAATTCGAGAAGGCAGCTTGCTGGCTTTTTGACTTGTTCTCCTACTTCATTGTGTTTCTTGTGTTTCTGTGGGTGACTCCCTGGTGATAAATGAACTATAATATCTGAAGAGAAGAACTAATCTTGCTATGGTATTGTTTCAAATCTACAAGATTTTGATTCTATTGCTGGTTGTCTTGAATGCCTGATGTTCTTAGAAGTGTTTTTATTAGAGTATACTAGCTTTAAATGGGTAATATTTATGATATTTTTCTTTTAATTCAACATACACTAAGAGCTAATGCTGAAAGTTTTCCCTTACAGAACATTCATTTAATGTAAATTTGCTGTTCTGCTTTACTGAATGGTTCAGAACACAACAGCATTCATACAGGCTTCTCAGCAGGCGGATCTAATTAGGCTGAGATTTCTTTTACAGTGTTTATTTCTCACCAAGTAGAAGCCATTGATTTAGACATAAGATACTAAACTTGCATAATTATTTAAAATAAACACAGAGCTGTTATGAGACTGCTCTGAAATGCAGTTCCTTCCAGATGTGCAAAAAGTTGCGTGAGCGTCACCTACCCCAAAGCACACGTTTTGGGACAGTTTGGTGCTGATTCTTGTTAATGCCAGTGCTAGTGTAGTGAGAACTGGGCAAGAATGGATTGGAATGTATTGGGAAAAAAAAGGGATTGAAGAGGTCTTTAGAGGACTGGCTTAATATACAAAGATGAAGGATGCCGCCAGGTGAGCTCTGCGCATTTATGCTGGCACAGGTGGGAGCCGTCTGCTGCCTCCTCTCAAAGTTGCTGCAGGTGAGGCAGTTTGGCTCTCCTGCCATCTCCTCAAATGCCTCCCTCCATGGCCAGGCATAGCAATTTAAAACAAAAAGATTTCAGTTGAAGGTAGTGTGCCAAACAGCAAACTGCAGTGGAGGGGCTGAAACGTGGCCCTTCCAGCATTGCTGGCAGGGCGGTAATTTCCTTCATCGGGGTGGGGTACATTCCTGCGGGCAGAAATCTTATGTTTCCTTGGTGTGGATTGCCAGATTTGTCTGGAGATTGCTGTTCCCAGCCAGCTCCTGGGATACTGGTTGCGGAACCTCCTTACAGGCACTGCACGTACCATGAGGTGCTTTGAAAGTGCTTCCCGAGGGAAAGGCTGCTGCAAATGCTGTGGCATGGTTTGCACTTCTATGCTGATCTTACCCAATGATCTCTTGGGTGGAAATTCAGAGATCTTGGTAATTTAGCCCTTGGTCAAAATTTGCCATTAACCTGCTGTGTAATTTGCTGTGCCCAGGGCTGGTGCTGCACCTCTGCAGAAGTGCTTGGTCACACAACCCTGCCAGCCAGCTCCTCTGCAGATTTTTCACCCAGACTGCAAAAAAACCCAAAAACCCAAAACTTTTTTTAAAGAAAATGTATCAGGCTGATAGGAATATTAAGCAAAGGGCCCCTGAGCAGCAGTTCTCTTGCACGTCTCTCAAGATGGGGGCTCTGCCAGCTCCTGCCTGCAATCCTGATGGGGCCGTTTTTCCAAGCCAGTGAGCTGCTGCTGTCAGACAAACTTGCATTTTATTCAAAACTGGATGCAAGATCAGCAGGGTAAAAAACCAGCTGCTGCTTTTATTAAGGTGTCTCACTACTTAAGCAGTCTGTGCCTGCTTTGTGTCTCAAGACACAATTAGACTACAATTACAGCTCTTTTTGTACGTGAAAGAGGGTTAGGAGCGCGATACCTTTCGTTCAGTGTTCTGTGGTATCTAAGAGGATCACAGTAGAAATGCAGGAAGCTCAAACTCATGGGCTGGCAAAAGCAGCAGCTGGGTGGTAGGAGTCTGGCCGGTGCACGGAGGTGCCTGAGTAATGAGGAGCTTTGCAGCTCTGCCTTCTTCAAAAAGACCCAGAAAAGAAACCTTGCCCAGGTCAATTCTGCTTGTAGGGATCGACAGGCAGCCTGCGCTATGCTCTATGGGAGTTTTCAGGAGCCATTAAGGATCTGGAAATCTAAATAGGGGGGAAGGCTATTAAGAAAACATTCATTAGCTCAGATGGACCTAATAATCTGGTTAAAGGGAACATACATTGCAAAACTCCCACAAAAACATTTTAATTATTCCTAATTGTTCTTCCAGCCCTCAAAAACTAGTTTCAGATTTCCAGTTTGTTTTCTGGTTGGTTTTTTTTTTAACAACTGTTTTGTCTTTTAATATGCATGTAGTTTGGGTAAGATTTTAATTAGGAATGATTTAGAAACATGTCTGTACAGAGTTAGGGAGTATTTGAAGGGAGCAGGAAAACTCTAGTGCAGTGACAGTTTCCTGAGTATTGCCTTTTGACCACAATTTAGGAAAATTTTCTTTGAAGTAGCTTAGAGAATTTAATTTGGTTTACTCTGGTTTGTTCTTTATTACTTTTTTTTTGCCCTTGTTTGTATAGAGGCTTTTTTTCCTCTTGTGTTCATGAATCCAGACATACTAGGCAGAAACTTGTTAATATATTCATTCATGATTATTTAAGTGCCCCTATGTAATACTAGTCCACAACTTACTCTGAAGCTACTCGTACAATCATTGGTTTTATTCTTAAGGACCTGACTGCAGGGGCTTGTCAGAGGAGTTGATTGCTAAGAGCTTATATTGTTCTGAAGTGAGACAGCTTAAGGACAGGGCCCTTTTCAGTCCATAAGAGCAAAAATGTGTCCTGTGTGCAGAATTTCAGATGCCGCTTCCCCATCTCTTCTGCAGTGCAGCAGCAGAGGGGTCAGCTGGAATTGTCTTAGTCCCGTGTGTCTTTGGGCAAGGAGGCAAATGTCTTTGTCTTGAATGTACCTGGCTGCAAATGCTTCAGGCACCCCTCAGCTCCGTTTTGGGCTTCGATGGATCTCACAGGGTGGGGAGGAAATGGGGCAAAGCTCTACCCACATCCTGAGGCAATTCCATATTGGTTTCCTTACAAATGCAAATACTTTTTTTTTTCTCTCGGCACTGAAGATGATCAGGGATGCATCTCACCCAGGGCTCCAGTTGGATTTGTACAGGCAGCTCCTCATGGAAGGGTCCAGCTGGACCCTTGGAGTCCTAATGTGTCCTCTGCCCGGGCAGGCAGCTGCTCAAGGCGGTGGGGCAGCTGCATTTCATCCCCCTGCCAAATGCGACCCTCTTCACTCCCGCTGCCGCTGCCCCTAGGACAGGTGACGCCTTCTCCCACAGCCCTCTGGAATGCCGAGCATATCCGGAGAGCAAAAACCCAGAGGAAGTGATAAAGGGGATGGAGTGTCATCACCCGCAGCCGATAAGAGGCAGCAAGGTGGTTTTTTTTTTTCCAGAGGTCATGTTTGAAGCACACCCATCGTTTTTACGAGCGTGGGAGCAGGGTGGCCGGGAACGCGGTGCGATGCTTCTGGTTGAACCTGTTGCCTCTCGGGCGTGAGTCAACGCCGGCAGGGCTGGGACTTGGCCGCCGCGGGGGCCTGGGCTGCCTGCTGCAGCCCCCCTCGCCACGCTTGCTCCCATCTCAGCCCCCCAAGAGGCANGCGTGGGAGCAGGGTGGCCGGGAACGCGGTGCGATGCTTCTGGTTGAACCTGTTGCCTCTCGGGCGTGAGTCAACGCCGGCAGGGCTGGGACTTGGCCGCCGCGGGGGCCTGGGCTGCCTGCTGCAGCCCCCCTCGCCACGCTTGCTCCCATCTCAGCCCCCCACGAGGCACTGGGGTGCTCCAAAGGGGTGCACCCTCTCGATAGAAACCCTCTTCTGTTCTCTCCTCGGTTCAGTTTTCCCTTTATCTGAGGGAAAGGGTGGGTCAGGGAGGCGTCACTGCCGGGAGAGGCGGTGATGTCAGGCGTGTGTCAGCAGTAGGAGGTGAAGCCGGTGAGGCAGCGACCGGCTGCCGGCGGTGGGAAGGGATGGCACGGTGGCCGCCTCTTGCTCTGCTCTTCTCATGTCACCCTTGACGCTTTCTGGAGTGGCCGGTGGTGCCAAGGAGAAGGGGCCGGTGCTGTGGGGAGGTGAGTGCGGGGATGGGAGCGTGCGTGGGGGCGGCTGAGCTGCCAGGGTCGGGTTGGGGATCACTGTGTGCTGAAGCACTCACAGGCACTGTTGCTCAACATCCTGACAAGCTGCATGAGCTGTTTTCTTTTTATTTTTTAAATGTATTTATTTACAAGTTCAATGCCAAGTTATAAAGAGGGCACTTCTGAAAGTAGTGTGACTGGACAGGGTGCCTTTAATACAGAGATAAGCTTACGTAGGCAGCAGAGTAAAACTTCCACAATCTATTAGAAAATGAGTAATTAGTTCAAGTAATTTCCCCGTGCTGTAATTTTTCATACAGCAGGGTCTAATAATTTGTAGTACTAGAAAGGGAAGTTTCAACTAAACAGAGGGAAAGGTCATGGAAAGAGCCAGAGTTTTCCCCACAAACACATGCACTGGGTTATGTTTCATTTACAATCCACGTTATGAATGTTTCAAAAGAATCTTAGCGTAATATGTAATGTCTTACAAAACTTGAAGTTCTTCCACAGTCGGAGCACGGTGTGTCGCGTTTTGGTGGAGGTTGGCAGGAATGTCGCTTGTGCTGGGCGCTTCTGGTGTGGTGGCTGCAGCCTTGAAGGCTTCTGAAAAACTCCCGTGGGGAGGGAGGAGGTCACTGTGGTGGCCCGTGTGCCTCGGCTGGATCACTGACGTTGCAAGCTGATCTCTCCCACTTAATGCTCGGTCCTGGCTCCCCAGCCTGGGTGGAAGCACCCCACATGGGCTCTAGCTCCGGCAAGTAGCTGGCTGTAAACTGCAGTGCATGCTGCTGCACCTCTGCACCCCATCATCTTCAGGTGATGTCCCTGGGGACGCCTGTATTGGGTGTCTGTGCACCCACTCACCCTGGCACAGCTGGAGAGGGGGCAGGAGGTGATGCTGCAGAAGCCTGCACCGAGGGGCCGGGGAACAGCTCTGCTAAAGCTGGGTTGAGAAAATGCAGCTGCTGATGGATCATCCCCAGAGGGTGGCTAATGCTGGTGCAGAGGGAGAGCAGATTCGTATGAAATTCTGATCCCACGGGTGCAGCTGCCCTGGTTGACTTTGATCTCTTCTTCCAGCTGGCACTTTGCGGGAAATCTGTGGTTTCCTTACCAAAGTATGCGTTGTGGGGTGGCTTCCTCCTGTAGCTGCTCTTTCTCTGTTACATGTTGCACCCCTGCTCCAAAATGTCATGTCAAATCTCTCACCCAGTGTCTTCCAAAGAGAAAGGTCTTGGTTTTTGCTGAGCTGCTGCTGTTCCCTGGGGATGTTATGACTGAGGAAAGAGACCATAGGTCTATGCAGTTACCTTGTATAGAGATTTTTGCATTTCATCAGAGAGAAGAGGACTTTAAGCTGTCCTCCCAAGATCTCTGTGAATTTCTAGCAGTGGAATTAAATGTGCTGTTGATGGAAACATATGTCACAGGCAAAATCCTCAATCTGCAATGCATTGTCTGTAGGAGTGTGAAATTACTTGAGGGGCATTGTATATATTTATATTTATGTGCTTATTCTAATTAATGTTATGAATGTTGTTCCTGCTAAGTTCATGCCGTAGCTGAAGATACACAGGAATTGTAATTTGCTGAAATTATACAGTCTTGGGGGGGAGAAGACTGGTGATTCTTGGAGTGACAGTGTTCTGCTTCTCTCTCCCAATTCTTGTAGCTATTTCAATGGAAACAGCTGGAAAATCTCTATTTCCGTGAAAAGAAATTTGCTGTGGAAGTACATGATCCCCGCAGGTAAGGCTGGAGGGAAGCAGTTGTATAGTGGGATTAATCTTTACCCAGACTGGGGATTCATAATCTCGTGTTAATGGATGGGAATGGAAGGTGCCTCTGAGTTCAACACAGACCTGAGTTTACTCTGGGCTTTGCAGTACTGATCCTGACCCGCATTTGGCAGGGTGGACCAGGGCTGGATCCAATCTGAGAGTGACGGATGAGTAGTGCTGTGATGTTACAGAGGGAAGGTCATAGTTGTAGTGAGCAACCTGGAGTAACTGTGGATGTGTAACAGCTCTGGGTGTCCTTCTCTCAAGTTGCCTGTAGTGTCCGCTGAGGAAGTTCTTGGAGCAGAGGGACGACTATTTGTCATGGCCAAATTTGCTCACTTTACAAAACCCTTGCCGGAGAGGCCACTGTAATGTGCTTGTGCAGCAGGAGACCCAGGAACATGGACCGCAGGACCTGGACATGACTTTCTTGCTCACCTTCTGCCCTCCCCTGCCTTGGCAGCGATGCTCCCTCCTCTGAGCTTGAGCCTTCAGGGGCCCAAAAGAGCACTGCCGGTTAGGATGGGAGCTCACCTGCAGCTGCCTTCCTGTGCCTTCCCTTCAAGATCCCTCCCAAGAAGAAAGAGCCTTTGCCCAGGGTGAATTTCTGACTCTACCTTCCTTTCTGCTTCTCCTGCTGCCATCATTTCTACCTCTGGCACTGGGCCAGGAAGGGCTGCGAGATGCCGTGCTGATTCTGCTGTGTCCCCCATCCTGCCTGATCACTCCTGTCAGGGTCCCACGGCAGTCTGCTCACCCTTTCCAGGTTTATAGCGTACCCAGACATTGGTCTCAGCAACACAATTGCCCAGCTGAGCTAAGGGCACAGCTGCTCTGTACTGCAAAGCTTACCCAGGAGGGGCTTTAACTTTAACTTTGTAAAATGAAGGGAAGATTAAGAAGGAGAAAAGGCAGCAGCACCGGGTGGTGGGGAGAAGGAAATCCGAGTTTTCACATTTCTGAAATAAAGGCTGAGCCTTGCCTGGTTGAGAGAGAGGCATTTGGGACTTGAAACCTCAAAGGCCTGTATTGAAATTGCATTTCTTTTCACCTCCTCAGAATTTCAGTGTCGAGGAGGACCTTTGGTCAGAGCGGACTGGTAGTGCAAACCTGGTATGCAAACACTTCCCTGATCAAATCCATCTGGGTGATGGCAATCAGTCAACACCAGTTTTACTTGGACAGAAAGCAAAGCAAAGTAAGTTGTAAGGCATTTTACCATAGGCATAAGTTTCAACACCTTTCCTGTATATCATTCAGTGTATTGTTGTTCCATGGATAAACTAGTCCCCAGAGAAAAAATACAAATTGTTTTTGTCAGCTTTTTGAGCAGGCTGTTAGTGACAGTATTGTTATTTGATCCATTTTAGCCTGCCTGCAGTTAAGGTCTATGGAAGTGTAATCACAGAAGAGGGAATTCTCACATTTGGGTGTTTAATCTGCTTTTTCTTTTGTCTGCTTCTCGTGTTCATTTGAACACAGTGCAAACAGCAAAGAGATTTTGAGTTGGAGATGGTTCAGGCTTTGGGGACAGAGGAATGCCAGTACAGTGCTGTGCCCCGCGAGCTCCTACGTGATGCTGTTGCTTTAGCCCTTAATTTTGTGGGAGTTGAGGTGTGAAACATCATCTTCTGTGACCCTGTGCTCTGAAGTTAATTAGAGGTAACTTGAAGAGGCTGGATTACTTTTGTTTTTTAAACTCCTTCAGGCAAAAATTCCTTCAGCAAGAAGTCTGGATGATATCGCCATGGATCTGACGGAGATGGGAACACCAAAAGTTTCAAAGCTAGTGACTTTGGAGGCAAAGAACCAGCTTATTATGGCCAGCAACGGCAGTTTGATCTCATCAGGTAATACTTCACGTAAATGCAAGGTAGTGAAGTACAGCGGGGCTTGTGTATGTTAAAAGGGAAAATGAGGCTAGCTGACCCTAAATAGATACGTGAAGGCATGTATTAGTTACGTATCTGAAACAGTAACATCAATGGTGTAATCTGCTGTTTCCCCCCCATAACTAAATAAGAAAATAAAAACATGCTACATGGGTAAGCACCCATGCTGGTTCATGAATAATTTGGTATCAGTCTCATCAAAGTCCAAGGGAAATTTGATCCAGGCTAACTTCAAGCACCTGTACTAGGAGTTGAATTGCCTCGAGCTTCCTCAAGAATGAACAAGATAAATGCTTCCAAATACAGCTCAGCTCTGGAGTGGACTTTAGATGTTTCCTTTGACTGTGGAGTGGGGAACAGTGAGGAGATAAAAGCCTGGCTGCCACACGTCGGTGCCTTGAAGTGAAGGCCAAGTGAGGAGCCTCATTCTGTCTTGAATGCAAAGTCAAAGCTAAAATAATCAAGTATATTGTAGAGAACTCTAATGCATTGATTTATATTCTGGGTGGTGGGTTTGGGGTGTATATTCTTGGGACTTACGCAAGTATGTATGTTGGGGTTTGAAAAAGTGCACGTTTCCTAAAAGCCTGCTTGCTGATGACAAGAAAACGTGTTGTTTTGCTCAGCTGAACTGCTTTGGGGACATCTCTGCTTACCTTACCAGAAAGAAATGGCTTTTACCTGCAAATCCTCTGATACAGAGTGTATTTTTCAGGCTCTCAGGATTCAGAGGTCAGTGAAGAACAAAAGAAGGAGAAAATCATGGAACTAAAGAAGAAAGAGAAAATCCTTCAGGAAAAACTGCTTCAGAAAGTTGAGGAGCTGAAGAAAATCTGCCTGCGAGAGGCGGTGAGAATGGCACCTTATGCTTGGGGTTGGGGAGGGTGAGAGCCCTTTTCTCCCTCTGGACCTTCATGTGGAGGCCCCTCTGTTCCCCAGGAGCTGACGGGCAAGATGCCCAAGGAGTATCCTCTGAGCGCTGGAGAGGAACCTCCCCAGGTCAGAAGACGTGTTGGCACGGCATTCAAGCTGGATGACAACCTGCTCCCGAGTGAAGAGGTGAGCGCTGCAGTTTGTTTTCATAGCAAAGGTGGTGTGGCCAGACCGGTGGCCAAAGCCACTTGTAAATAATTCAGCGCTTCCCTGTTAAAGAGGAGGCAGCTGGGACAGTTTCTTGCACAGGCTGGGAAATTTAGACGGGCACCGCCCTTATTTCAGGCATGCCGCCTTTGAAATGACCAGGAAGTTGGCTGTTTCAAAAGGCCTTAAAATCCCCTGACCTGAACCCCTCATTTGGCCACTCTGCTTGAATTTTAATGGCCATTTTGCTGCTGATTAGGGAAGAGCAGGTGCATAATGCTATTTCCCAACCCATGACTATGAGCGTTTCTCGATCATTGATTTGTATCGAGTTGAGGTTGTTTGAAGCCAGAACGTGGCAGGGGCGTACACTGTCCCCCTTGCAATATCATCTGTCCATGAGCATAGCTGTGTGACAGGTGACAGCAGGAGGCGATTTATCTCTGGTGTAATGCAAGTTCCACCTAAGTAAAAGCTCTGTGTGTTGCTCAAGAAGCTAATATGAACTTTGCTGGCAGAGACTGACTCAGGAGATATGATAATTCAGATATATGTAGTTTCTGGACACACACCATTCCCCCTTGTTCCTTGTGAGATTTGTTAACAAGCTATATCATCCAAATAGTAAGTAGCTGTTGGGTGCTTTGCATCTGTCTTTCACCAACCAAAAACTCACTGCCCTGGCTTACAGGACTGGTGTAATCTATGTCTGCAGCAAACTGATTTTATGCAGACTGCCCAAAAGCTATTGAAACAAAATCCTACTGACCAGATTTAATAACGTGTTGCTTAGCTCCTCTGCAGCACCTTTCATCTGAGCCTCTGAGCTGTTTACAAACAACTAATTAAAGTCTCCAACTCCCTGTTGCGTAGGTATGGTGATTTCAGTTTCCGTTTTTGTTTTCTCTAAAGCAGAGAGATATTTTTGAACGGACATTTTCAGGCTTGGACTTGAAGCAGGAGGTTTAACAGCCTGCAGGTTGGCTTGTGTAACAGAAGGGTCTAAACCTGAATTTAGGTGTCTGTTTTACATCATCCAGGCTCGAGAACTTTGGACTTTTCTCAAGAGGTCTCATGATCTTAGGCTTGGCAAAGAAATCAGATGTAAGGATTTCGTATGCTTAGATTGTCTTGTGTATAAACTTTGCTATTTCTGTGTTTTGTGCTCAAGATTTCACTTCATTACCACAAAAATAGATCTTCTCTCCAATAACCTTTGTTTATAATTTCTACTCAGAACAAATAACTCGTCTCACAAATTTGCAGGATCCCGCTTTGCAGGACTTGGAGAGCAATTTTATTATACAGCAAAAGCTGGTGGAAGCTGCAAAGAAACTTGCCAGTGAGCCAGACCTCTGCAAAAATGTGAAGAAGAAAAGAAAGCAGGAGTATGCTGATGCTGTAAAAAAGCTGCAAGAGATAGAAAATTCCATAAATGAGTATAGAATCAAGTGTGGCAAAAAACCAACCCAGAAATCGACTCTTGCTCTACCAGGTAAACGAGAGAATTCCCCATATTCTGATGAAAACAGGGGGAAAAAAAAAGTAATTGACTCACTTACAAGGTTTTGTTTACATCCCCTCTATGTGATTTTTATCTTCTCCAAGGCAATTAAGTAAGAAAAAAAGAGATGCAATTGCTGCATCTGATATAAGTGCACTGCTTATAGGCTGAGGGCAGAATAAGCTGCAGTTTTAGGAACAAGTGGAGACTCGTTCCAGCACCAAGTACAGACCGAAGGTGCTATACATAGAAAGGCTGGCAGGAGGGTCTCAGCCAAAACTGATGTGGTCTCTGAATTCGTAGTGTACTGAGTGCAGTTCTATGTCTAAGCTGCCACGTGCAAGATCTGCCCCGCTTTCCTTCTGCAACGCTGCAGCTCTAGTCAGAACAGAGCGTGTGAGGTTTTTCTGCAAGATAGAGGAAGTAAGGATCAAAGACTTTGTTTTCTAATTAATTTCCAGGAAGACATAAGTGAAGTTCACGAGTTTATGAATGTAAGTGGCATGCAGATTTTTGACTAAATGCATTTGCTAGTGATGAGCACAGTGGAAGCAGATACTCTTGGCCCCTCCATTCTGAAAGTGTGATTTTTCCTAAGGGAGGCGAGATTCTTGCTGCTTCATAGGATAAAGCTTGGGAAACTTGCTAGTATCCAAGCCAGTTGATGAAGGAGTCTGGAAATAGTAAAAGCTAATAGGTATTGCAGCCTTTTCTAGTTTCTATAGCAATTAACAGTTTTAGGACATGTTTAACTTCTCCCCTCTGTTGAAAATACGTATGAATAATTGTTAATGTTTAATTGATTTTCTTTCTCCTGGAGGAAATATTTTGTGAGGTTACTGGAGTGTTTCCTGAGAATTGCAAAGTGGGAAAGAAAATGCAAGATTTTTCTGCTGCTTATATTGATACCCTCTCACTGACCCTTGAGATATTGCCAATATATATATTTTCCCTGGAGGACATCCTTTTCCTGTGCACTGACCAGTTCCTTTTGGGGAAATCTTTGCCATGTCCCATTCTTATCGAGAGCTTGGTTTGGATTCTCACTCATCTTATTATTTAATGTGGCCCAGCTAGTTCCTGATTGACAGAGATGAGGAAGACATCTGGTTTTCCACTTTCTTGCTTACCAATCTGGATACTAATTGTGGGAGGTCCTGTATTACCTGGGACACACGGTGCATAGTAATGACCAGGAAGCTACTGAAGGCCAGTGAGCGGCAAGAGCCCCGTGCGGCAGCGTCCGTGCACAGTCGCTGTTGTTTGTTGCAGCCACTTTTTTGTCCTGTTGTGCAAACAAGCAACTTCGGAGTTGGACATTGCATGTTTAGCCCATCATTTTGCAACATTTGATACATGATGTCCTTGTTTGCTGTCTGAGAAGGGAGGACACAGCCAGAAGAGAGTGGACTGTGTCTTGCAGGGTCTCCCTGCGGGCAGGGGCTGCAAGACGGCACATACTTAGCCAGCCGTAAGTTAGCTGCGTTCCCTTCCAGTTCCTGACTCTTGCAGTCCAGTGTGTATTTGTTTACAGTACCTGAAGCAGAACTGTCATCTGCTTCAATAACTGATTTTATGTGTAACCTTTTCACCATTGCTGACTGTACATTGCTCAAGGTACAGGGTTTCAGAAAGCTGAGCAGTGATGAGTCACTTGTGGCTGTGAATTTGGGGAATGACTTGCTGGAAATGATGTGTTAAATAGTAATATTGGTTTATTGAATCAAACCATAGCTATTTTTGTCCCAGCCCCCAAGGGGTGGGAGATGAAGGACATGCTGGACTGTCCGCTGCTCTTCCTATTACATGCTCCCTTTCCTTTGCTTCTTCTGTAGCCCAGAGTTTCTTCTACTTTTGCAGGGAATTGCACAAATTTATCATTTAGATTCAGAGCTCCCTCATATGCCGGCACTGCAGATCCCACGTGAATCCATCAGTGTAGCTTTAGACAGGCTTTTTTTTTTCCTAGGTAGGTTTTTTTTCCTCCTTGCATTGGGCCCACTTCCATGTTCCACCACCACGTGGTTAAATTAATGTCAATAAGCTCCCCTGAAGCTTTTTCCCTGTGTCGGGTTGCAACCAGAGCCTCGTCCTCGGTGGTCTGACAAGTTCCCTCAGGGCAGGGGGCAGCCCTGATGTTTTGCAGTTCTTGAAAAGCTCCTCTACTGACTGAATCCTTGTAACCAGACCTTTCCTCGAAGCAGAGCATCACAGCAAGGGAGCAACATACATTGTACATGCTCATGATGAGTGATGGAGGAAGCAGATGAAGTGGCTGCCACCGTTGTCTCTTTGTTGCTTCCTTTCCCTTGTGCATGGAGGTTCATGTAGGCTTTTTACCCCACCAGCACTGTGTCTTGCCAGAAGCAGCCTAGGAACAGATTTTTCTCTGGGTTAATTATCTGCTTTTTATCACCAGCCTAGTTTCTCTGCCACTTATGATCTGTTCTAAACCTTAGCAAGCACAGCCTGTTTATGAGCGAGGAGTAGTGTGTAATATCAAGGTGAGAGGACAGGCAGGTGCAGTAAAGCACTTTGAATAAATAACAAAATGTAAAAGAAACAGAAAAAAGTTGTGATGTCTATGCAGCAGTTACTGCTCTCCATGTCGTTAGAATTTGCAGTATCTTGATTAAAATCAGTAGAATTATTCTGGATTGGTATTAATGTAATTGAAACAGAACTTGTATGCTGATGAAACATTCAAAAGTGAATGCCAGATTTCAGAAGGCATTTTGTACCTACCTGGTGGGATTTCAGGTGTACCTAGAGGAGATTAGATGCTAGCAGCCAAGACCTACATGTCTGTGTAGGCTCCTGACTCGTGTTGAAGCACCAAAACACCCTGTGAGATCTGTTGGAAGTTGGGTGGAAAACACCTTTCTAAATCTTGGCCTGATTCCCAGTGTAGTTAAAAAAAATCTCCTTTGATAGTTACATAGGCAGCTTGCTGAACTGCAGTGAACATGACTAGGTCATGATACACTCCAAAGCAGGACTGCCTTCAGGCTGCTGAGGGCTAAAGCATACAGATTGCGGTGTTACAAGCAGCAGCTGGCTCTGAAGCTGTAGAAAATGAACTGTATGTGATATTTGGAAATTAATGTTGGATCTCCTAGGTTTAAAGTGCTTGTTTTCATTCACAGACGATACTGTTCCATCTGAGAGCAGCTCCCTGTCTGATACAGCAACCTATGATGATGGTACGTTGCTTATCCTTTTCTTCCTGTAAAGTGTGCCTGCTCAGAGACATTCTTTTGACTTCATGTCCTTTAGCCTGCTGGTTTGGTGGCTTTCGGTAACATATTACTTCATAGCAGAGGACAAGAGAGCTTAATCAGGAATGTCTTTCCTTATAATGGGTTAGTTATTGAAAGTTTCTGCGCTGTGAACTGGTCTGAGTTGTCTTTAGAGAAGGTGAATGGTTTTAACGCGACCAAGTTGTGAGCTGCAGGCTTTGAATTTCAAACAAATCTTCATCTGTAGGACCTGGACAGAGGCGGATGGGTGGCTGCAGGAGTTAACGAGCTGGGAGGATTTGCCGAGCCCTTCTGTCCTCACAGTTACTATAAAACTGACAAAAAAGTAGAATAGGCTCAGATATTAACGATCTGTTTACGTTTATCTGTTACCTAGTGAGCTTGCATCTTGCATGGGCATGGTGTTTGCTCAGCTTACTAATTTCACACACACACCCCCACAGACACACACATTCACGCCCTGTTCCGCAAGGTAGAAAGGACTCGGCTTGCCTCTCCTTTAAACTGGATAATCATCGTTTGGGGACAAACATTATCTAAATTATTAGTCACTTTTCAGTTAGGGCCCGATTCTGATCTCACTTTGTCCCAGTTTTAGACTTGTACAACCCAGCTGGTGCTTTAAAATGGAGTTACACCTTATTCCTGCTTGTACAAGTAGAGGTAGAGCCAGGGCTTTGGCTTCTGAAAGTGTTCTCTGTGATGCTCGTCCTGCATTTTTATGTATTTGTTGGAGTTTCCTGTTGGCTCTGATGGGACATGGGTTGTGCCCTAAGCAAAGTGAGAGCAAGGATCAAACCAGCGTCTTCCCAATTGCCTTCAGCCAAATTTGTCTGTCAGTTGTCTTTGCTCATTCAGTCGCTTTTGAAGTCAGTCCCTTTTAGGTAGTATTTCAAAACCGATTCTTAAAAAGTCATTTTGAAGTGAATAGCTGGAAGGTGAGGGAGAGGAACTGGCTTTGGCACAAACCGAGCTTGCCTGCTCGGCTCTGGCAGTGATCGTGCCGCAAACAGGTGTTTTCCCAAGGAAGTTCCACTTTGTGCTCTGGCGCAGTCCCAAGCTGTGTGTAATCTCTGTAGGAGTCAGTGCCGAGATCTGTACAAGCATCCACAATGTCCTGTCCGTGTGGACGAGAGCCAAGTGCAGGCAGGAGAGCCTTTCGGATTCACAGCTTCTGTCTTTGTCTCTATAGTGCAAAGTGTTTCTGTTTAGGGGCCACAGATTTGCATACAGGGCAAAAATATCAAGAATTTTGCTAACAAATTACATATTCTTTTGCAACAGTCAGTGAATCACTTCCTGTGCCAGCACAGAGACCCAGCTCGGCGCAGCTTTCTCCAAGACTTCTTCCACCAAAGTCCCTCGGGGTGGAGCGAATTCATCTCAGAAAGTCATCCATAAACGAGCAGCTCTTGGAAACCAGACACTCCAGGTAAGGCACGTCTCACTGCCGCCGTGCTCTCTGCCTTGCTGATGTGAGCTCCGTCTTGCCCCTGCCCAGACTCCTGTTACTACAGGCACTCCAGCAGAGCCTGCTGCCTCCACACTCCTCTACAATTACAGGATTTGGTTACGGGAGCTAAATTCCCTGTTTAGTAACAAAAGTGTGTATAAGTAGTTATCATGGTCTCTGAAATTGTAAGGTAGTATAGTCTTTGTGAAGAGATGGGTGAGAAATATAATAGCAAGGGCTGCATTGAAGGAATTGCTTGTGCCCACTAGTCCTGTCACCCTTTGTCTCCATTTCTGTAGTTTGCTTTCAGTATTAATTAAGCAACTTGTCATTTTCCTGATGACTGTGCTTAATGGCTTCAGATAACACCAAACCATACCCATTCCTCCTGATGGTATTGGTGTTCCAGCAGGTGCATTGTCAAAGCGTACAGCATTTGTGTAAGTCCTGATGGGGAATTCTCTATGTAAGAGCAGAGTTACTGGGATTCACCTGGCTACCATCATTAGTGCCAGCAGCAGTGACTGGCTGAGGTTCCTGTATCTATCCGTGGGATTTGGGCACTTTCTGAGCCAGAAGAACAGTTCTGTGGAGCACATTGATAGCAGTAGCTTTGCTGATGGTTGTGTGATCATGTTATCTGGGCCCGATCTGGTGCTAGTTGTTCTCAGTGTAAGGATTCCCACTGATCTTGATGGTTCTTGAACTGTGTCGTGCATGAGCAGGCTGCTGAAGGCATGCTTAAAAAAGGTTTGAAGTTTTGGGCAATGTCGTGTCTTTGCATTTTTCTGGTCTGTCCCTCAAGATAAGCAGAACACCCCTCCGCGTGAAGATCAGCAGTTGAGTTACAGCCATATGTAACCATTTAGCTGTGACGTGCTTTGTTTTAAAACCTGATTCCTTTGCTTCTCTGTTACCTGCTCTGTCTCTTCCACTTTATACTTCTGTCCTTTGGCAGTAGCTCTTCCTACCAGTCATCCTGTGAGGACCTCCCTTGAACCCCAAGAAGGGATTGAATTTTTCTTCTGTTTAACAGTTCTGTTCTTTATATGGGGAAGCCCATCCAGTTATGCCCTTACCTGTTTTTTCTGCCCTTCGTTTTGTTTCTTCAAGCCTAAGGTGCACGTGTTCTGTGTGCTGTGACTTGCATAGTGTTTAACTTAACTGGTGTTGTCTCCTTCATTGCAGAGACCCACTTTCAACTCACAGCAGTCCTTACCGAACCCTGGACCGACCGCCCCAGCCCCACGGAGGCAGAAGCATGCCTACAACTCCTGTGCTCACACGCAATGCCTACAGTAGCAGCCACTTACAGTAAGGGGGCTTTGTTTTAAGTACGATGTCCATCTTAGGCAGCAGAAGAATAAAAGCAAATGGTTTTGAGGGCACAGGGTCCTCTGTCATGCAGCTTTCCCTACAGTAAGGTCAGGCTTTCAAATTAGGTTTTCTGGATATTGGAGACACAAGGTTACCATCAGCCACCACCTTCTGGCACAGTCCTGCTCCAACTTTGTGACATGCAAGTGTGAGTGTTTGTGAGCACAAACCCTGTCTAGGCAAATAGCAGCGCACACAAATGGGTGTCTGTAAAATTAGGAACGAGATGGAAGCTGGCATGAAAGTATGGCCTGTCTGATCATGAAGGACTATGGGAGAAGGATCGTTTCCAGATAAGTGCCTATAAGGAGTTTTAGCAAGTAATGCTTGTTGAAAAAGTTTCTGTAAAATACTTCTAAGATAGCCAGAATTTATTCTACCTTTCCTTTGTAGCCTCATTTGCTAACAAGGTGAGGCTTATGGAATTGTACTGTCCATCAGCTAGCGATCTCCCCACAAAAACTTGTTCACAAGCTGACAGATGTCTGCTGTGGATTACTGAAACAGTAGGTGGCCAGATAGAGGAGAGAGATCCCAATTAGCACCATTACAATGGGAAGAGAGCTGCAACGTGAGCTCACCTGTATTATTAGACAGCTGAGAATCCGTGCTGGGGAAGGAAAGATGCTATAAATCTTACAATGTTATCAAGAGCTCATGGTTCATTTGGCTGGAGCAATGCAGCCTTGAGAGGCAGACCCACAGGAAGCCTGTCTTCTGTGTTCTGCTCCTAGCTCAGTTACTTGTGTGTACTTTACTTAAAAACTGAGAGTGCCCTCCTCTAAATCATTGCAAAATGTGAGTTTGTGAGATTTGCTGCATGTATCCCTGTCACAGATTAACTTTGCTTATGGTGATAGATTTTTTTTGACATCTCCCTTACTGTTGCAGTAAATCTAAAATTCAGCCAAGCTGAATTTCTTGCAACACAGATACCCTATGTGGAAAGAAAAGACTGGGTCTGTGTTGTGCTTTGGTTGGGGAGGCGGCGTGCCTGACTCACCCATGTGTGCTCTCTCCAGCTCTGTGTGCATGTTTGCACGTGACTGCCTTTAACCATTCTACGTCTGTGTTGTTTCAGGCCAGATGTTTCCCCGCACCATTGCCGGCAACGCAGCGGAAGTCTGGAATCCCAAACCCACCTGCTGTCCGAGACTCCTGCAGAAAAGGCAGCCTTCGCCCTCTCAAAGTCCCAGCGAAGCAGCAGCACAGAGATCCTCGATGATGGATCATCCTACACTAGCCAGTCAAGCACAGAATATTACTGTGTGACACCTACTCCCAATCCATATTATACTACTCAGACGCTTGACAACAGGACCAGGGGTCGAAGACGATCAAAGAAACAACACATTTCTGCTGCAAGTTCAGGAAGTATGCCAAATCTTGCCCAGAAGGATGTCCGCAATGGCGTCTACCACAAAAGTCAGGAGCAGCCTTCCTCTAGTTACTATATTTCTGGATATTCCCCATACACAGAGTCTGACGTTTCTTACAATGGAGGATACGTTTATGAGAGTGATACGGAGGGACAATACAGCGTCAATCCTTCCTATCGCTCATCGGCACATTACGGATATGACCGTTACAGGGAATTCAGGTCTTACCATGAAGATGAAGTGGACAGAGTACCACACAACCCGTATGCAACCCTAAGGCTTCCAAGGAAGCAAGTTGCTAAGACGGAGCATATAACCAAAAACATTCACAAGGCCTTAGTAGCAGAGCATCTCCGTGGTTGGTACCAGCGTGCCTCCAGTCAAAAAGAACAGGGTCACAGCCTGCAGGCAGGCTTTGAGTCTGACAGAGGATCTCAAAGGAGTTTGGGCTTTGCTGGTCTGCAGGTGCCGTGCTCTCCTAGCAGTCGGGTGTCATCTTTCTCTTCAGGTAATGTCTGATTTCTTCTGTGCTAAGTGTTTTTGTAAGTCCCTGCTGTGCATCAGATTCTGTCTGCCTCGGTGGAGTCAGCAGAGTAGAAGCAAGGCTAGAGTTCTGTCCTGAAAGGGAGATGAGGAACTGAATAGGATCTTCTTGTTCCCTGCTTGGGAAGAAAGACTTGCTTGTTGCCTTCACCTATGGCTAAAACTGCCTTTTGCTCTTTGTAAGTGCAATAGTACAAAGAAGCACAAAGAGCCATGTGGGTTTCATACAGGCATGTTTACCAACTAGAAGCAATGTACACAAATTCATGTAAATGCAGTTGCTGTCATGGCTTCCAAAATACAGTACTATGGTGTCACTGACTGGGTCAGAAAGTCTTTTCAAAGAGACTAGCTAGCTCCAAAACACCACCCACACAGTGCTTTTCTCCCTACAGGGCTTATAAATCATATTGTGTGTTTGCATTGTCTGCTTGTGTGCCCTGCAGAAACCCATAGAGATTGCTAAAGAGAATTGTCTTGTTTATCTCAGCTGATTTAGCTGGAGAAAGATTTAATTTGCTGTAATATTTTTCTAATTCCAGCATCTTCTGCAAACACTGCTGGAAACTGGCGAAACCCACTTGCACTGGGACTTTCAGACTATGATACGTTGTCTCATTCCTCTTACTCCAGCTGTTATGGGAATGTTTATGGCAACCTTCCTTTGCATGGCAGGTGAGTAGAGTATATTGAGATTTTCTGCCCTTCCTCCTACGTTTCATAGGCTGTTAACATTACTGAGAAAATGAGCTTGATTTCAAAGGGCCAGACTGAAGAGTAATTATAAAACTGACTTTGTGAGAGGTCTTCTCTGTGTGGGGTAAATCAGCTGTACCACCACTAACTGTATCACTGGAAGGGGGAAGCAGTCACAGTGAAGGATGAACTCATTTGCTGCACAGCCTTTTCCTCTGGCTGATGCTGGACCACTGAAGATCTTTCACTCCCTGGTAGCCACGATGCTCAGAGCAGCATTGTGGGCAGAGCAGTTGCTGAGCCCAGTCCCTGTGACAGGAGCTCTCTCCTGCACCCCGTCAGCAGTCTGGTAGCACACAGTGCTTCTTGTGTTTCTGAAGCTGTAGTGCCTGTGCTTGACAAACTTTTGGGAAAAAAAAGGAAAGGAAACATCTCTCTTCAACCTCATGTCTGAGTGCTGGCACGCAAAGGCGATACTGCATCTGCCAAGCGCATCTCGCTTGGCAGAGCTTCACCCAGGAACCAGGCGGGACATGGTGCTGCTTGCAGAGCCACCCTGCTCGTGGGGAGCACGTCCCCCTCTCCCAGGGACTGCAGGGAGCCCAGGGTCTGCTCTGTCCTTGCAGAAATTCCTGCCGCTCTCTCGCTGCTTCTACTTAGTGTTTTCGGTCTCTTCCCCCCACTATTGTACGCCGGCTGTTATCAGTGAGAACAGAGACCTCCTGTCCAGGGGAATGGCTCTGCCTCAACAAGTGCCGTCACGCTTAAGTACACTTATTCTAAGTGTAGCCAGCCGTAGTGAGTACCCCCCGTTTGTGCCTCCTGCTTTGTGGGTTGCAGCTTGCGCTTGCTGCCAGGCTGACTTGCGTGAAATTATGGAATATTTAATTTTGCTTGTTTTAAAATAAATGAAAGTGTAAGAAAAGATATAAAAGGTTCTGTTAGATCCTCATTTCTAAGCTAAATGCCATGGGCTTTTTTATTGTAGTGATTTAACAGATCTACAGTAACGGTGTTTAAAAATACAGGTTCTATTAAATTTTTAACTTCCTGTAATTGGGCTTTGGACACCCTGCTTGGTTTGGCAGCTTTTTCTGTGCGAAGCTTGTTAGCTATTAGTTTTCCATATTGTGAATCACTGCTCTGATCATTCATCTGTTTTATTGTCTATTTTAATGTGATTATGGCAAATGAGCAATCAATACACCCTACAGTCTTGACAATTTTGAGCAGCTGAGATCCTGTTGCACACAATTTTACCAGTTACAGCACCAAAACTGGGTTTGGATTTGAATCCGAACTACACTGGGTTGAACTCGCAGTAACCAGCTTCAAGCCCAAGGGGGTTGTGTGAGTTTGTGCAACACCTGGGTGTCTGGGGAAGACCCTCGGCACTTGCTGGTCCTTGATGCCCTGTCTCCCTTACAGAGCGTATGCAGAGACGAGCCAGCTGGGTGTCGATGATGAGAGCCGGTTGGAAGACGACTTGCACAGCAACGAGCAGAGGTTATTCTGGCACGAGGATTCAAAGCCCGGGACGCTCGTGTAGACGGCCTGCAGCCCTGCAGTCGTACCCTTGCGTGCCTTGCACAAAACGCTGTGACTCCGAGGCAGACCTCGGGTAAAACTTCCAAACCGAACAAGAAAAAGGAAGCAGGCTATTTTGCTGGGAAAGATGGAATTCAGCATTAAGAGGGACTGTAGCAAAATGACAAAGTCTTACCACAAATGGCGTTTCTTTCTGAATCCAGATAGCCTACACGAGCAAGGGCAAGCCACAGTTTAATCCAGGACTAGATGCAGCACTTGGTTGAAGTATTTATATTTAGCGAGCACTTTTTTTGGAAGATTGGAAGGTATTGAAGGCAAACCTCAGAGGGGAAAAAAAATGTGAAAAGGAGACTCTTATGGAAAAACCAGGAATTCTAGGAGCACAATTCTGATGTCTGAAAGAAGAATAAATGAAAATTTATTCTGCCATGGCTTATGATGACCTGGAAGGACTTTCGTAAGCTTGTGAAGGATAGATACTGTGTGTGTGAGTGAGGCAAAGGGTGACTTAATCAGTATTGGAACATTACTTGAAGGAAGGCTGGATTTTTTTTTTGTTATGGAGGTTTGAATGATTTTATCCATTTTCGGGGGTGTTGTTAAGAGTGTTTGTTAGCACTACAAGCAAGTTCTGGAAAGAAAATAATTTACTGACACAATATGTTGTGTAAAATTATAGACAGCTATGGATTTTGGAAACAAACAGTAAACTTTGAACTCTCTTTTCCATGCTAAAGTGTAATTAATTACCTCCCATGTAATGATCTTTCCATGGTACAACTTCACTGTGCAGATGAGTAGGCAAATTTTCACGGTGGCTGCACAGCGATGCCCCCGTTCATCGGGTGACGATTACATTTTGCTCTGCCACAGCGAATCAAGGATCTGCAGTGGGGAGCTCCGGTGATCACACAGCGAACAATTTGATTGTCACGGCCAGTATTTTATGGTGGAAGCAAACACAAACAGCCAAGTGGGTGCCTTAAAAATGAGGGGCATTAGGATTGTACTGCGAGTCATCTGAACTGCCAGGTGCGTTGCCAAGTCACTAAGTGACAGAACAGCGTTTTCCCGAAACCATTTGTGTAGGAAACAAGTGCGACTGCAGTCTTGATCTAAGAGGGATAAACCTACCTCACATCATCCGTCTGTAGGAACAAATTGGCATGGGTTATCTTGCGTGATTTCCGACGACTCACTTGCATATGGTAAAAATCTCTCGTTTCTCAGCTGTGCTGTGCTTCAGGATTCCATAAATGGTGCTCTTTTTTTCTTTTATACAAAGGATTAGTTACTCCTTGTTCATATTGTGAATAGAAAAGTTTCTGATAAACTTTTTTGACGTTTTTTACCAATATTCCAGAGCATGTAATATATACGGAAGGACACACTTGTTAAGCTGGTACTTAGTCGTTTGTATTATTAGAGTCGCGATTTGGAATTAAACGGAACAAAAACAAAATAAAAAATAACTTATTTCATTGGTTTTGCATATTTGTATAGCCTTCTAGAAATGCGAAAGCTCTTTTTGCTTATTCTTTTACTACTTCTGAATTTTTTAGACCTATTATTTTGTATAGGTCAATAAACTAAAAAGTGTGCTTACCAAACCCACTTCAGCGTTCCTCCTGTTTCTACTCGAGTGCTTGGAAAAGTGCAGCGTGTGTTATTTCAGGGCTTTGAAGTAAGAGGGAGTAAATCACCGTGGTCTGGTTTCTTTTGGCCTGTGGCATTGAGTGCAGAGCATCAGTGGCCTCGGCTGGGGGAAGCTTGGCCCAGGGCAGCTCAGCCCCTCCCAAAACACGTCTGTAAGTCTGAACTTCTCATGATGCAAAGAGGGGGGAGGAGCAGTGCTCGGTGCCTTTGCAGGGGCCTCTCCGGCACAGCTGTACCACGGGAGCTGAGCTGGGCTCATGCAGCATCCCTGTGGGAGGGTCGCTCTCCCTGGACCTGCTGCCCAGCCTCAGCTCGGCAGTGATGCACAGACAGAGGTGGCCTGGTGTTTCTGGAAATACTTCTTACTCATCTGTCCTTGCACCTAAATTGCTGCAGCCTTTCCTGTTTGGAGCATGACTCTTGGGGTTTGTGTTGCTCTTCTGCTGGGTCCTCATTTGAGTTTGTGCCCTCTGAGACACCCACCTTTCCGGAAGAGCAACTTGCCTTCCAGATGTACAACTGCTTCTGCATCCTGGTCACCAAGCGGTTGAGGTTATTCAGTCTCACTCTACTCTTCAGAGTTATTTATCATTTCCTACTTTTTGTGACGTCCGCAAGCTTCACCACTACTGCTGAATTTCATGCTTATTTCCAGGTTGCCGGTGAAAATAGATATTAATAAGAACTCGCAGATGTGCCCACTAAAAATACCCCCAATGTTGTCATACTTTTCCATTTTTCCAAGTCATTTTTGAGGTTTATCTCGTCTGTGCGTTCTGTTGTTTAACCACAGCCCTTCCTCACCAGCAGTGGTGAGGACATCTGGTGACGGACAGCAGCACTGAAGAGAAGAGCCTTCCTGCTTCTGGTCCTCCTCTGAAAGCCTCCTTGCCCCTTCTAGTTTGAAGAAATATTTAGAAATTCTTATTTAGTATGATCCAGAACAAAGTCAAGAGGAGAACAACGTGAAACGCCAATGTAAACCACTCACAGGGTTCAGTTTTACAGTGTCATAAATGCCTCTCCTTTAGAAGGTAGGAGATGCTGCTGATGAGATGAGAGTGTGGAGGGAAAATAAAAACCTGTGTAAAACTGTACCTAATGGAGCATTTCTGAGTGCTTTTTAGTTGATGGATGAAGAAGAAAAAACCAGTCCTTGCCAGGAATCCTTAAAAAGGCATTAGGGCACTGTGCTAAAATAAGCCATGCCTGATGTTTTTAATTGCTGCCTGCTTTTTCTCTGCTTTTTTGAGCAGAAATACTCCGAGATGTGGGAGGACAAACTCCCGTGAGAGTTGCCGCAAGCCCTGGGGGAGGCTGGTGTCTGACATTCCTGCGGCCCAGGCGCCAAGGGGGGACGAGGCTCAGACCTGGAGCCCCCCTCTCTGAGCACAGGCAAATCTCTAAACATCACAGATCTTTAAAATGCACCTGAGTAGGCTTACATGAAACTTGTTGGCCAAGGTGGCTTTAATATGTGATGTGACTCTTGTGGGTTTCTGCTGACTTTTGATTGATGATCTTGGACTTGTTCAGCTTAAAAGGGAGTGGCGTTGCAGCGATGTTCCGTACGCAGCAAGGCTGGGCGGCTCCTGGGGGGGTGAGCGGCCTCCACCGTGGCCCAGCCAGTCCCAAAATGTTTGTAGGAAATCCTGTGAAGGCTGAAGGTTTGCTCCATCTCCTGGGCTTTGGGGAATAATGCAGGAGAGCTGCTTCTGCAGGCGGCTTCTGAGGCTGGGGAGAAGCTTCCCCATCACTCACTAGCCCAGCACTTTGTGGATAAGTTAACATCTCTCCTAGAAAGATTTCTGCTTTCTATGCTATTCTTCAATCTCCTTTATGCTTTTGTATCATATTTAATAATTTTTAAGGTAGGAAGCTGAGAGCTTCAGCTATACCGGGGCCTCGCACAAATATTGAAATCTTTCAAGTTAAAGCAAATAGAAGCAAACTTTTAATTGTGTTTATTTTAATTAATGGTTATTACTTTGGGTCTGCAATTATCTGTTTTCCATGGACTCTTTTTTTCCCTAGGGATCTTGTGCTAGGGGAAAAACTGCATCCCCAGGAATGTTTTACCTTGTTGGTAAAAGAAACTTCCTGGAGTGGTTTTCAAATTACTTCTGGCACTTTTTGCAGCCGTTTGAGATAAATACAGTGGGGTGAAAAAATCTTATTTTATTTTGCAAATGTGTGAAGACATAAAGAATTCCACATGCTTTTTCTCATCTTGCTATGCTGAGTGGTGTTTCTCTCCCTGCCACATCCCCTGCTCTTGCCCTTCTTGTTCTCCTGCTGAAGGCGACGAGCTGCTGGCACTGAGTGCACGGAGAACCCGGCGTCCTTCCTCGGATCGATGTGGGATAATCCGGTGTTCCAATGAAGTGAAGCAATGAACATGGTGCTTGTGTAGAGCAGGGGAAGGGGACCTACAGCTCTAATCTGGGAGCAGCCCACGTTCTCCCACTTAATGTAGCTTCTGTTAGGATCAATTAATGTTACATTTTATGCAATTTGGGTAACTCTGCATATACAGATGTTTGGTGTTTCACCAAGTGCTGAGAAAATGTCCCAGCATAGATGGTGTTGCCAGGGAAGGGATGAGGCTGTGCCATGGTATCAGTTTGCTTTCAGGTATAAACTTTGTATGATGGATTTTGTTGCAACTGGTAGTTCCAGAAATGATCCTTACGTGCACCAACGTGAGGCTGGGACTTTGGAGGCTCTGGTCGTTCTCTAAGCCTGATCCCAGTGTTGGGACCTACAAGGTGGGACCTCAGGGTTGATCCCTCCATGGGCCTGGACAGAGGAAGAAAAGAGGCAATTGTACGTTTACTGTATTGTCGTCCACCCTCTTTCCCTCCTGTTTAACTCTCTTCTCCACCTGTCCTGTCACAAACTGGCCAAGCACCCTTGAGTGCCAGGACAGTGTGTCTGTAATGTCTGGCCGAGCTTTCCAAAGAGGACACTTTCTCCCATTCCCAACGTTGCTGTGATGTCTGTGCTATGGGTGGGTAAGGGTGGTGACACCTTTCTGATGCACAACCCCCCCTGCCTTGTCTAGCAGGACCTCCCCCTCATAGCTGTTAGACACAGATTCATGACCACATGGATCATCTCCCAGGGCAGGATTTGTCATCAAATACAATTACCCCACGCCCTGATGCAGCGAGTCAAACCTGATTTGATGTTTCCTCCTTGGAAGAAGGGACGGTGTGAGTTGTGATCGGCGCTGGCCCAGGAGGACAGAGGGCACAGATGTCAGGGCCTTCATGAAAGAGCAGCAAGGCCTTTAACCAAGTAGAATCTTCTTTCCATGTGTCCAACTTTCTTATCTGTGTCTGTCCCTCGTGAAGGGAATCACTATAAATCCTTCAGCAAGTCCTTGACTGCAGAGGGATGTGCTCTGTCTCCCAGGGCATCTCCTGCCCATCTCATGTGCAGCAGGATGAGTCTCAATTTATATGTAATTGTTGGAGTGCCATTGAAGAGCTGCAGATGGAGAAGAGTTTGTAGCCAGCCAGGGCTCAGCTGGAGTAACTCTAGAAGAAACCCCTCCACCTGTTCCTAGGCTGAGCTTAGGGAAGGACATGCCCTATATGTACATAACAAAATCGCCACGTGGCCTTGTGGCATCGTTGCTGGTGGGCATGTTTTAGTGGCAGGGTGATACGACGTATGGGGCTGTGATAGGTTTGAACGCTATAGAAGAAAGGTACACCCCATGTTTAATGTGAAGGGTGACATTGTTACCTAGAATGACTCTGTTATGATACCTGATCTGGCTTGTGCTGAGTTCAGCATTGCATATAAACGTGGAGGAGATTGCTCATTCAAAAGGTTATGATGATGGCTGTTGCTCCTCCAAGAGTCCTTGGCTCGTTGTGTTATGACAGTTCTGATTTAATAGTACTGGCATGCACCATTTCCAGGGAAATTATAAATTTGGCTGCAAAAGGGAGAGGATGTTTTAAAGTTTAATACTAGCTACTGGTTTTAGTGTGAGGCTTTTGTTGCTCCTGAGGCTCTGCTATGCAAACCCAGAGCATAGATAAATCAGAAGAACAAAGGAAGGGTTAACAGTAAATAACTGCTAAATTGGATATGCTCACGCCCCCGTCCCCTCTGTGCCACCCTGTCCCCATGGCAGCCACTGCTGTGCCTGCCAGCTGGCACAGGTGCTTGACTTTGCAGCTCCCTGTCAAGCAACTTGGGCAAATACCTCAGAAGTGACATGTCCTTTCTCTGTTTAAGCAACAAACTTAATTTGATAGATTCATATCTGTAACAGTTTGGCAGTGTGGTGGGTTGGTTTTTTTCCCTAGATGATCCCTGGTGTTTTTCCCACAGGGTGTCTCTCTATGATTGCTCTTGTTACTTAGTGGTTGTTATTGTTAAGATCCCATTATCTGGCCCTTTATAATCCCCATATTGCATTACACTGCATTACTGGACATACTTGGTGTATGCTACTGTGTCAATTTTAGACTGCCCCATCAAGCCTACAAGTTTCTTGAAAGTGATGCAAGGTTATGTTACGCTCTGACCCGTTCCAGTTAATGCCTTGGCACTTGGAAATGCCGTGGATTTGCAATAAAGAGAAATAAGTGTGTGGGTTTTATAAGCAAAAAAAATGGAAGCCAACATTGTAGAAATTGCTCTCAAGTATTTGGCGTCAGCATGTGTCCCATCAATTACCTTAAAAATAGAACACATTTTAGGCACTTGAAGCATGGGCTTGATGGCCTGCTTCATGTCAAATGGTGACACCATTGATATTTGAGTTAAAAACTTGTCAACCCTTTTGCTATCCAGAGAGATAGGTTGAAAGTTTTGAAGAAAACGCACAAATGAGAAAAATCGATGAAGTGAAACAATCCTGCATGAGAACCTACTGGGTTTCATTCAAGAGTTGACCCATACGTGAGTACCTGCCGTAGAAACAGTAAGCAGCCAGTATGAATTGTTCATTACCAAGGGCAGAATTTTTCTTCTATCAGTTTGCTCCAAAAGTGCTTTTATTTAACACTTGTGAAGTACCTACTTAGCATGAATTCTGAGCTGGTATCTGTAGGGATGGCTTTGTGATTGCTGCAGGTACCTCTTGTCTTCTGCTCATGCTTTGAGCATAGCTGCTGGCACAGCTCGGTGTTTGGTAATGGAGCACCTCGTGCCGCAGGTTCTTAGTCCGGGGATTCCTGAGCAAGTGTCAAACTGGCACGAAAATAGCAAGTGCTAGCGATGGAAGTGGCTTTCCTGTCCTAATGAAGGTTGAGGAACAAGTGATTATTTTGGAAAGATCTGAGGGGAATACCCACAAACATTATTGGGAAGAAGATGGGAGTTTTGTCTTGGAAAGGGCTTCTAGATCTGGCTGCGAGCGTGTCTCCAGCCTGGCGCGTGTCATTTGTTGCCTCAGCGTGCTGTTTCCAGTGCACCAAAACACTAAGCAACGTGATAGAAAAGGAAGTGAATCCTGTACTCGAGGTAATTTATAGAGGAGACCTAAAATAGGCAAAATGTGATACCCACCTTGGAAATCTGTGGGATTAGCACCTGTGTCACCAGGAGAGGTATCACCAGGCAGCCCTTCACTCTGCATCTGACGGAGAAGGCGTCGCTTCCAGAAGTATAGTGTTTCCTAATCATGGTATTGACAAGTGATATATTTCTACTTAGAAGAAAACTTGCTTTTCAGATACCTGATAGTGTTCTCTGTATCCCTGTTTTCCTTCTCGAGAGGACTTCATGGGTTTGACCCTACTTAGCGTAGCAGATCTGACAAGACCATCACCCAAGATGGCCTGGCTGAAGATCATGGAAACATAAGAAGGTGGCCAGGGGCTTTATTTACAGTCAAGAAATTAGCAAGCGATAAGTAACCACTGAATAGACAGCTTCTGTGACCCAAACAGCATCGTTTGGGAGAATAACATACCAGCTATCGAAGAGCATTGATTTATTTGATAACAACAGGAAACCATTTATGGACTCTATTATGGACAGCAGTCGCTGGGGGTTAAAAGTGCTAGACCAGATAGATTGATGTGTGGGTCTGCTGTTGTGCTTGCTACTGCGTGATGTAAAGTAAGGATGTCCCCTGAAATACCAAAGGGCCAAACAGAGCCATTATGTTTTTGGCTTGGGTTTTTGTTATTTCTTTCTTTACCATTTATTTCATTCTTAAATTTTTGCCCTCTTCTCCACTGTGTAACAGCATTAAATGAGGACCTTTGGTCTATGGCTTTTTAAAAGAGGTTAACAGAGCTTTGAACACCATGTTTCTTGTTACAAAACACGGTAAAGAGAGACCGTCGTCATGCAGAGACTATTTTGCTGCTGCAGACTCCAGCAGAGCGTGGTTGAGACTGCAACGAGAAATATGGCTTAAAAATTGGTGGAGCTTGGTATCGCAGCCTTTTGTCTATGGTTTCTTTCCTATGAAAGACGCATTCACAGTCGCAAGATGAGGACTTGATTCGATGCCCCCTGCAAGGAATATTTGAAATTCTGAGAGGAAATTATCCTAATCAAATGAAGGGTCCAAACTGTGACGTACTGAAATTGGACTTTGGTGGAAAAACTACCCGCCCACAATACTCTGCTTTTACAAAGCAGCTGTGAGCGCAGTGGTGTCAGAGATACGGCTTTCTAGTCTGCCATGTAAATTTAGAAGCCTATAAAATATTCTGAGCAAAGAATGAGGTGGTACTTAGCTGGAATGGACATGTAATGAAAGAAAGGATTTTGGGTAATCTTCTGCGGGTATATCAGTTCTACGAGTATTAGCGAAGTGAATCTTTGTAGTTGCTCATTAATGCTGTTTAAAATAGATAAATAAATAAATAAAAGTAGGAAAAGGATGAACCTGAGATGAGCTGTCAGCCAAGTTCTATTGACAGTGCAAATAATTCCCGTGAGAGAGACAGGCCAGTCAAGAAGCAGGGCATTGGCATCGCCCCTGGGNTGTGCAACCTGCTCTAGGCTAACCTGCTTTAGCAGGGGGGTTGGACTAGATGATCTCTAGAGGTCCCTTCCAACCCCTACCATTCTATGATTCTATGATTCTATGATTCTATGAAATGCTCCCTATGGGTCTGTTCAGGCTGGTTCAAAGGGCTGGTGCCCATCCCCGCATGGACCCTTCTCCCCAAGTGCAAGGTGTACGTTGTACTGACTGTTCACCTGCCTTTTTCCATCCCAGAGAATTTTCACCTTAACCAGGATCTGAAGTTTCGGGGAGCCCATCAGTTGTGTAATGGCTGCGCTCACCCCAGAACCACCTGCAATATTCAGTCAGGCTTTAGACCTGGCAGCGAAAAGCTGCAGTCCCTGGCCCTTTTGAGATACCTGAGACATTACAGATACAGAGACCTTGTGCTGATTCTTCCCGCGGTGCAGAATTCCACCCGCGCACCTCGCAGGTACCATTAAGGTCACCCCATCCACGCAGGAGGTGCAGCACAGAAAGGCAGAGCGCCCCAGGAATCCTCTAGAAAATGGCCGTCTCCCGCCTTACTCAATGGGGGACACACCAGCTGCACTGAAATGTCAGAAGGGTTTGCACAGCTGACAGGTTGCTGAAAATGGAGCATGGCAGCATCGCCATAAATTCTCTTTATCCAGCCAAGTGAAGCTTAATATAGACTTAGCTGCACGGTCTGTCTCCCGCACTGAGGCAGGGAGCTGCCTCAGCTCATGACCAAAACATGAAGTTGTCGATTTAACTGAATGAGCTACTGCTAGTGGGGGGAGAAAAAAAACTCCTTTATCTTTCTATTTAGGTTTAAAAAGTAATAGAGGAAGGAGACAAGAACAAACATGTCTGAACTCAGCCAAAACTCTGACGAAGAAGTGTGTCCTGAAGACATCGATGAAGATGAAATCCTGGCAAACCTGTCCCCTGAGGAGCTGAAGGAGCTGCAGTGTGAGATGGAAGTCATGGCCCCGGATCCTGAAGTCCCAACTGGGATGATACAGAGGGATCAGACAGAGAAACCCCCCACGGGGAGCTTTGACCACAGGTCCCTGGTTGACTACCTGTACTGGCAGAAGGCATCCAGACGCATGCTCGAGGATGAGAGAGTTCCCGTCACCCTCTTGCCCTCTGAGGTAACAAGCAAAAAATCACAAATATTTATTATGCATCTGCTGCGGGGTCTGTTTTATAGCTTTAATACCTTAACCTGCCTCTGCTTCCGTCCCTTATGTAAGGTACAGTACAAACAAATTTAAATTCATCCTAAAAGCCTCGGTAACGTCAGGATCCAGCTTGGACTGATGTCAGGGTTAGTAATTTTTTAATTGCTTTCCTTAAATATTTACTTAAGCTTTTTAATATAAGAAAAATGCTAATTCTGTTTCAGTAAAGCAAATCACTGAGAAATTGTCATAAAATCAATTTGGAGGATGGAACTCAAATCTGTTTGACTTTGCGTATGGAAAAACACTGCATTGCTTTTCCACAGAAGGTTGCATTAATTGTACATATTAAAGTAATTAATTGACAGAATTTAATGTCATACTGGACAAAAGCCCAAAACACTGTATTTTAACAATGTGAAGCAGTCACTAACAACCAAGCATGCAAACTCCATGAACCAGTCCAACCCTTTTCCATACAGTCCTTTAAATTTATTCTACTATACCTATGGCTTTGAAATAAAGTTAAGGTCTTATTTAGATATTTTTCAGGATGAGTGCCACACTTAAGAATAGGTTAATAGAATGGAAACTTGGCCAGACAAAATACATCCATACCTGAACCCAAAAGAATTTGAGGCAACTGATTTTTATTTTTTGTTTAAACACTAGTGGGTTTGCTAATACACGACAGCACAGCATGTCTCGGGCTTCCCAGTGCAGGTTTCATGGGCTGCCTCTGGAGGCAGGGGAAATCTGTGGATTTTTACCTCCTGCAACACTCTTACCCTTAAAGAAACATATTTTTTAACACTTGTGAGGTTAAATCTGGAATTTGAGTGTAGAGCTGCCTGCTGCATTCACAACTGGTCAAGTGAGCGGGTACTAAACCCATCCACCACCACAGCAGATAGGAACCACAGCCCCGAGGGCAGAAGTGACTTTGTGACCATTTTGTCTGACTTTCGGTGAAGCACAAGTCACGACACTGCCCCGCCTGGCCTAGTGCAAATCTCTTAGGAAAATATCTTTATTAGCGCTTTATGAGCATTTCTCAGTGATGGAGGATCCACTGCAAAAAGATGCTTGAAAATAAATCCCAGCTAGGTGGGTCTCTGGAGATGGTGGAAGTTTGCAACTAATTTTATTTTGATGCTGGAAGCCCCGCTGCCTTGCAGCAGCTGTGTGCAGAGTCCACTTTCCTATCTCCAGACTGAAAATAAAACTGAACTAATATTTTGCTTTATTTTCAGTGACGTGCTTCCTCAGCTGGGATGCTCTGGCAGGTACCAGAGCAGGCGACCTTGTTGTCTCCTGCGCTGGGTGACTCCACTGTTGTTATGACGTGCCCTCTTCGCTCCTCCTTAGGCTAAGGAAAGAGGCAGCAGTTAACGCTGATTTCCGATGGTTTGTGGCACATGAAAAAGTTCTCTCTTGTCAAGGAAACAATAAAAATTCCACAAAATCCTGAAACAGACTTCGGATCAGAGACTGTTAAGCCCCAGAAGGGTTCAAGGACCACCTTAACATAGCATTAAATATGTACAGGATTTAATTGTCCGGATTTAATTTAATAGGGAAAGATGAGAAACTGGTTTGCAGCCACTTTAAGAGCAATCATTCCTGTGTTCCCAAGCAAGCCAGCACAGCCCCATAGCAATGACACTATTAAGGATGATTCTATAATGTATGGGCATAGAGTATCTAAATCCAGCTGCTACATGTTTATTTGAGCAGAAAGTTAATGTAACAAAGCTGTGTTCAATTATCTCAGCTGTGAGGTTTTGTCTTCCTCAGAGAAGCGCTGGGGAGGAGATGGAAGGAAAGGCCGGCAGCAGCGGCGAGACAGGCGGTGGGAGAGTGCCAGGAGCAGAGGGAAAAGAAAGACATTACAAAAATGAGCACTTGTCCCACTCAGGAACACAATTTGGGGAGACAAACAAAGATGGAAGCGATAAGGATGGAGAGGAGGAGGAAGAGGAAGATGATGATGACGAGGAGGAGGAAGAGGATGAAGAGGAAGATGAGACTGAATTGGAAACAAAGGAGTCTTACACCAATGAGAACAGTCATGGCGATCACATAAGTAAGAAACCAGGCACACAATCAGGAGAAATCACAGAAAAGCCAAATGAAAATGAAAAGAAAATATCAAAATTAAACCTCCCAAAAAAGTTAGCACTGGATACCAGCTTCATGAAGCTAAGTGCCAGGCCCTCAGGAAATCAAACCAATTTAGAAGACAGTTTGGACAAAGTCCGAAAAAACAACCCGGATGTGAAAGAGCTCAACCTGAACAACATAGAAAACATCCCCAAAGAAATGCTGATAGACTTTGTCAACGCCATGAAAAAGAATAAGAACATAAAAATGTTCAGCTTGGCCAACGTGGGGGCCGACGACAACGTAGCGTTCGCGCTGGCCAACATGCTGCGGGAGAACCGGAGCATCACCACGTTGAACATCGACTCCAATTTCATCTCTGGCAAAGGGATTGTTGCTATCATGAGATGCCTGCAGTACAACGAGACGCTGACGGAGCTCCGCTTTCACAACCAGCGGAGCATGCTGGGCCACCAGGCAGAAATGGAGATTGCCAGGCTGCTGAAAGCCAACACCACCCTCCTTAAAATGGGGTATCACTTCGAGCTGCCGGGGCCCAGGATGGTGGTGACCAACCTGCTCAGCAGAAACCTGGACAAGCAGAGACAAAAGAGGCAAGAGGAGCAAAGGCAGCAACAGATGAAAGAGCAGAGGGAGTTGATAGCAATGCTGGAAAATGGACTTGGGTTGCCTCCTGGGATGTGGGAAATGCTGGGGGGACCGCTGCCCCAGCTGAGGATGCATGAACCCCCGCAAGCCCCGAAACCACCCGTGCCCGTGGCTGTGCCTCTGAGCAAAAGGCAGGAGAGCGAGAGGCAGCCAGCCCCTGAGGAGCTGCACAGAGAGAAGCCCAACAGCTTCAGAGTGGTCAAGCTGAAGAAGACTCAGCGCAAACCCTCCGTGCCAGAGTATGTGGAATCCGCCGAGAAAACCAACCTCAAAGACGTCATCAAAACGCTTAAACCAGTTCCCAGGAGAAGGCCACCTCCCCTCGTTGAAATAACCCCGAGAGATCAGCTCCTAAACGACATTCGTCAGAGTAACGTCGCTTATCTTAAACCGGTAAGTGCTTAGCGATGGCGGTGAGGGGAGGGAATCGCATCTACCCAGAGCACTCCAGAGGTTGCAGCCCTGTGCATCCCAGTCTGCATACGTAAAGGTAAAAGAAAAGACATTCACTCAGGAGGTAAACAAAACCCACAGAAACTCAATGTTAGCATACCAGTAGTAGCAGCATACTAGTTATGATAGGCAAATGCTGTTATAAGATGTTTGCTTCAGGAGAGCAACAGGTATTATTTTTCAATTAGTCTGTCCTCAGTCCCCCATAAAAATCATGTTTCTCTTTTCGGAAGCCTTGTTTTTCTTGAGCTCTTACTTTACACAAGAAAAGCACCATCACTTGGCCCATTTGACAAAGGGTAATCTGAAACACAGGCAGCAAAATAACTGACCCAAGGTCACTAAAGAAACTGCACAGAGGCAGAAACTGGATTTCCAGTAACGCGCTGGCCACACTCCCCTGCCTCCGCCTGCCCCCACAGTGGGTGCCCAGGCCCCGAGCTGGCCAGGGTGAGTAACCAGGCTCCTGCAGCGCTGCCATGAACCCGCCGGGCCAAGGCCGTGGGAAGCAAGAAGAGTCTGCGGTACAGTCATGGGGTTGCCTTCGGTTGGTCTGGTTTAAATTAAATTAAAAGCTCTAGCGTGAGGGGGAAGTCCCAAGCTGTGATAACTGCCTCTTGGTGATGCTTTTACTTGGGTACCAAATTCATGGGCCGCTTCTCAAAATGCTGGCCGCTGGATTTAAACTTTTGCTTTCCTGAAGTGTTGTATTTCTTTGCATTGTGCCGTTACCCAAGAAACACGAAAACTTGACTGATCTATTTGTAGCTAGTGATGTTGATGCATCTGTTTGTGTCATTAAGGCTAGAGGAAGACGACAGAAAATCCTTTGCAATTAAAAATGGTCAAGTAGTATTTCGTAATTAAGATTTTGTTTAATATTGATGTTTCTATACCGTGGGCCACATTCTGGTTTAATTTATACCTTCACAGAAATAATTATTCCGTCAGTAATTCTTGAGAGAGTAGTTTGCCCTGAAATTTTGGCAGGGGCAGGTACTGCAGTGACCCTGGTCCAGGTCTAATGTAACCATTCTGCCCCCAAACCAAGTTTTGGGGCTGTGGTTTCTCTGGCCAGTCCAACTTGGCTGCAGCCAGGGCCTCTCCTCAGCGTGTTTCTGGCCTTTCTAGATCTCCATCTAGGTTTTGCACTTCAGTGCCACGTCCAAGATGACAAGACCTGCTCTTGTGAAGGTCACAGTTTGCCTGTACACGGCAAGACGGCAGGTTGGTCCGTCACTGCTGCCAGATCTGCTGCCCCCCTTCCTCTCAGGAAGATGGAGGAAGATGATGCCGGTGCTGCGCCAGGCACAGCCTTCACTTTGCACAGCAATGATTAAGAAACCCGGGTGCTGCCTGGTGCCAGGGAACAATAGTGAACCCCATCCATTCCCCCAAAAATCATCAGGAGGGTTTTATAAATGAGGCCTGTGGGGTTTCAGGCAGAAGGATCACTTCATGGTGCATCCTAAATGGGCCAGATAACAGTTGCTATCACAGGCCATGGAAACGTGAAGCAATGCACACATGTTGGGGTTTGGGGTTTGGTTTTTTTGTTTGGTGCATTTTGGGGGGGTGGTCCTCTGTCATTGGGCCACAGGGCTTGGATTTGGGGCATTAGGGTTTTATTCTCACCTGCCTGTGTGATCTTGGGAACTCCTTATTTGCCGTGGTATTTTCAGCTTCATCTCTAAAATCGGGTTTTACTGCTTGATCTGAGCTGTGTGTTTGTTCGCTCCAGGTGAGACTCATTGCTTGCAAATTGATTTAGTGGGCATTAAGAATCGCAAGTAGGGAATTACAACCCCCCCTAGTATGGGGTGTGAATGGCATTTCTGCCCCCTGGCAGGCCTGGGTATGACGGGCTTAAACTGCACATACACAACTTAGTTTTTCTTTAATGTTTTTGTGAAATTTTTTCTCCTCCTTTTTTAATCACATCATTAGAATTTTTTTGCTGCAAGCCTTTTTTGTAAAGGAAGCTACAGGTAAGTCACACTCTTATGGAAGACATCCACAAGAACACCAAGCGAGGAATTACAAACAAAAGAAATCCCCAACCAGAGCTCCTTGGAGCTCCCAGCTGTTATACTTTTGATCTTCTTACAGTTTCTAAAGGTTTCTATTAAATTTAACTGGTTTGGGAAGTAAGACTGAGAAATTTCCTCCTCCTAATACTGTCCTTGTCCAGGTGCCGTTGCCAAAGCAGCTGGAGTGAGAGACCAGACTGACCCAAAGAAAACAACTTGGAATAAAGACTATTCAAGTTTTGCTTACAACTGTTTCAGCAGATGTTTTCTGCAGAATCCAGGTGGTATATACGACTCTTTGGGAACAAAGCTTGCGATACACAATTCTGTAAGCGTGGTGAAAACGGCTGGCATGGGAAAAGTCAGCGCTAAGTGTTTCCATCAGGTAGCAAACAATCCTGGTGCCATCTGTCTGCCAAGTGGATTTGAGGCTCCAGTTTGTTGTGGGAGTATTTTCTCAGAAGCATCAATAACCTTGTCTTTCTAGTTTGTCAGCAAACTATTTTGCTTCCACGTTGTCCTTCTGCTGCCAGATTCTGCAGGAACACGCTGTGCTTTATCTTATCTTTCTTCTCACACACAAATGCTCCTTTATTATTCTCTTGTCTATAAGAAATGTATTTAGTTTCCATGTATACAGCTTCATTTTTTAGTCTAAGGAAACAGAAATGAAATAAAGCTCTCTCTGTAAGATGTGTGCAGCACTTCCGTGGCTAACAAGACATAGAACAGAATGACTGCTCTGGTGTATTGAACACCGTGGCTTGATGGTTTGAAGCTACCTCAATTTCAGAACATAAGTCTAGTTGGCATTGCACCTGATCAGCATCTAAGAGATGATGCCATGCTCTGCTTTGACAGCTGTAATCTTCATTCCTCACAATTCACCTCTGTCCAGGCTGTAACTAAGGATTACAGCCACCTTGGGGTGCACTGAAAAGCCTTTTCAGGTCTCTCTCCACACTACACTTAAGTGGCAGGAGGATGAGCCTTACCCCCTCTCTTTGCCAGGGCTTTAAGAAACTCATCATTCCTCCTAGTACGGGGTGTGAATAGCATGCCTCCTCGCTGCAGGCCTGGATACGATGGGCTTAAACCTGCAAATACACAACTTCATCTTTCCTTAATATTTTGTGAAATGTTCTCTCCTCCTCTTTTGTTTTAATCACATCATTAGATATTTTTGCTGCAAGCCTTTTTTGTCAAGGAAGCTACAGGTAAGTCACACTCCTGTGGAAGACATCCACACGAGACCAGTTGACCAGTTGGTTTTGGGGTTTCTGGGGGTTTGGTTTGTGGTTTTTTTTTTTTTTTTTTTTTTTTTTAAAGAAAGCGATTTAAAGCTGTAAGGCCTTTCCCTTTGCTAACACGCAGCTCCCCTGCCTTCCTATGGCTGATACACTTGCTCAAAAGGCACAGCGTTGCAGCTCCTGGCAGCATTGCCTTCAACTGAGTCTCTCCTTCCTCCTACCTGTACCTCTTAGCAATGCTCTCCTAGCAGCTAAATCCCTGTCCCACCCTGCTTCCCCTTCCCCCATTTATTATAACAGTCCTGTAGAATCAGCAATGTCCAGGGCCTCTTTGACTCCACGGTAGTACCCACTATCATTGGTTCAAGTTTTCATTTATCCTTGTCCTTTTAGTATCTATCACCTGGTCTCTTTCAAATTCCCATCTTCCAAATTCATAAAGCTCCTTCTCAGCTGTACTTCTGTCTGCAACTGTGATGTCGCAGACTTGCGAAACCTGACTGATGTATTGCCTAAGACATAGCAAGCAGTTTTCAAGCATCATGTAAGAGGGAGGGGAGAGCCATTTCTGCAGGGCAGATGATATGCAAAAAAGGAAGTAACATTTTCATCGAACCAGTTTCATACAGCTCTCTTCTCGTAAAGGATAGGAAGTAGGAAAGGGGAAGGAACTTGGTACCTTTAACCAAGCCCACACGTGGAGCCATGGCAGCAAGTGACAAATGCAAAACACAACCACCCCAGAGAGCTCCTCAAGCACGCTGCTCTNTTTCATCGAACCAGTTTCATACAGCTCTCTTCTCGTAAAGGATAGGAAGTAGGAAAGGGGAAGGAAGTTGGTACCTTTAACCAAGCCCACACGTGGAGCCATGGCAGCAAGTGACAAATGCAAAACACAACCACCCCAGAGAGCTCCTCAAGCATGCTGCTCTCCGTACTGACTTCAAGGCCAAGATAGCACAGCTAAGGCTTCAGCAGTTAGGACAGGGAGTTATAGAGGAAAATACAGTGGTTTACATTCTATGAATCAAGCTGCCCAGCACAAATCACTGCTGCATCCAGAAGCAGCTGACACATATTACTGGGCTATATGCAGCAGGACCTGTGAAGCACCCCCGCTCTGATCCATGTTATCCTACTGAGCAGCCACTTGAGCAATCACAGGAGGGAAGCAGCCAGATGCAGAGACCACACTACTAGTTTGACTGAAGCAGGGTTTGTTTCCTAGCTCTGATGAAGGCACAGATCCCAGCAATCTTAGAAGCTGAAATCCCTCTCAGGTAATTAAAAGAAATGTAAAATCCCAGTTAAGTAAAGTTATGTAAGAGACCAAAACAGCATGAACAAATGCTTAAATACTCCACATATGTAGAGAAGCCTTTGTTAAGAATGCAAGAGCAAGGCCTCCTGCAGCTCAGAGGTCTCTCATGCCTCAAAGTTAATACAGATACAGAGAATTCAAAGCCAGCAGCTCTCCCACTACCACACTAGGCAGTTCCACCAACCACACAGACACAAGCTAGAGTTTCCAACCACTTTTCCCACCCTGAAATAAATGCACTCAGCAATCACCATTAGAATTTATTTTTCTTCATAACTGTGCAGTTTTTAAAATTCTACAGTAATGATGAAGTCATAGGCTACTACGTTCTTTAAGTGTGGAAAAAGTTTTCAAAAAAACAAAGACCATGCGCTACACGTGAGGAACAGGCCATTGACTCTTCAGCTGGAATATACAGACATTTTCAATAAATACTGATCACTTTAACACTAAAGTGGAATGACATGTTCAGATTTCTACACAGTTCACTGAAAACAACGTGGTAAGTTACATAAAAGCTTCAACTTTTAGGATCTTTGCTTTTTTTGTTAAATCAATTACTTTGTTAGAAAAGAGAAATGCAAGAATATTTGAAATGGAGTGTCACCTGGACAACTTTTTTCCCTCCCTATTGTCAGTAAGCTCCTGTTATCAAGACAACTGCCAGCTCAATGGAATTAGGTTAAAACATATATAAAAGAACCCCACACATCACTTTCAGGGGTTGTTACAGGCAAGTATCTTCATGAATTTGGAATGGGTTTTCAAGAACTGTTTCTTGACATTTATTGCTTTTACTTGTAAACCTGAAATCCAGTTTATTCCTTTGAAGAGCGTCAGAAGTACAGAGTCAGTGAGACGCATGTTTTACTCGTATCTTTGTGTTCTGGTTAAGAAGAAAGAAAAAGATGACCCACGCTTGAGAACACACATACACCTCCATCTACAAAACAGCCTATACAGACTAAAGCAGAACAAGGTAAGTAAGTCCTGAAGTAACCCTATTTAAAAACATCAATAGAGTGCAAACCTAGCTCATCCAATTTATCCAAAAACTTTTTCTTCCTCCCGTGCTTGGCTATAGTTCAGCCGTTTTGCAAGGAAGTCTGGCTCTCCTTTCATACATCATGTTTCTATACATCACTATTTTGGAGATACCAAAGGTGCATTTCACTGGAACTGACAGAGGCACAGTGCCATATATATTCTTCATGCCTAGATCTATTTAGACTGTTTCCCAGCTGCTGAAGGAGGAATGTGAGGTGCGGACAGGGACCGATATTCAGCAACCCATATTCATTAGAAGTATTGCACAGTTTTACCGTTTGCCAGTTAAGCTAGCAATGTGGTCTCAAATATAGACCACTCAAGCGAGAGATCTGGAGGATGCAAGAGATACCTCCTTTTGAAACATTCCAGCTCACCCTGAACACTGCCAGCCTGACGGTGCTACCCAGCATAAACTGGCTAAACTGCCACCTTGTAGAACTAAGATGAAAGGGGTGTTACTCTTACTAAGAGACAAATTTGCTACGAGACATTTTAAGAGACTGCATTGTATAGGTTTCCATCTTTTCCTCCTCTACACCCAGAAGAAGAGACAAACACGTTTTAGTTAGTATGTATTTGTGTAAACACCAGAACATTTTGCTATACAATAGAAAAAAGTTGCTGCTCTTATGTTCTTAGAGGAGCCCTGAAGACCTTGGAATACTTGTATCCTGCAACTACTAATCTGTACCACGTGCATTTCCTGTTTTGTACACAAACTGAAAGCAAGCTTGAACAATAGTAAATAGCAACTACACTCCTGCAACAGGTAAAAATGCCATGTTGCAGCTGCTTACTCCTTCACTTTAGATATGTAGTCAGCCAGTTTGTTGATACTATCCTCTTGCTGTTCTAGAGCATCCAGTATGATGCCCATCGGGGTCTTCTTCAAGCCTATTCCTTCCATCTTGTTCTCCAGCTTGTTCTTTATGTTCCGGAGCCTCAGAGACGCATGGACAAACATCACTGCGTGACAGAAACACATTTATTAATTGTTAACACCCAAGGAATGCATAGTTCTTGCAGCATTCATCTTAAGACACACTCCAATGACGTGACATGACTGGAAGTCAAGATGGAATTTCAATGACCACTTAATTAACCGCAGGTACCTATTTAATAATAACATTAAAGATGGCTTGTGCTGTTTTGTCTCTCCCCTTCCCCCCAGTTTTGTTTTGGGATCATTTAAATAGATATAGTAAAGGCAACAGCCAATTTAGACTCTGCAGACTTATTTGAGAAAGTTCAAGTCACACACCCCTACCACCCCCAAAGGAAAAATACTTACAGAGGAGAGGAAGCGTGATCCCAAACATGAACACCATGACATCTCCCAGATAGGAGATCAAGAAGTAGCTAGACAGCATGATGACCACTACAAATGTGGTTGGGTACTGCTTCTTCAGCCTGCGGAGTATATCCTTGTTGTGTGATACCCACACAAACCCCATGAACACCAGCACCACCACAGTACCGCCAATAAGCATATTCAGGGGACTCAGAAATCTGGAAAGAAGAAGAAAAAAGCATCCCCTTTCAGAGCCTTCATCACTTGTGTCCATATAGCAAACACCTAGCTCACTGGTAACTTGTTACTAGGGCGGTAAGGCATGAAGAAGTCAGTTCTTGCTCTCAAGACTTTTATCAACCTCTGATTTTAGGCAGAAGCTAAATAAAGCAACAAGTGCAACTGAACAACCAACCTTAGCAGTGAATTTAGATAATATTCATCTTTATGCTCTCTAACTGAGCATAGCTCAGGATCATGAGTTTCTGCAGCACCTCATCAATAGAAGGACTTACCACCAGGACACCTCCTACGTGTGCAATCACCACATTCACTTGATATCAGACCCAGAGGTAGCAAATCCCAAGAACAGATGGAGCCAACAATCAGTTTGCCCAAGGGATTGATGTCTTCCCTATACGTGACCAAAACCAGCCCTCACATGAACTAGCTTTTCTTGTTATCTTGTCTAGGTTTGCAAAATGGGAAAGGTAGGGGAACACTAAGTAAATGAAGTTAGTTCACTATTTCTTATTTCCAAATAAACCTTCTTATTGGTTTATACTCAAACAAAATAATTTTATGAACCTGCAGAAGGAGCTTATCACCATCAGCACAACAGATGGAAGCTCAGTCCTAAGTAAGCATGCCTGAGAGTCAGAAGGAACTGGAATACGGGATAACAGTCTTGCAGAAAGAAGAGCCAGGCTTGGCAAGAGGGTCACTACTGAGGTTTGTGTTCTATTATTGTTATCAGAGTTACCAAGCAAACCAAGCCATCGAGTGGATCAGCTTCAGACTATAAACACCAAGTCTCTTTTTTTGGACCAGGGCAACAACATCACCTGCTCAAACCGCTTTCCCAAGTATTTAGAGCTTGTTTAGAGTCAAGCTTTCAGCAATGACTTTGCTTAGCTTCTTGCTGTACTCACAGAAAGTCCAGGCTCTATTATATTTCACTTATATAGTAATAAGCTATGTGATTCTGTGTGCATGCTGATTTACTTGCTTGCGTGTGTGCTGATCTAGTTACACAGCAGCTGAGGGCTCCAAGCTGCTACAACTATGATAGCAGTGTAACAGTGCCCTCAAAGCCAAATGTAGTCAAGATTTCCACTTGTAGACTTTGCAGTCAGTCCTACTGTTCCAAAGCTAACAGGCACAATGACTCACCACTCCACCCCACTGATGAGGAGGATGCTGTGGTTTGTGGTCTGTGCTTCATATCTGGCACAGGCAGAAGAAATCTGGACTGGTATGCCAGCACTCTACCTGCAGTGCCAGAGAGCATTTTCCTAGAGAAGGAAGAACTCTCAAGAATTATTTCAGAGCAGAGACTGGATCTCGATTCTTTAAGTCAGTTGTGCCAACAAGAGACACGATGACTGTATGGAAAAAGATTAAAATTCAGACTAGCTCTCCACCTGCTTCTGCTACTCATGCTGAAAAGCTAACAGGGCCTTTTTGGAAGTGGTGATAGGGCAGACTTGCTCGTTGCATCTGAGTCACTCCCTGTAGCCAGCCAGATTATTTTTAGCTCTGAATTGTCAATCTTAAATTTCCAGGCTGGAAAAAGTGAACAGCATCGCTCTGGAAAAAAAAAATAATCTGTGCTCCTCTGCAGCTGGAAAAGGAGGGTGACTCATGACTGGACCACACTAATGCCTGGTTTATATACGTACTACTGGACATACGAGACTCTTAAAGTAGAAGTCACCTCCGCATCTCAGCTAGCTTGGACCAGAAATGGCCAAACTTACTCAACTCCCAGCAACCAGTTTTTTGTTCCCAAAAGTCTATGGACAAGATAATCCTGGAAGCAACAAAGGGCTAGGCAGAGCTTCACTCTACATTTTCCATGTTTCTGGTAAATACTCTGAAAGCTTTATCTTCCCCACCATTCCCACTACTCTCTTTACAACTTCAGAAACTGGTGGTGAAGAACAATCCCTCCACATTTGTAAGGAAGAGACAAAAGACGACTTCTCTGCTCTACACTTCTTTCTAGTATTACACAGGTTCTGTACAACTGACTGGCTGCAAGAGATGTGAAGAAAAAAGAAGAATGCTTCAAAGGACCCCACTTTCCTGGGGAAAGTTATTTGAATTACATGTTTTCTGAAGTGAGCTGCATTCCAACGCATACATGGAACAGTGAACATAAGTGTCAAATGAAGTCATTCAGAGCCATGTGAAAACAGATGGGGATAGCAGTTGCCACTAAAAACTGCTATTCAAATTATCAGCCATGTGTCCACAGACTTCAACACTGTTGATTACAGTACTGGATAAGGGTGTCATATGCCAAGCTCCCCTTTACTGCTTGACTCGCCCACGGCATAATTTGCAGCGCTAAGATTCTCCTAGAAAATCACATATAGAAACTTCTCCAGCAATGGCATTTTTGGGGAAGGCAAACCTCCATTATTCAGTTTCACTCAGATCTGTTGGCACACTGCTCTCGATAACGCAATGGCTACTGACTAAAAAGGAAAAGACATGGACATGTTATTTTAGAACACCAGTGTCTGGGGAAAAGATAGCTGTGTTACAGCCCTAGCAGTCACCTTATAGCTGAACCACAAACATTGATACTGGCCTTATGTACAGATCAGGATACAGTATGCCAAATTCATGGTCAGGGAAGAAGGCTGGAAGTCTTTCAAAGCTGCAGAAACAAGGTAAGTGACCAGCCATTAAGTATGTTACAAGATACTTTCTAAATATAATTCCCTTTAGCAGGGATTTAGGAGACCTCTCAGATACCTAAAAATGCATTGAACTATTAGCACAGCAATGGTGGGGCAACTTGAGTTTACACTGCTCAGATGACTTAGGGAAAGAAAAACTCTTTCGAAGTTGGAGAAGAAAACCACAACTCTCACGACCCTGAATGGAGTCAGTACTGCAGGAGTAATTAGTATTTTGGAGTGCTAACAGCGCAGAGAACCCTAGCTGGATGATCTCCTTCATTGCTCTCTGTGATGGACAAGGTACAACACTGGTAGGATGCTGCGACCTCCAGTACAGCTGCTTCAGCATCTGCTTCAATACACAATAAAGAGATGGGAAAAATAAATAAAAGAAACATCCTGCCAGGCTGTAGGGACACAGGAGTTGTTCTGTACCAAGCAGTGCTGTAGCACACTTTATTTGTGGAAGTAGTATCAGAAGACAGCAGAGACGCAGCAGCTGGGGGTGCAGTTGTGTGGGAAGGAGTACTGGTAGCTACCTCTGGCCAGCAAAACCAGATTAAGATGATTTTTTTTTTAAATCGGATTCATATTTCTAGACTCTGCCCTATGTGCATCAACAGACAGGAAAGCCCAAAGAGCTCTGCTTTCAGTGACTGACCACATCATCTCTTCTTGACAGGTTGTTTCATATCTGCACAATTGTGTAGAGCCTTATAGTACAGAGGTGAGCAGTTACGTGGAGAATATAAAACTATAGCAAAGGGGAAAAAAATGCTAGACAAGATGCATCCTTTGTGCAAGACAAGAAGCTTCCAGCAGCACAAGCCCAGAAATAGGACAGGCCACATAAAAAGCAAAAGCAAGCTAGCTCCATTCTTAAATAATCTCCATTTTAGATGACTGTCTCAGGGTGGTTATTCAGCAGTTGCTGTCACATCTGTTTCTTTTACATGTGACCAGGCAAGTCTGAACAAAGGCACTGAGTAGGAGACTTGCAGTCATTGAGAAAAACATCTTTTTACTTAGAGCAGCTCAGTTATACCAGTATATCAAATAAGCATGAAAATTCCTTTTTAGAAGACCTTTTGCTCCACCACGTTCCCAGCAGTGGGCAGGTTAGAGCACTTAAATGTTTCCTTCCCCATTTGTATTAATAACTTCAAAGGTAAAGTTCTGCCTCCCTCTCTCCCCATACTTTTAGCTTCACTGAGGTTGTATAGCTGTAACTAGAGGTAGCACATAAACCACACATGGCATGTTGTCCCAGGTGACAGCCCTCAGCATCCACAGATTTAGCAATGCTTCTTTACTTACTGTTGCTCACATTGCTTTGCAAACAGGAGACAGATACCTCTCTGCAGAATTGCCAGACCTTTATGAAGTTATGTACTAATATTATTATGCAACATATGTTTTAAAGTTATGTGCTTTGCTCACTCATTCTTCATCTTTCCCTAGGCATTAGAGAAACTAATAATTTTGCTGCTCTGGAGTCTTCGTTTTCGCAAGGGAATCGCTACAAGAATGTCAGCTAAGGTAGTGGTCTGGGGAAGAAAGAAAAAAACACACACACATAGATTGCTAGGCATTGTGCAGATGGACAGTAAATGTTTTAAAGAAGCGGCAAAGGAAAGAGACATCAAACTTCAGGCTGCAGGGAAGGTATTATGCCAGAAAAGAATGAAGACGCTCTTAGATGCGGCACTCTGAAATCCAGTACACCTTTTAATACTGTCAATTTTTTTACAGTTTTTAGCAAGTACATGGCAACACAAGCCTAGAAGAAATTACATCAATTTAAGTCATTAAGTTTAAAGTGCAAGACAGAGAAGCCTTGTTGGAGTAGGTGAAAGCACAGACAAATTCCACTTGTTAACCAGACTGATTGTTGGAGGGAGAGTTGCAAGCTGTTGTGGGAGGCACTAATTTTAATAAAAATCTGTACAGCACTCACAGTGACAGGGGCCTGGTTCAGGGTAAGAACAGGCAGTCCACCTCCTATACAACTGGGAGAAAGGGCATCATTTCATTTCGTAAGGATCTTGGGTTTTATTAGCAGTTTACTGCAACAGAGTTGTAGGTAAAACAAAAATAGCATAGCTGTCCAGATTCATTAAGGAATTTGCAGGGTGGGGAGGGTAGAAGAGATGAGGCTGCTACCACCAGTGTGTATTAGTAAAGTGTCACTAATTCAGTAGTTTTAGTTTCTTGTTCACTGATTTATTATTTTGTACCTAGTCATGTAGGCTGAAAGTAAAATCATATTATTGCAGAGCACAGAACATCATTTACATGTAACGGTAGCTATCAGAAAAGGCAAATGGAGGGAGGAAGGCAGTAAAGACCATTATAATTCCACTACACTCACTGTAAGGTTATTCCATAACTTGTAGAGAGATGGTAAAAGGCAGGAGAGGTCAACTTTGTTGTACAAGAGGCAGTAAACTGAAGCCATGGCAATAAGCACTGTACTTCCAGTATCAAGAAAGCTCTAGGCTACAATTTCCACGTCAGACCAGCACCACCACAGCTACCAAGTATTACAATAGCTGAAAAATATAATCTCTGCATTACAAGTCCATCTATGTAATTATATGGTTTAAGAACAGGTGGAGTTGGTCATGTGCTAAGTTTTCTTTTGATCACAGGAAGACCACTACATTAGTGGTTTCAATAATCCCACCCTTAGGCCTGTATACAGCCCTGGAGTTCCTAAAAAGCCATGATTCATCATTTATCACTCAGAGATTCCTGCCCATTACCGAACAAAGTGCAAGACAACAACTTAGTCATCAATTTAAACTTATTAGGAGAACTTTCTTTACCTTTCTCCCAAAGTCACAGTCTGGCCAAGCAAAAAGTCTCTTTAATAAAAGAAATGGATAGTTTTTCTCTATTGTAGTGTTATCCTGTTTCCATTACAGTTCTTCTCCCATCCTCTTCTACTTCAGTGTTAGAAGAATCAGATTCATCATGTATCAAAGGCTCTAAGACATGCAATAAAATAAACACTTGGGATCAAGATACCACTCCAGGTGTTCCTCGTCTGTAGTTTTTCAACTCAGAGGGTTACCACTCAATATTTAATATCAGAACTGTAATTCTGACATCTTATCTCCATCTTCTGTGGCTATCTTCATCCGCCACCTCCCACCTCAGCAAAATAGTGGGAAATAAGCAGGAGAGATGCCACCCTTGATCTGAAGAAAAGAGATCAGAGTTCAGAAGGAGGAATTTAGGAGTCTGAGTAAAAGCTGTTGCCATCCCAGTTTTCCAACAAGAGATATCAAATCCATTTACATTATTTTCCCCACCTTCTTGGGGAGAAGAGCTGTCCCCCTACTCTCCAGGGCCACTGCGATTTACCTACTCATTGAGAGCTGGCTACAGCATTGCAGTGCTAAACAATGGTAGATGAACACAGACATTCAGACCAAGGTGGTATAAGAACAGCAAGATCACGGAAGTCTCATTTTACCAGTCTAGCAGTCTACTGAGCTAACTGCAACATATCCCCACCAAAATTGAGAAGAAGAAAGCCTATACCGCTATGCCAAACCGTCAACCATCACATGCATCAAGAAGAAAAAGCAGGCTTCTCAGCCCATCCTTGCACAGAGCACAGGCCAAAACTCCCTGCAACCCAGAGAATGTTCACCAATTTAGATATTGGGTCAATAGCTTCAGAAGCTGTAACAAGACACAGGACTCCTTAAAAACCAAAAAAATGGATTCAGAAGACAACTTTTAAGCCTCTGCAATATACAAGATAAGATGCACTTTGTCCAAAACCACTCTGACCTAGTGGCTGGGCAATTCTCCAATTTAAGCATTTGTATTTGCGCATTGTTTGTTGTGAGGAGTGGAATACTCCAGCTTCCATATTAAAAGCTTAACCACAAGCCTCTGCTGCATGTCTTGCTTAGGAGCTTTCTGACTAAAGACTAGAGCAACGCTTGAAGAAGAGTCATGTAGGCTTTGATTCAAAAGATGATTATAAGGTTATTTCCCACTTCTCTTCAGGAAAACTGTGCCTGACAGAACATTGTACCAGCAGACCAGGTCCTGCCTCAAAGGTTTGTACCTTGACCACCAAAATGAAAGGGTACCTTACTTATTTATATTACAGGTTTTTCAGTATGAGCTAGCTCAGAAATAAGAAAGGCTTGCTTCATTCCCTGGAAGTAAGCTTAGAACTGTAAGAGAACAGAACTAATGGGTTTTTTTTTACTTCAGAGCAAAGCTTATCTCAGCCTGAGCAGTCACGCTGGACAGATTTAGCAAGGAAGCACAGACCACTGCACAGGATGCTGCTCGGCACTTCAGAGAGCAGCGACATCCGGCACGCAAACCCATCGCCGCTTTCTGCCAGGGGCTCGGTGCCCCGGGACAAGCTGGGTGCCTGGAGCCCTCTCCCTCGGGCAAAGGGGCTTGATGAGCTGCCCATGAAGTTGGAGGCAAGTCCTCCGATCCCTTAGACCTCCACCAATAAATAAAAAATAATCCTAAATCCTACTCCCAACCTAACAAGCCCCTCCTCCACAAGGGAGGCTGTAACCAGGCCTCAATTTTTTAAGCGACATTCAGTAAATTGGAGATTTAAGGCGAGGCAGAGGAAGGGAAAGGCAGCTGAAGGGAAAGCCTCCCCCTGCACCCCCCGACATCGGACCCGGCAGCGCAGCGCCCGGGGCCGGGCCGGAGCCTTTCCTGCGGCACCGGGCCGAGGCGCAGCGCTGCCCGCCCGGGGGACGAGGCCACCGCCCGGGGGACGAGGCCACCGCCCGGGGGACGAGGCCACCGCCCGGGGGACGAGGCCACCGCCCGGGGGACGAGGCCACCGCCCGGGGGACGAGGCCACCGCCCGGGGGACGAGGCCACCGCCCGGGGGACGAGGCCACCGCCCGGGGGACGAGGCCACCGCCCGGGGGACGAGGCCACCGCCCGGGGGACGAGGCCACCGCCCGGGGGACGAGNCCGCCCCTCCCCGGCCGCCGCAGGGACAGCGAGGCCCGCGCACTGACCCCACGATGGAGACGACGGCGGCGGCCACCATCAAGTAGTTGGTCTGATAGTAGAGCAGGTTGCTGACCACCCGGTTGTTCCATTTCGAGATGTCCTTGAAGTCGGGCCGGGCGAAGCGGTCCGAGCCAGGAAAGAAGTCGTCCCAGGCCCGCAGCGGCGCCACCTGCACCTCCATGGCTGCCGCCGCCCCCGCCCCGCCGCCGCGCAGGCCTAAGAGCGCCTCGGCACCGCCCCTGGGCGGCTCCCGGCCCCGCCTGGCCGCGGGGAGCGAACGCTGCTGTAACAGTAGAGAACTGCGGGGCAGGCAGGCGGCGGGGGCGTGTGGAGCCGCCGGCCCCTCGCCCGCCCGGGAAGGGCAGCCGGCAGCGGCCGCGCGCTGCCCTACGTTCCTTGCTTCTTCAGCAAAAGATGGTGAAATAATGCAGGACCGACACGGCGAATCCGGTTCACGTCCTCTGCGAAACGGGGAGCCGGGGGCCGAGTGTGGAAGGGGCCACGAAGTGGCTGCCCCAGCCAAGGAGGCACCTGGTGGGGGGTGTCGAGCCGTCGCCGGGAGGCCACCGCACCCCAAACCCTCCAGTTTGCGGGGGAGGGCTGGTGCCGGCAGCCATAGCCGTTCGAACCAAAGCGGTCCGTGTGAGAACGGTCACTCGTTCGGTGCTTTTGGTATCACTCTCGCACTTCGTCCCCTGTGGCTCGGCGTAGGCTGCCCGCGTGTGCGCCGCGCCATGCCGCAGGCTTGCCGCGCTGCCGGGCCGGGCAGCCAAGTCGTACCCAAAATGGAGGCCAGCAGTAAGCCAGGCATGACCGCAGTACCGGGCAGGAGCTTCTCGCAGCTCGATCTGTGAAGGATTTAGAGCCCTAAACTTTAGGAGACGAGGCCTGAAGCGCGAACCCTCGTAAGCCCTGCTCGCCTGCTCCCGGCCGGTGCTGGGACACGGCTCCGCGGTGTTTCGGAGAGCCAAGGCTCCTGTGTGTCAAACTGCTTTTTGCGCGCTCCCTGGGCAGCTCGTGGCCAGGGCCAGCCCAGGCAGGGCTAAGACAAAACCCTTTCGACAGCACGGCTGAGGCGGAGGAGCCACCCGGCCGGCACGGCGGACAGCGACCAGCCTGCGGCCGAGCCCACCTCCGCGTCCGGCCTCTGTGCATCCCGCGGGCCTTAACACCGCGATCACCACGCGCTTCGTCCCTGAGGGAGGATGCCGTCCGCGGCTCCCGGGAAGCATCGGGGAGGCGGGCGCAGGGAGAGCCCTCGGCTGCCCGGGGCCAGGCACTTCGGGGCGAGGGAGGGAGGTGGCGCGGGTGCCGCCAGGCCCGGCACTCCGCTCGGGACTCCGTGAGGGCGGTCCGGCCCGGGCCGGGGGCGGCTGTGGCTCCCCGGCCTCCGCTCCGGGGCTCGGGGGGGCCTGGAGGGGTCCACGCCCCGTTGCCATGGAGACTAGCGCCCCGGGCGGCTCGCCTGGCAGGCGCTCTATCCCCACTTGCCCAACTCTATAGGCCTGCGAGTGGTGGCGCTCTGGCAAAGCGCCGCCCATAGAGGTGCCGCGGGGCACTGTGGGAAGCAGAGGGAAATATGGCGGATGGTGAGGAACCGTAAGTGCCCTGTATGTGTGTGCTCGGCTGCCCCTTCCCCCGCTTCCCGGGGACGGGTGGGCTCCGGGGTCCCCTCTCCCTCCTCCCCGGTCTCTGTAGCGCGATACTGACCCTTCTTTTATTCTCTCTCTTTTAGGGAGAAGAAAAGAAGGAGGCTAGAGGAGCTGCTGGCGGATGGGTTAGTGCGGGGCTGCGGGCGAGCGGGCTCCCGGCCCGGGGCAGGGGCAGGCAGCGCTTGCTGAGGGGCGGCTGGTAGGTCAGGGCGAGCCGCAGCCCCGCAGGAGAGGTGTGGGCTGGGAGGAGGCTGCGGGTTAGCTCAGGGCTGCGGGGCCCGCCGGAGAGGCGCCGGTGGGGGCGACCGTGGGTGAGCGGCCCTGGGCCCGGCAGGCGGGAGGAGGGAGCCGGAGGAGGCCTGTTAGGTGGTCAGCGTGAGCAGGGGGAGCGCGAAAGGGCGCTCGAACAGCAGGGACTGGGGAAGAGGAATCTCCTGGGGAGAGGACCAAGGGGCTCACCCGGAGCGGGGATGGGAGTTGCGGGCTTGGAGCTTGGCATGAGTAAAGGCTGGTGTGCTGGAGAGCTTTGTGGCGGGAGTGGAAAAAGCTGCATTGCCGGCTAGGGACCTGGGGAGGGCCTCTAGGCTAGAAGCAGGTGACTAAATTTTGGCTAAAAATTCAGGCTACGGAACAGTTGCCACTGCTTATCAAAACCCTAAATTCTATGCATCTGTCTTGATGATCTTGAAAACTAATGCTGAGAAATCTTTAACTTCATCTGCTTCCACCCCTTAACTATTCCCTTCTACCTGCTTGAGTCCCTCTTCCCAAAGATCACAGAGCAGACCTGCATGCCTGCGTGGTGGACTCGCAGGCGGTGCGTGTGTGTGTTGGGATGAGGGTCACAAAAATCCTTGGGCATGTTGGGTTGGGGGGCATGCATGCCAAGTCCCTCAAAAGCATGGAGCTCTGGAGATGTGAGGGTGGCAGGGAAAAGCCTGGGCCTAAAGCAGCAGACTGTGGTGCTCTGATATTTTAAACAAGATTTAAAATTAGAGTAATTCGATGAAATGAACAAGGATTTTGTTAAACTAATATTATGGATACCTGGTGATGCTGTAACCACACAAAACTGAACACTTAAAAAAACTGTTTCTGAAGTTAAACATAAAATCTCAGGTTGAGTTATTGATGATTTTCAGATCTCCACAATGTCCAACCCTGTAAAAAATGAACTGTAGTATAATTGCAGAAGTGAAACTAGGTCTTACCACTTTGTCACTTGTAAAGGAAAATACACATCTAAACAGAAAAGGAGTTCTGCTGCTTAATGACTGTTTATATGGGCTATATACAAAGATTAAAAAAGTTCTTAATGTCACCAAGCATAGCTTCTGCCCTTGTTTCCAGAAGAGTTAAAAATTATAATGCGACCTGTAGAAGCAGTCATCGTTATGTATATTGGCCCGTTTTATTTGCTCAAGTCAGTGCTTAATGCACATCCTGAAAACTGGTATACGACAGCTGAGCCCAGGATTCAGTGGTGAGAGTGTTGTGTTTATTCACACTGTTTCATGTTATGCGAAATATGTATATTTTCACATTATTGTGAAAACTGGGGGAGGTACAAAACTCCAAGTCAGAGATCAGAAGACCCTCATGAATTCAAATAGTTTTTTTAGATCTTATTTGACTGCTAATACAGTAAGTTAACTTGCCTAAAGTCAACAGTCAGCCAGGAATCAGTTCAGTCTGCAATCAAAATATAGGTAAATTATAATTCCTGCACTTCAGTGAAGTTTTTTCCTGTTATTGAAAATCTTCTGCAAAATTATTGCCTATAAGTCAGTTACTACGGACGCACTATGGTGTCCATCTTCTGAGTTGTGTGAGGATAAAGGCATTCGCGGTCTAGATGTTTTCACTACACTTACCTTTTGAGATGAGTCACCAGGAAGTAATAATAAATTGTAAACATTACCCAACAACAGTTATCAATACAAGCGTTCTTCATATTGCTTCATACGAGGAAGCAAATAACGCTCCTTATCAGTGATGACACAACCTTTCATACTTAGGATTGGCAAAGCTCTTTTATTAGAAGCTTAGTTTTGTTTTAACGTAGAACGTAATCGTTTATATATAGTGAGCGAAGCTCCTATTTAAAAAGGGAAGTGTGCGGTGTTAAGGAAGGTCTTGTTCTGTGTAGGTGATGATCTTACATTAGAGAATTACTTGAGAGCTGATTTCGAACCATTCCAGTAAGTCTCTTAACAGTTTAAATTCATAGTTATATACTACTAAAAGTGACCTGCAGAAGCGGAAAAAGGGTGGTGGAGTATTTGATGTAAAATTCTGTCTTGAACATTTAAAAGAAGACAACTGCACACATTCCTTTTTTCAAGTCAGGTTGCTACCACTGACAGGCTCAGGGGATGACTGAAAATGGAGGTGTTCTGAGTTACGTAGTACTAATTGAGGGTGAAGAGCATTCGAGATCTGTACTGTTTTTAACGTTTGTTTAAATAAACTACTGTGAGGATTCAGAGGAGAGAGTGTTGGCGCACATTGTTATTTATTCAGTGCCTCAGAACTATGCTTACGTGCTGATAATTCTAAATATGATTTATTAACTTCAAAAGTCTCAAAAAAGGATACAAGACTTGACTGAAAAAAACATCACCCTCAAAATCTAAAGGGACAACCTCTTTTTGTGTGTCCTCTTAAAATATGAGGAAAATAAAGGCAAAAAGGCTAGACCCTTCTTCCACTTCAGGTCAACTTTTACTAGTAACAGCTAAATCAGTGGGATTTATTGAAATGCTTGGTTTTTTTCCCCCCTCTGCATATTTGTATTATTGCTTTCTAGTTCCATAAATAAAACCTACTCATGCACGTAGCTTACGTGCATAAAGAATATGCAGATCCATTTGTATGAGTGGTCAATAATTTAGATGCTTTTAAGATATAAAGAAAAAAATTCTAGAGGTGTGGCTTTTTCTCTATGATTTTGCAGCTGAATTTACTGTGTTCTGTGCAGAATGGCTGTTGATGGTAGGTGTGGGGACACTGGAGACTGGGAAGGTCGCTGGAACCATGTAAAGAAGTTACTCGAGCGATCTGGACCATTCACACATCCTGATTTCGAGCCAGGCACTCAAGTGAGAAATACTTACTTTAAATAAAAAAATTGTAGCGTGTGTTGCAAACTAATGTAAACAGTTTCATTAACTGAGCACCACTAGTGTATGAATACTAAAGCTGCATGAAAAGCTTACATTTTAATCAGTTGAACATTGTGATTGTAGAAGAACATGTATTCTTTTTACAAGCTTGTATTTCTAAATTGTACAGTCAGCTAGCTACAAGCTTGCTGTCATCATATATGTAAACGTGTAACAACATATGAATTATGCCCTGTCTTTGAGTTCCACGTGAAAAATAGCAGCATTTGTCTCTCCATTTTTAAGCAATTCGATACAGTAAGGAATTTCTTGTACTTAAAGGAGTTAAGGTTAATATGAGTACTTGAAGAATTGGGAAAGATGTTTAGTAGGGAAGAGGAAAATTTAGACTGTTGTAATTATTTCTTCTGGGTTCTTTTGGCACATTTTGTTTTAGAGCTTACCGTTGAATGTATTTTACTATTACCTTTTTAATGTACTGTTCCATTATTTACTAGTTTGAGGCTGAGGTCTAGTAGAACAGTTCACAGAAAGCCGTTACATGTTTAAAAGCTTCAGTTCTTTTTGACAGCAATGTTTTCTGTCTGTTTAGATTTATCTTGTATTATATATCAGTAAAATATTTGGAGGAAGAAAACATTATGTCCTTAAACTGAACGATAATAAAAGTGGACTGTGCTTTTTTCATGGTCAGAATTAATGTAAAGAGAATACGGATATCAACAAAAGTCTTACTTTTCTGTAAGTCATGATACAGGAACTGCATGGACTCAACAACTAATGAAAGTCTGATATGTAATTACTCATGCAAGCACAAACTTTTATTTAAGTTGTTTTGTGTGAAACTTACTAGGCCCTGAAAATTTACTGTAACGCATTTATAAGGGTTATGAAGCAAAGGACAAATAATACTTTTCCCTATTGAATGTATTAACTTTTTGTTTTATGTTTTTTACAGGCTCTTGAGTTTTTGTTAAGCACGTGTAAAGTACTAGTTATTGGAGCAGGAGGATTAGGATGCGAACTCCTGAAAAACCTGGTAATTACTCAGTTTTCACCCTTTGCTGCTTAGAATCTTTTTTTTTTACCGTGAGGAAATTATCTTTGCTGCTTTGCTAATTTGGCATTTTTGATTGTATATAGCTACGAAATTTCTAAGTTCTAATCAAAATGTATAAAATACATGACAATACAGAGAATAAACCTGCAGAATGTGCTTTGTTAATAAGTTTGAAAGGTGGTAGTCTAATATGCTGCTTGTTATTTATTTAGCTATGCCAAAGCTTGTCATGAGGGACAACATGGTAGTGTAGACAAAAGTTCACCTGCAGCCTTACATCTGGTCTAATGTTGGTAATTTTCCCTCATTACCAGATCTAGAGAAATAAAGTAAACTAATAACAAATCATGCTCATAATGACACAAGGAAGCATTGTTTCGAGTACAATGGCTGAAATGCATCTATTCAGATGAAAAGCGGTACTTTCAACTGCCAGAAGTAGCTAATACAAAGTTTAGTATTAAGAGTCAAAGTTGACTGTAATTTCAGTTTATTTGACATCTTTGGATTAATCCAAAGTGACGCTAAGAATTGCTGGAATAATTTATGTTCTTTCATAGTGTAATTAGTAGAACCAGACTTACTGTGTCTGTTGTGACCTTCATGTCCCTGCAATCTGTTTGGCCTTCATGAGTAGTGGCTCTCAGGTTTTCCAGTTCCTCAAGATCAGTAAATTGGAGGTTGTCTGCAGATCCTGAACACTCTTTCAGAGTTGTGTCTGTATTGCTGATTTCAGCGCATGTAACGGCAGCTATATTGAGTCAGAGCAACACACGCTACCCTGTATGGAAATGGCTAAGGAGGAATAAGTAATGACATAAAACCAGGGAAAGACTATGACGGTACTTCTCTTGTGTACAGATTACCAGAAGTTTTCCTGATACAGTGCTAGTTCATAATGTTTTCTCTCACTACATGTTCTGAAAAGCAATTTTTAAGTGTTTAAAATGCAGTTACGGGATCATGTGCTGTCAGACATTTACCCAATAAATGTGTATGAATTTGATTATCCTATTAATGTGGTTTTTATCCTAAAAGATGTTCATATTTATCATAGTATATCACTCTTACTGTCCTGTTTGAGTTTGGTAGTTTAGACTAGTACTATGCTTTTCCATGCTTCTATTTAATAATAAGAATTTCTGTCCTTACAGATTCTGTGGGAAATGTGTGGATTGATAGAATAACTTATTATGAAATAACTTTTTTTCTTGATTTATACCAGCACGTATGCATTAGCGTACTTTACTATAGAATTTACATACTGGTATTTCAGTATTTCCACAGATGACCTCTAAGCTTGAGATGCTTGATGAATCAATAGCCTCATTTAAAGCCAGGCGTTCCAGATCCCTTAACTTAGGAGTTTTACAGTTCCAGCACTTGTGTATACTCTTGTTCTGGTTGCTGGTTTGTCACTCAATGCTTAAGGAGGATTTTACTTGAAGAGGCTATGACAACTCCAAGGCAGTTTTCTTTCTTTGGGAATTTACTGCTGGTGACTTTAACTTCTGCCCAGACTTACTGTTTGATGGGTTTATTGGGATGTAACAAATTCAATAGGTTGATAGCTCATTGAGAGGGAGGATTTGTATGGGATAAGGGACTTCATAAGTGTGCTGTATGTGCTCAGTTCCCATCTCTTCCAAAAGGTTTTAAGTTATAATGATTTATTTTTATCATTTTTCAGAAAGATAAGCTCATAAGTAAGTATAGATTCTGTTCACATGTATTCATGTCTTTGGGACAATGAATATATACTTGATAAAAGACTCCAATCTGTATGTTCATGATGTCCCAGGCTTGCTCTTCTCTTCGTAAGGCTCTCCCAGTCTGCTTTGATAATATTGAAAAAAAGCTGAACATTTATAAATGAAACAAAATGATTGTTCAGCACCAAGGGTATCCAATATGACACACAGAAATTCTTGCTGCTTTTCTTACATAAATTAATTTCTGTTCTGAAAAGCTTTGGTCCTGTTGTTCATTTATTTCATCAGTTTCCCGATACAGCATTTTAAATACTTATTACACATGGGATGGCTCTGCTTATTCAGAAAATGTAAAACTAAAACTTTGGAAGTCTTTATATATAATAAGATTGAGTCTTAAAGGAAAAAAAGGTGAGGGATGGGACTCATTTTTTTGGAGGTCACTTCAGAACATCACGTTTCCTTTCTCTAAAACAGTGTTTTACAGCATTTATTTGCTTTTAACCACAATTCACATTGTTTCTTTGTGTGTGACAGATGTTTTCACTTCATCAGATCAGACCTGCAATAGAGTTTTAAGACAATTTTACTTCAAAGTTATTTGCCAAATCTAGTGATGGGCTGCATGCAAACAGAGATCAGGCAGAACTTCTGTCAGAGGTTTGGTGTGTTCTTAGATAGAGAGGTGACCTTTTGTGTTTGCATTCTGTTCCAGCAGTGAATGCATTGCGGAATGCTGACTTATTTTGAACTGTGATTTGAGGGTGGACGTAGCAGACTCATGCCAACTGTGAAAATGATGAATGTTCAAAAACTTAAAATTGTAGAGGAATTAAACTTTGTTTTTGCTCTTCCTGCCAAGCAAGAAAGTGCTTATGGTATTTCTTCAAATTCTGCGTTTTTTCCCCAGTGAACACTTTTGATTTACTCCAGTTGTGAGGGAATATTGCAAATTCCCCTATAGATCACCCTACCATTGACTTCCCTGTGTTACTGAAGCAATACCGAGTTCAGTAGAACATTGTCCTTAGCCATTGAAATGTTACTGATTCCGTCTATCTAAGTATCAGCATTAGCAACCCAACAAAGAACATTAACAACAAATGACCATATATCTGTCTGCACAGAGAATGAAGAGCAAATACGTTTGATTCTCGAAAGGTTGCTTTTTTGGCATGTGGAATGAATTCTGGAGCACTATAACATTTCATTTCATATTAAATGAAGTTGACTGTCTTTCACAGGCACTGTCTGGCTTTAGACAGATCCATGTTATTGACATGGATACTATAGATGTTTCTAATCTTAACCGACAGTTTCTGTTTAGGTAAGTGATATTTTCACAATTCAACTTTTGTTTTTTTTAAATGTACCTAAACAAAATATGTGAATGTGATCATTATTTTGGTTGAACAAGATGTCGTTAAAGATTACTGAACTTTTGTATCACAATGTGGCTCATAATTAACTGAATGTTGCTGTGTGGTGTGTGATTTCTTCCTGTTTGAGATCTGTGGTGTCATAGTTTGAGCGTGAAGAAAATTAGCTTGCATTCTTTACCTTTCAAATACAGCTAATGACTAATGGATAGGTGACACCAAAGAATAATGTGTACAGATTGAGATATCAAATTTTCTGGTACCTTTTTCTTCCAAGCAAAATGAAAAATTGTTGGGGTTTTTATTTGTACCGATAACTGTAGTTACATGCATGTATTTAGGTAACTGGGGCTCTCGTATCTGATGCTTTAAAGGGATGCCTTAATGTTAAACATAGCAATAAATTGTCCTGCTGTAACAATTAGTCGCTTAATTCAGTATTGCAACGTGTAGAGTCTGGAAATATTGAATCTACTAAAATAAAGCATTTGAAATTGCTTGGGTTTTTTCCCAGACCAAAGGATGTTGGGCGACCGAAAGCAGAAGTTGCAGCAGAATTCCTAAACAGCCGCATTCCCAACTGTGCTGTTGTAGCGTATCCTTTTGTAGAGAAGTAGTAGCCCCAAAGGCTTCAAAAAACCTAGAAAACTTTGTAGGTGGTAAGACTATCTAAAATATTTTGCTGACATCCTGTCTTTTTTGTACAGTAAAAAACAGATTCATTCAGCTGGTGACTGAGAATTCTTTCTCAGTGGCATTAGCATACAGGAAATATGCATGGGAAAGCAGGCTAAGCTTTAAGAAACTATTTTGTATGTTTCCACTGAGTCTTTTTATTCAACTGTGATACTCTAATATTCACTGAGATATTAGAATTACAGGTCTATTCACCAGAGTGTTTTGAGTATGTACTGGTGGGGGACATTAGTTTATAAACATAGAGCAGCACTGCTGATACAGGAGTTTGTGAGAGAGTGTGTTTTGAGCTTCCTGAATTGTTTGCCTCCTGAGCTTTCTCCTGTGTGTGGTGTCACTTACTTGCTTTGTCAGGTGCTACAGCTTTAGCTGTGGAAATTTTGAACCTTTCGATCACCTAGTTTTTTAAAAAAGTGTCATATAAAACTGATAGTAATAAATTATATAATGTTTTGGCTTTAGGTTAGTGAATAGAAAACAATAACCTCAACTGCTTTATAAATATATTCCTTTACTGGGCTTACATTCAGATATTTTAAAAAGATTCAAGACATGGATGAAAGCTTCTATCGACGTAAGTGGCATTTTTTTGCCTGCTGAAAACCCACTGGTGCTCTAGGGGAACATTGCAGATGTTGCTGCTCGCTGCTTTTTCTGGTAGTTAGATTGCTAACTGTTTTAGTCTTCTACAGTGTAATGGAAGGAGAAGTAACAAATAGACAAAACTTAAATGCATCTGTCATATAGGTAATCTAGGGGAGATAGTTAAACTACAGTCAGTTCCTCTAGACTGTTATGGACAGAATAGTTTGCTTGTCTTAAGAAGTATACATTAGTATAGACTTTAAATAACTTTTTTTTCCCCCCCCTAGAGTTTCATATTATTGTTTGTGGGCTGGACTCTATAATTGCAAGAAGATGGATAAATGGCATGCTGGTAAAGTCTTCAGTCTTTTTAAAGCCTGGTTATTGCTTGAGTTTAGATAACTAAAATTGAACAGATTTGTGTAGATGTGTCATTAGAACAAAATGAGGGCTGTTGAAACTCACAGCTTTCTGTACCTGTTTCTGTTTTCTTTTTCTGTGAACAGGATAAAATGCATGCTCTCTTACCTGCCTTTTTCTTGAGGAGAGTTAGCCAGCATTTGTGCAGTGCCCTGCGGGGGTAATTTCAAAGTTAGATTACGTTGTTTGTGGCCTTGTGCAGTCAGCTTTTGAAAATCCTAAGAAGGGAAGTTCCACAGCCTCTCTGGATGCTCTCATTGTGAATGTTTTTTTTCATTAGTTAAACAGTACTTATCATGCTACAACTTGTAAATGTCATCTTTTGGAGCCTCGCGGCTACAAAGTAGTAGACAGCTGGTTGTTGAACTAGGTAGTTTTATCATTGTGTATTTGTTTATAAAATAATGATCTCAAGTATTTACCAGTATTTGAAAAAACCCAAAACAACAAACCAAGAATCAAAACGTAAAATCTTCAACCATTTGTTCTGGTGTACTGTAGGGAAATAATAGCATTTATCGGGGGTGAGGGGAGGAGGAGGTGGAGGGTGAAGGTGGTAGATGAAGTTCTGCACACTGACAAATAAGTAGTGTTTTATACATTGTGTGTACCTTTAAAATAAACTGTATATCAAGCATTAAATTTTGTGGAGTAACATTAAGAATATATTTCAGGGGATTTTTTTTTCTTCCTTGTTTGAAAAACAAAACAAAACAAAAACCCCCTCGCCTTTATTTGTTAGATGTCATTTTTACATTATGAAGATGGTGTACTGGATCCAAGCTCCATCATACCTTTAGTTGATGGAGGGACAGAAGGTTTTAAAGGAAATGTTCGTGTGATTATTCCTGGTATGACAGCATGCGTTGAATGCACGCTTGAGCTTTATCCACCGCAGGTAATTGCAACCAGTGATATTTACTTTTTTTTTTTTTATTCCTCTGGTTTGCTTGTTTCCTTTCCTAGTACTATACATCATGTGTTACATGCTTTCCTCTGGTTTTCTTCCCCTGTCCACACCAGGTCAATTTTCCCATGTGTACTATTGCATCTATGCCCAGACTACCAGAACATTGTATTGAGTATGTCAGAATACTGCAGTGGCCAAAGGAGCAACCTTTTGGAGGTAATTAGTATATTGCACGGGTGCTAAACTGACATTTCTCCTTACAAAGAGTTTGTTTTGAGTTAGGCATACATAGCTACTTTTAATAAAACAATCCTACCTTTTAACCTTATGTGGCTCACTGTTGTATTGAATCTGAGCATCCTCTGAGCTGGTGATGGATTTTCTCTTCTCGGACTCGCTCTCCCTTTCCATATTTGTTCTCTCATACTGCACAATGTCTTTCCTGACTCAAAATGTAACCTGAAACAGCTCTATAAATCTGTAAAATTAAGATAGTTTATATATAGAATGTGTTAGAACTTACGATGTTTGTAGGAATGGTATTTTGATTATTTCAAGTGTCAAGTTTTAATAGCTTCATGGGGTATTAGTTTTAACCCACATTAAAACAAAGGGATATTTTTTAGACGAAAAGAGTGCTGTATTTCTGAAGAACTCTTACAACTGTAACTTACCTGTGAATTCTTAATTTTGCTGTAGAAGGTGTTGCATTGGATGGAGATGACCCTGAACATATACAGTGGATTTACCAGAAGTCTTTAGAAAGAGCATCACAATTTAATATTAAGGGTGTTACATACAGACTCACCCAAGGTAAGGGTATGGCATTTCACAAAGAGTATGGCATTTGCCATTAGGCTGGATTGACATTCCTTGTATTTGTTACGACTAAGCTGGCAGCTCTCCTAAGAAGGAAGTAAATCTTTTCTCCCTTAACATCTTAAAACAGAAACAAGCAGCTTGTTTCCTATGCCAGCACAAATATTTTTATGATGAATCAGATGTTTAGGCATTCGTGATGAATCAGAGGAACTTATGTAGGACAAAACTGAACATTCTTTTTGCCATTTTATTTTTAACCTGGAGCAGCTCCACATTTTACATCACACTGTGACCACTTTGCTGGGTCAAAGAGTAGGGACAAAGAAACGTGATTGCCTGTTTTAGCAACAGCAACACCTTATGCCATTTTAGGCTGGTTAAGACTATAGCATCTTGTCTTTACTGCTGTGTATGCCTCTGTTCACATGCAAGTGCAGAATGCTGCCACTCATTCAATCAGCATTTTAAATGCTAACCAAATACAAAAGGAGTGGAGAATCTCATACAGAATCTCCAGAAATTTTGGTAACTTTTGTCTGTTTGTTGACTTGTAGTACTGAGGATGGATTTGAATTGCTGGGCTTGCAATGCCACACTTGAATTTTCATCAAAAAAGGGTGAACTGATTCCTTGTATATCTTCCTCAAATTCCACTTAGTGTATTGCAGATAGTATTTTTCTTTGCAGCAGTTTATGCTTGCTTCTCTAGTAGTATTTTTTTGGTACAGATAAATGTGAACTCCAGTATGAGATCTTAATTATGTACATGCAAATGGCTACACAGTTTTCAGCATTTGAAGATGGTGTCATCATAAAGTACACAGCAGAAAGAAGGCAAAGATAAAAGTTTTATGCATGTTTTCTCAGGTATGAAGGGATGGATACAAGTCAATAATAAGAAGCCAGAGGAACTTCAGGCTGCTTAGGAATTGACTGTCTTTATGACAAACCTGAAAAAAGAGTGAACTTCCTTGTTCCCAATGTACAAACTTGTATGCTTAGGAAATCTTGCCTTACATCGGTGTACGTGCTATGCTGTTTGACTCGGTGGGCTCAGTAAGAAGAGTTGGACGAAGATGCGGATACAATTTGGCAAGCCTGTTCTTGCAGAAGGAATGCCAAAGCCAAATATCTTTTCTTCATGTGTTTCTGCAGTTAAACAGGAATAGAACTGAGTTTTAAATTAATTTTCAGTGCTGAATACAGAATACTTGCTTCTAGAATTTGTTCACTAGTTCGCTGTGTGCAATACCTTCTTTTTCTCCGTGTACTTGATCCATTCTTAAAATAAAAAAAAGCCAAAGGACTTGAGCAGCATGCCATTATACCTTATTGTTCTGGAAATTCCCGGAAAGTGTTTAAATTAACTGTGGGTACACCCCTCTCTAATTATTCTGGCTAAAAGTCGTCTCTCAGTATAGTTTCTTGTAAAAGACAAAGCTCTGTGTTTTGTTTTCACAGGGGTGGTTAAACGAATTATTCCAGCAGTAGCTTCTACAAACGCAGTAATTGCAGGTATGCTAAAAGAATTCATTTCACTTCTGCTTTACAGACTTTAGAGTTTTGTAAGGCAACTGTTTGGAGTTGAGAACGCGGGGAGGACAATTGTAATTTTTAAATGGGTCTGATTTACTCTTATAGTCTGATCTCAGTTTTCCATAGAGAAACTGCATGGGACTGTATAAGTTTTAAGCTCATGTATGGCTCTGCAAAAAGCATTTGAGACTGGGAGAAAAATAATTGGAAAACACGGTATATAAGCTTAACATAGCCTCAGATTAGTGCCGAATCTGGTGTTAATGCATAGAGCTAGAAGCTGCCTTCAGATGTTTGTTTTTCTCTTTACAAATTGTTATACTTAAGTTTTTTTGTCTCTTCTTTGGTACAACTCTGCACTAATTTCTGCATTTTCTGAGATAGAGCTAGAAAGTGAAGAAATTGTTTTTTCTCATTCCAGCTGTTTGCGCCACTGAAGTTTTTAAAATAGCCACAAGGTATTTAATTTGTTATTAATAACATACATTATTTCCAACATAATGCTGTGTTTTAACACTAACATATTTGTCATTATAGTGCGTACATTCCTCTTAACAACTACTTGGTGTTTAATGATGCGGATGGATTATACACGTACACGTTTGAAGCTGAAAGAAAGGTCAGTGCCATTGAAGGCTCATAGGGTTGTTTCCAGGATTTTTATTGAACTTAGGCAGTTTGTGTGTATTTCTGAAACCCAATATTGAATCTCTTGGCCGCTAACACTAAATAATATTTCTGAAGTTTTAAAAACAGAAACTACAGTGTTACTAATCTGCTACTTCTGCAGAGCATTGTTTTCAGCATGTAGGATTTTTTTTTTTTAACTTCAGTGGTCTTGGGGTCTAATAGTGACGACAGTAGCGGTCTGCCCATGTAGAGTAGCAGGACTGTTTACCTCCAGCTCACCGGATGTTTTATTTGATGTCCTGGTAGTGAAACTTTTTCTTCCATGCATCAGTTTACCGGAAACTATTGCATAGTATATGTAACAGCATGTTTAATTTTTGGCTGTTTACCTGAAGTTTCTTAATACTTGGAAAAGCAGCTTCTGGTATTGGGAGGTTCTTCAGAGAGCTACTTCTGTGGTGTCTGCTGGTGCAACATTGGTATCGCAACTGTTTCTGCTATGCTACCTGCAGAGGAAAACACTGCTTGACTTTTTTGAAAGTGAATCCTGAAGATTTCCCCTGTAATACAGGAAATGTGGTTTATAAAAGAAGACATGCAATCTTGAGAAGACTCATAAGCAAATCTTCTCAAAAAGAGGTTATGACAATGATTGATTTGTAAGTTTGTAGTATTAGATTTTATGTCACATGAAATCTGTTGTTCATACCTACTTAGCTGCTGTTGGGAGCCACTTGAACAGTGACAGATTTCATGAGGGATTGGGTTTTGTCATTAATATTTGCAACAATATTAATATTTCTAGAGCTAAAACTTTTTTTAAAAAAAACCCCACCAACAGTTTTGAGACCTTATTTGCAGCATTTTAAAAATAATATTTAATGTAAGGTGCATTCTTTTGCTACTTTGTTGTAGGAGAACTGTCCAGCCTGCAGCCAACTTCCCCAAAACATAGACATTTCCCCATCAGCTAAATTGCAGGAGATCTTGGATTACTTGACAAATAATGCTTCATTGTAAGTGTGCAACCATTCTGACTTATTTGACATTTTTGGGTAGTTTAGTGTTTCAAAAAGGTGATTACTGAGTGTATTTTAACCTGATTGTCTGGGGTTTTTTTGAAAATGTTTTACATACAGGCAAATGAAGTCTCCTGCAATCACAGCAACTATGTATGGGGGAAATAAAACACTTTATTTACAGGTAATATGAACATACATCATTGTCTTTAGTAATCTTAATTTGTTCAAATTTACTTGCCTGAATTTGAAAGGAAATATTTTGAGTTTGTTTTTTCTTTTTTTTTTTTCAGACAGTAGCTTCAATTGAAGAACGAACAAGGCCAAATCTTTCCAAGACACTAAAAGGTATCATACAGTTATTACTTGCAGATACTCAAGACACTGCTCTAAACAGGCCATCAGTTTCATCCCTCTGTATGGCATGTTTAGCTTTATTTTGCACTATGCAGTAGAATGTGCTTTGTTATCCTTTTCTGTGCAATACACCTTTCTCAGGTTGCTTGGGGATGAGCTTTGAGTTTCATAAATGTGAGGTGTGGGCAGATGTCATGTGGTGAAGAAAAACATTGCAAGAAAGCAATGATACCTGATTCAGGTTAAACATATTTCAGTAGTGTTTTATATATTTCTTGACAAGGTCTATTAGTTTTCTCGTTGAATTAGATGAATATTAGTTTAGCTAGTGAGCTGTTTGCAGCTTTATTTCATCATATTTATGGTTTGTGGGAGAGCAACTTTTTTTTTTTTTAATAAAAAAAACAATCCACAGGGCTTGCTGTACTTAAACTTTTCTTTCTATTTCAGAATTGGGGCTTGTGGATGGCCAGGAACTTGCGGTTGCTGATGTTACTACACCACAGACGATGCTGTTCAAGCTTCACTTTACCACTTAATTTATTCATAAGTAAACTGCATATACAGCGAGAGAAATCTGTGCCCACCTTGTAAAACAAAGGTACTCGGTGGGTGTTAAAGCAACCTGAAACGTTCATGTTAGTACTAGCTTTGTTGAAGGTTAGGTAACACAGATGAATCACCATATTTCACAATTGTATGCAAAAGCCAATATTTGGTGAACTATATTTGTATAAATGCTTATTAATGTACAGAACTCTGATGTATAGGAATACACTTTTTTTTCCCCAGTTTTTGTTGTCAAAATGTTAATGCTAATATACTTTCAGACACATGGAAATGTTAGGGTGGCCAAAAGTCTTGTCTTCAACACATGTGTGCCCATGTATATGCAAAGAGAAGACCCTTTAAAAGGAACCACAGCGATCTGGTTTTGGGTTGTAGCACTCCTATACGCTTGCTAAGCCCCCTTAAAACCAAAAGAGGGCAGAAGATTAAAATGAGCATGATCCTCTTATTTGATACTGATTTGATCAATTTTATGAAAGGGGTAAAGTATGAAAGATTACTTTGTTTACAAGGCAACACAGAAGGACAGAATAAAACAGCTGTACGTGAAAATACGGACATGTCTGCTCGCAGTCCCCAGGCAGCTGCTGTGCGCAGTATTGCAGGATTATGTTCAAGTATCGTTGGTGCTGTTAAGGTATTTATTAATAAAAAATGGTAAAGACGCCTTAATTTGTGGCTTATCAATGGACATTCCAAAGCGTTTATAACCTCAATTGAAAAATTTGGGGCGTCATTGGGCTGCTTTAGTCGGAGACCTTTCAGTAAGCGGTGCTGGGTACGTCACTGTGAATTCTCCAGTTTTACTTGGTGCGTGCCAACAGTGTTTAAACTCCCCATCTCCCAGCCTTGCACTGCACTTGGACTGAAGTGGGGGCATTTAACTGTAATATTTAACTAGATAATTTTTGGCAGCTCTGCAGCCTTTGCCAGTGTTAAAAGGTCTGCTGTAAGCTGTGGGAGTTACAGCAGCGAGGTGAGGCGCTGAGTCTTAGGAGGGTGGGTATACCTGGTTCGTTACTTGTGTTAAGCAGACAAAGGGAGCATTAAGAAGCAGGAACTAAAGTTGTCTTTTTAGCACCTAGTCTGGAAGAGTTGTCACGACTGCAGGGGACAGCAAGGGCTGGCCCCCCGCCGTGACAGGTACCGAGGCGGACAGGTGGAGGCGGGGTCACCTCCTCCGCCATGACAGGTACCGAGGCGGAGGCGGGTTCACACACACACGTCCCTCCGCCATGACAGGTACCGAGGCGGAAGGCATTGCTCCGCCTCTCGTGACGTGTCGGGGGGCCGGAGGGCGGCTGCGCGCGGGCTTGTTTGCGACGTGGAGCCCGGCGGCGCGCAGGCGCAGAGCCGTCCTCCGCGCGGAGCCCGAGCCCGAGCCCGAGGCCGAGCCCGAGGCCGCCGGGCCCGCCGCCGCTGGGGAGCGGGCTCTGAGGGCGGGTCGCTCCCCGCCCGCCTCGGTGCTTGTGGCCCGGTGCCTCCGCCTCCGCGCGGGACCGGGCAGTGCGGAGGATGAGCTGGTTCAACGCCTCGCAGCTGTCGAGCTTCGCCAAGCAGGCGCTGTCGCAGGCCCAGAAGTCCATCGACAGGGTGCTGGACATCCAGGCCGAGGAGAGCCCCTGGCCCGACGCCGTCATCCCCGACTACGGTGACGGTAAGCGTGGGCGACGGCTGGGTTGGCTGGGGCGGCGCCTCCCCCTCCTCCTCCTCCGCTGTGTCTCCGCTGTAGCCGGGTCGGGGGTCGCACCTGTGGAAGTTTTACCGGCCCTCCCTGCCCAGAGCCCGTTCTCCAACGCCCGTGGTACTTCTCTTCCCCCCCTTAGAGGCGAGGGAAGGATGCCGCTGACAGAAAGCTGAGGGAGCCTCGGCAGCGTACGCAGTACCCGATGGTTGGCACCAGCGTCGTGCGTTTGGTGCATGGGTAGCGCTGCGCTTCGTACCTGTATTTCTCAAGGCGTTTTTTTGCTGAGGGACTAGTAGGTGATAAATTCTGAAGTTAATAAAAAGGAGGAAATTATGTTCTTTCCGAGGCATGCATTAGCTCTCTTTGCAGCAGGAAGAGCAGAGTAGAAGCTGAAAGTTGGCTCTGTGTAAGCCAAGTGAAGTTTCCACTCGTTAAGTTCATGATTCTCCCAACATCTGTTGAATGGAATGTGTTGGTGGAAAAATTGTCATGGCTTGGTTATGAGGAACGTGTCCTTCGTACGTGTCCTAATGTAGAACCTGAAAGAATGATCAGTGCTAAATTGCTGTTTGGAAATGAAAGAGCGAAAAGGAGCCCTCCCGTTAGAAACTTTTTTCCCATAAATAATACCGTAAAGGTAAGAATGAATAAAGAAAAGCATGGGAAACTAAGTCATCTGGAATCAGTGTCCTTATTACAGCTATATCTAGAAGAACTGTATGTATTTGTAGGAGGAGGTTATTTCCAGGTATACCCACAGCAGAGTTAGATTTCTGAAAACCTAAAGCTGTAACAATATAAGGTGTTTTCTAGGCTGGTTGCTCAGCAAAGCGTAGGGTCAGTTTTGTGTGTCTTCATCCCTTTGTGGGAGCAAGGGCTTGGCAGTCACTTCTGTAGTCCAGTGTCGTCTTAAGTTACAGGAATTGTTTACAGGAGACTATGTTGTGCTTAGTTTCTTAAAACTTTAGACTTTAAAACCAGTTTTAAATTTAATTTTTATCTTAGTATTTATAGTCATGCTGTAATTCGTAAGGAAAGCAGCAAAGATAGTCTGCATCTGTTTTTCAGGGAAAACATACTTGTTTTTAAAAGAAGTAAAAATATTTTGTGAATGTTAGAGTTCACTCATGGGACTTTTTCTGAAGCTATTGAATTGTGGACAAGGCAGTAATAAATGAGTTGTGTGTAGTATTTTTGGCAATGAGAGCATTAATTATCTGAATTTGAGATCTTGAGGTCAATAGCTATCAACAGTTTCCGAAAGTGGTAGTCTACTTTAAATATAACTCGGCTTTTTTTAATTGATGCTGTTGTATAAAGTGAGCTTGTTTTTAGCATGAAATAGTTATGTTATCCAAATTATGTTTATAGGCACAAAATCAAGTTGGATATTACTTTTTACTTATTATTCTTAGTTGGCATGCTACTGAAATTTGATGCTGAAATTCTTACTATCATTGCTGTTGACAAGTCCTGGAAAACCTGCAAGAAATACAATAATAGGAACTGTTGGCTTTGTTTTGGGGCAGCTTCAGAACTAATTAGTTCCGTATTTCTCCACAGGAGAAGAAAAAAAACTATCTTAGCTGGGCTGCTGACAATGTGTATTGTCGGCTTCAGGCTGTTGCTTGGCGTATGAGGAAAACTATGAAGCCCGTCACAGACAGAAAGGGCGAGAACCCTTTGTATTTCCTCATAGAATCGTAGAATGGTAGGGGTTGGAAGGGACCTCTAGAGATCATCCAGTCCAACCCCCCTGCTAAAGCAGGTTAGCCTAGAGCAGGTTGCACAGGAATGCGTCCAGGCGGGTTTTGAATATCTCCAGAGAAGGAGACTCCACAACCTCCCTGGGCAGCCTGTGCCAGGGCTCTGTAACAAGTTCTTCCTCATGTTCAGGTGGAACTGCTCGTGCTCCAGTTTGTGCCCATTGCCCCTTGTCCTGTTGCTGGGCACCACTGAGAAGAGTCTGACCCCGTCCTCTTGACATCCACCCT
>VZSC01010539.1:105401-123471 GCA_013398225.1 Steatornis caripensis | reverse complement strand
TCATCAAGTTCCTCTTCCTGATCAGGTGGCCTATAGTAAACACCCACAACAGTGTCACCTAGATTGGCCTGCCCTCATAATTCTCTACTTTGAAACTACAGGTTTTCAGATTGTTTTGCCTAGCCTCCTCTTACTACAGGAAGCAGGAGGCCACATTCCCTCTCCCTGTTCACTTCCCAAAAGAAACACTTGCTTTTTGTGTCTAAATAGGCTTCAGACTTACCCGTACAGTTTTCAGAATGCTACATGGGCTCATTTGCCCTGCCCAGACACTTCTCTCCACCTTCTTTCTGAAATTCTCACTCTTGGATTTACTGGAATAATCTGTGGGTTTGTTTGGGGTTTTTTTTCTGCCTTTGCTCAAGTTACTGTTTGTCAGGGAGAGAGCAAGTTGGTTCCATTCAGGTACTCCTACTTTCTAGAGGTACCTGTGTTTGCCTTAAGTCTTAGAATTACTTCATGTCTCCCTTAAGGTTATTTTGCTTTGTCTGAAAATCGATTCTGAGCTTTGTAAGGAAGTAGTAACAGAAGTGTTGCTGTTTGATCATGTATAATATTCACTTTAAATTCTAAGATATTGAAAACATTTCTTCTGAACCGTTGTGTCTAAAAAGACAAATATTGAAAATCAGTACATTTTATCTCTTTTTTTTAAATTGTTTTAGGAACAAATTCTCTCACAAGTGGAGGATGGGATACATCTTCCTGGGGCTTAAGTTCAAATACAGAACCACAGAATCAGCCAGTATCGCCAACAGCAATCACTAAGCCAGTGAGGAGGACGGTAGTAGATGAATCTGAAAACTTCTTCAGTGCCTTTCTCTCTCCGACAGATGTTCAGAGTATACAGAAAAATCCCGTAGTGTCCAAACCTCCAGCCAAATCACAGCGACCCAAAGAGGAGGTGAAAAGCACTTTAAAGGAGTCTCAGCACCCCAGTCAGCTGGAAGTACCAGTGACAACAGAGGCAGAAGTGAAGGATTCCTCTGTAGCTGTCCTAGTGGACTTGAAAAACCTCGATATTCCCAAGGAGAAATTAGAAGAGAATTCTGTGCTTAAATCTAATGCCAAGCCTGAAGAAAGCACAAATGAAGTTACTGACAAAAAGGTGTCTACTTTAAATTTGGAAGTACCTGAAGATGCTCTTAATGAAAAGTCCAGTCTAGGGGGGGCTGGAACGGGAGGTACACGGGATAGCACTTCGCAGCCTCTTAATGCAGGTACAAAAGACATGGGTTTGGAAACTAAGGAGCGAAAGACTGAGGACAGGCAAAGCAATACACCATCACCTCCAATTAGCACTTTCTCCTCGGGGACATCCACAACTAGTGATATTGAAGTTCTGGACCATGAAAGTGTAATAAGTGAGAGCTCAGTAAGCTCAAGACAAGAAGCTGCAGATTCAAAATCCAGTCTTCATCTAATGCAAACGTCATTTCAGCTTTTATCTACATCTGCCTGTGTGGATTATAATCGTTTAGATGACTTTCAAAAAATGACTGAGAGCTGCTGCTCCTCTGATGCTTTTGAAAGAATTGATTCTTTTAGTGTACAGTCTTTAGATAGTAGAAGTGTAAGTGAAATAAATTCAGATGATGAGTTATCAGGCAGGGCTTCTGCTTCAGCATCTGTCACTCTCAGTCCTTCTGCGACAAAGACAGAAACGGTTGATGCCCTGAAAAATAAATCTGAAAACTTGAATGACACTCCTGTTTTACATGCCGAGGAGGCAGAGATGGAAGAGAGTGGGAGAAGCGCGACCCCTGTTAATTCTGAGCAGCCAGATGTTTTGGTTGCTGCTGTGCAAACTGTTGAAGAACAGATTGTGAGAGAGGAGACTGAGCTGCAGCAGGACACCGTTGGAGAATTGTTAAAAGAAGACACTGAAAAGCAAGAGCTTAAGAAGGTAACTGAAAACGTGTTTTGCAAACATTCCCTTTAATTACAAGCAAAACTGCTATCATCTCCTTATAGGTATTAGCTTCAACCTGTTTGAATGAATTAATTGATGCTGAACTACCTTTATTCCACAGTGGAATAATCCTGGTGAAATTTCTGGTCAAATAGATTTGGGTTTCACCTAATCCACCTAGTCACCATTATTGAGAATTGTGAGTAGTGCTAGCAAACAGGAAGCCTTGATAAGTCAAATGTGTTATTTTAGCTTTGGTGTGATTTTTGTTTCTGCGAAGGTGGAGGAGATTCCTTGAAGTATTTTGTTTTGAATTAAGCAACTACAAGCCTTTACTGTTTCAGCAATAATCAAGATAATATTTTGCAAGCATTTTTTTCCACAGACGTACAAACTGTCAAAATCTGATCATGTTCCAGGGGCAGTATGTGTGTTCTTTGAGGATAGCAGTAGTTAGTGTAAATAAGTCCTAGACAAATTAATGTTTGAGTTTAGCAGAAATAATCGTTAATTTTAAAAAGAAGGTACACAAGGCTTTTCAGTTAAGATAAGCATTGTTATGGATAGTGATTAGAATAAAAGAAATTTGTATGGCTAGTTTAGATAGATGGAATGACTAGAAATGTGGCAAAGTAGGATACGCAAGTGTATGGAAGGCTAGACGGGAGCTCTGAAGCAGTGTGTTTTTTCCGTTTCCTTTGTCACCTTCCCGTCCTTCTATTCTTGTTTTTAATTTCTGTGTGTTTTGTTCTGTTTCTTTGCATTTTGCTTTGCTCATAGGTGCCTAATATGTGACATAGCTGGCCTTGCCCTGTGGGCATGTTTGCAATACTGACGCTGTTACTGATACTAATAAGGGAGAAACAATTGCTTATGGGGTTCATAAACCCCATTGTAATCTGTGTTTTCAGGAAAGCATTTTTTTGTGTAAAGTGTACAGAATGTCAGTGTACATTGGTTAGGGAATTCCAAAGCCATCGACTGTTATTCCTAAGTTTTACTTAATTTAAACGGTTATACATTGTGGGAAATCGTGATAATTAACCACAGCAAATTTTGTCTTTCGTTGGCCACATTGAGCTACACTTACAAAGTCTGTTTCATTTGTTTATATTTGTATATTTGCATGTATGTTTGTGTTGTTTCTCTCTATTTAGCTTTCCAAAATCTGGTATTAAGAAATGCTTTTGATGATGTGAGCTAAGAGCTCTTGACCCTGCCTGAAAATTTTCTTCCCTCATCTGATGCTGTTTTGCTGCTTTGTGCTAACATTTCACAGAGACCTTCAAACGTCAATTATTCTGTGACTCTCTAAAGGGTGGTATAAGGAACACACTGGGAGTCTTAATGGTTAATGTTAGCTATAGTCTTACAGGTCATCAGCTCTGCTCTAAAACTTCATGTATAATTAAATATAACTCTTGATGATTTTGTTGAGGAACTTAGCTGAGCCACATGTGCTTACCTGGTAGGATTTTTAGTTAAAACTCTAGGAAAACAGATGTCATTAGATATTGCTTAGTTCTAAATTAATGTAGTGGATACATGGTAATAATCTTCAGCAAGTTTTACCTCAAATTCCTAAAAACATGAAGAAATTCAGCTTTAAGTAGTGTTGGGAGGGAATGGTGGGGGGAAAGGGGAAGCCTGCCCCTCTTGTGTTTTAATTGTCCCATTCATCTCATCTTTATCTGTAAAAACATTGTCCAGATGATTGATTCATTAACTGAGAAACTGGAGAAGAGGGAAATACAGTTATTAAGTACTAGTAAAGAAAAGGCACGCCTGGAAGAAGCTTATGATAACCTAAAAGAGTAAGTATGAAAATATACACAGTAGTGGGTGTAACTGTAACTTTACTGTAATACAATCACTAGACAATATTGTAAAACAAGTAGCTTTAAAACTAGAGCAAAGGTTGCGAGGGAAGTGCGCTGTTTGGGAAAGGTGGAAATAATGATTGCATGTGCTGTGATAGTATTTTTTTAAAGACACATTATTTCTTGGGGCCAAAATCTCTTTTGGGGAGAGGCTGGTGAAAGATTTTTCAATAAGTAAGCAGTAAGAATGACAAACAGATGTGTAGAGTCAGACTTGGTTATTAATAAGATCGTTGTTATAAGACTGGATTCAGCCACTAAGGGAGACTGACTTTTCTGATACAGACAGATGAACCTGATTCACTACATAATTTTCTGACTAAAATGTAGGCAGTGAAAGTGTGGTAGAAGGGCTGGTTGTAGGGAAAAACCTGAATTCATTATTTAATTTGGTTAAAGTTAAAAGGAAAAGTTGGATTTACGAGTTTACTGACCCAATATCAAGTTTAAAAATTTACAGATAATGTGTGAAGGTATTATTTAATGACTAAATTGATCTTGACTTAAAAATACATTTAATAATTTGACCTGTATATGATAGAGACTATGGTTAATCAGGAAAGAACTTAAGGGGCAAAACATTTAAGGTAAATCAAGTATTTAATTGTTTTCACAGGTAAATTACTGAATTAATAAAGATCTTTGATTAGTACTTCTAACATGGATGTGGTTTTTTGACTTCTGGTTAATGTGTAAAATGAAAAACACCAACAAAACACATTTTAAAAGCATTTAAGACAACTTGCCACAAACTACTTGGAATGTCACATAACTGTGCAACTGTTCTGAAATGTTAATTTTAAATGTAGTGAAATGTTTAGAATGAAAGAAGAGAGCAGTAGCCTTTCATCTCTTAAAGAGGAGTTTGCTCAGCGAATTGCAGATGCTGAAAAGAAGCTCCAGCTAGCCTGCAAAGAAAGAGATGCGGCTAAAAAGGTAATTTGGCTTTTTAGTGAAATTAATGTTTATTATTTTAGGATGCAAATTTCTTAAATTCATAAAGTTAAGCTAGGGAAAAGTATAAGACGGACAGGTGGTATCTCCTGGTATTAGTAACGAGCGTAAGCTGATTCTAGCCTCCCAGGCTGCTTGTCATTTCCTTGTGTTGACACACGTATTCTTGCAGCCATGTTGTGAACCAAGTTAGAGAACGCATTTAAGTTAGCTAGTCTGGTTTGGGGGGGAAAAAAGACTTTAATGTCTGCTCTCATTCACGTTGTACCCGTATATGAATTTGCATTGGTGAGAGGGAGCAGAATGGCCTGGGGATGAGATGAGGTGGCAAAGAATGGGAATGGCTTCTTTAGAGGATTAACTGGTAGGAAAACTAAGGACTGATGACAGATTGGTTTGAAATGACCAAAGTCTACAGCAACAAAATTTATGGAGTTTAAGTGTTCTTTACCTGGTATCACAGCATTACATTTCTCTAGCTTGTTGCTAGTCTGCAAAAAGTAAACTCAAATCTGTAACTTGCAAAAAAACCCCAAACCTTTTCAAAATTGTTTTGTCACTGTATGTGTCACTGTGTTGGCACAGCATTAAGTTGAAATAGAAACATTTTCTGACACCTGTGTGTGAATATAACAGTTTGTTTTTACTATGTTGCAAAAGTTTAAAGTGTGGAAAGTGAAATGGAAGGAGGAGTTGGAACAAATTGTACAAAGCATTTATGGAGTCTCAATCCTTGGAGGTTTTTAAAACTTACTGGAATAAGGCTCTGAGCAATCTGATTGATTGGGTGATCTCCAGAGTTCCCTTCCAACCTAAATTGTTTTCAAAGGAAAGCTTTTTGAGAGGCAGGGGAGAAGAAAAGGATGATCAGTGTAACTTACTGTGCATTTTTGCTTAAATATATTTTAATAAATGATTCAAAGTATTTTATCCTATTATTTAGGAAGTAAAGACCGTTAAAGAAGAATTGGCTACTAGACTTAATACCAATGAAACTGCCGAACTACTGAAAGAAAAAGAAGAGCAAATCAAAGGATTAATGGAGGAAGGTGAGAATTAAATATTTTTTTTTAATACTAAAAATTTGTAGAATAGTTTTAAGTGTACTGCCTTCACATATGAGCCTTCTTTATGTGGGAAAATACACATCATTTGAAGCATGTTAGATGTTTCTGAACATTTGAACCATTTAGTTAATAGCAAAGAGCAACGGGAGGTATCAGTCAAATACAGATAGCTGGAGGGGTACTTTCTGTAGCATGCAGTAAAAGGTGCTGTGCTATGAAACCAGCGTGCAGTACGATGCTCCATGTTCCATTCGGTAGAAATCTAACTAGGGCATTGTTGAAGGCATTTCTACAGTGTGTCCCTTACTACCTTTTAATTTTGTAAGTAAAATATAGTTACTAAATAAACTGGCTGTTCTTCTGATATGATGAGCTCATGTGCTTTACTTTCAAAGCCTTTCAGTGCTTACTATCCTGTCTCACTATAGCTTAGTGTAGCAAGGTCATTTCAGGATAAGGTGGATTTAAAAGTTAGGAACTTGCATGAAAAAAATGTAAGCGTAAGTATTTTCATAGATATTTCATTACTGCTTTCGTGGGACTGAAGAGCAGGCTTCGGTGTGAATAGAGATAGTTCATAGAATAACAGCAATATGCGCTAGCTTTGTGTTAATTTTCTTCACAGGAGAAAAGCTTTCCAAACAGCAGCTGCAGAATTCCAACATTATTAAGAAATTAAGAGCCAAGGAGAAAGAGAGAGAAAATACTAACATAAAACAGAACAAAAAGATTAAGGATTTGGAACAGGAGTTGCAGCACTTAAAACAGGTGAGATATTTGTTTTGTTTTTTAAAATAAGCTTTTTATATTAGCTGCAGAGTAGCCTTTTGAGAGAGGCTTTAGATAGACTGATTTTTTTCTTTTCTGAGAGACTTCTCTATTTCATATTATTGGAATGTGGAGATGTGATTTCTGAGTGTATTCTCAGAGCAGTTTACAACTGCGGTCAGGTGTCTCTCCAGCTGCTTGTTTGCGCTTGCACTGCTGGTTATCAGGCAGGCTGACCAAATCCAGTTCATTAAATTTCGATTGGAAAACCTGTACCAGCAGAATTCATGCTTTTTTTTTTTTCTCAATTAGTGAATCAAGACCTTAGAGGCAGCAGACCCAGTATGAGGAAGTATGTGAAACTGTGGTGAAGACCCCCCTCCTCTGAGCGAGATGGGGGAGCAAAACCTTTCTCTTTTGGCGAAGTGTTAGATTGGTTTAGTAATTTTGTGTAACTCCGTCCTGAATTGGTTGCCACAGTTGTCATTGTCCTCAGATAGCGTCGTCTACCCCATGTGCTGGGATGAGTCTTATGCTTCTTGTTTGCACTCTAATAGGTGCTTGACGGCAAGGAAGACCTTGAGAAGCAGCATCGAGACAGCATTAAACAACTAAACAGTGTTGTAGAGCGACAAGAGAAGGATCTTGCTAAACTTCAGGCAGAAGCGGAAGATCTTGAAGAACGAAACAGAAGTGTCCAGGCAGCACTTGACAGTGCATACAAGTAAGCTGACATTTGTGTGCCTGTCTTCAACCATACATTCAGCTTGTGTGTCTACTTCTTCTGCGATGCTTGTGAAATGTTAATATATAACAAAGTTATTCAGAAAGTCACTGTTGGCATGGTATGAACTGTAAATGCATTACTCTCCCCTCCCCCCCGCCCCGCGCCCTGCCTCTCCCTGTCCCCAGGGAACTTGCAGATCTTCATAAAGCTAATGCTACAAAGGACAGTGAGGCACAAGAAGCAGCCTTAAGTCGGGAAATGAAGGCAAAGGAAGAGCTTGGGTTAGCTCTGGAGAAGGCCCAGGATGAGGCACGACAGCAACAAGAAGCTTTGGCAATTCAGGTGAGTCTTAAGTGCAGTGAGTATAACTTTTTCATTAAACAAATGAATGTATTTGAATGGTGTGTGCATCTCGCGTAATGAAGCAGAGGCAATCTAAGGTGGAACTCATTTTTGTGTGCTTAGCAAATACTCAATGGATTTCTTTCCTGTGACCTTGTCTTTAATGGTAGTTGTGCTAAGCTTTAAAATATTAATTTTATTTTTAAATACTTTTAATTTTACTTGTCTAAATGAAGTTACTTTGACAGACTCTATGTTTAAAGTTAGTCTTGCTCTTACCACAATGCAAAGTTCAAGAAATTTAGATGGACAAAATTTTTAGTGATGGATAAATGAGTCTAACTATTTGTGTGCATGCAAAACTTAAGCCTTTAAATTGTAAACAGACATACCTTGTCTGACAGTGTTTAAAAGTGGTATAGGACTGTAGCAATGAATAGGTGGTACTATAACTTCTGGCAAGAGCTTAGTGATGGTACTGTCTTTATTTAGGTGGCAGACCTGAGGCTAGCGTTGCAACGTGCAGAACAGCAGGCAGCAAGAAAAGAAGACTATTTACGCCAGGAGATCGGTGAACTACAACAGGTGCGATAGCAAATAGATGATGCTAACTCGTATCTTCGAGGAGGGGTTCTGAAAACTGAAAATGAAACGTTAGCATAACATGACAGCCCGAAACAGAGGCTTTGTTTTCCTGTTTACCTGCAGTATTTGTGCTGTATAGGAGAACAGTAAAAATGTTAAAGGAAATGGGTTTTGAATCACATATTGAAAACAAAATAATTTTTACAATGCCTTTTAAATGTAACGCTATCCTTTTAGTATAAGACAAAGTACAGCCATTAACTTCGTAATAGTCCTCTAAAATTGCTAGCAATTATGTTTTAAATTACTATTTAGCTACTTAAGTGTATTTTTCTTGTTTTTAAGGTCTGGCAAATAGATCAATTGTTGCCAAAATGTTTTAAGTGATGTCCAGAGGGCTCTTGAAATGTAAATTTCTGGGCTGTTGCTCTATCATGTATCTAAAAATGTTAGGCTTCTGTCTTGAAATTTCACACTTTACTGTGAGTGTAAACATAGGAATTTTAGAATGTAAAGCAATTGCTATGTGTTAGCTCAATTCTGTATTAATCTTTTAATCCATCATATGATTTTAAAGCTTAATTATATTTAATTTGTGATTTCAGAGACTGCAAGAAGCAGAGACCCGAAACCAAGAACTAAGTCAAAGTGTTACATCTGCTACACGGCCACTTCTCCGGCAGATAGAAAATCTGCAAGCCACACTGGGAGCACAGACCTCTGCGTGGGAAAAACTGGAAAAGAACCTTTCTGACAGACTTGGTAAGATGTTTTTAACTTTTACTGAACAGTGAGGCTCTTGATGAAGATGTGAGATGGCTGAAGGTAAATGAAAAGGGCTTGATGCTTGCCCAAGGCTTAGATAGTAGGTCAGGAGAGATAAGCACAAAATGCTTCTCTGTAAGGAAATGGTTTTTGGGGTATTCTGCCAAGGTTCTTGGACAAGGTTAATTCACTGATTCTCTTTAAATTACAACGTAAAATAAGATTATAATGTAGAGATGTTAAGGTATACATGTCCTTACAGCCTCTAAGGGAAGGATGGACATTGAGACGCTGGAAGCACACCAGCATTTTCAGTTGTCAAGCCTGGTGCTTAGATTCTGTATTGTAAAGGTTTGAATCATTTACTTACCTAACTGCATAGGTAATGAGACATATATTTGTTGATATAGTAGTAAGCTATTATTTTAAATGAAAAATGCATAAAATGCCCAAAACTGGACCTAGAGAAATGACTTCTTTTCAGGAGGCAATCTGTAGTTGCATATTGCATTCTGAAAGAGTAAGAAGTCTTCTTGTTCTGCATTGCTTGGTTCTGTTAACTGTATGGTGGAAAATACTCAATTTCCTTTATGACGGAAACCAGTTCTGTTTTGGTTTATTTTTTTGGGGGAGTTGTTGGTAGTTTGGTGGGTTTTTTTTTCCCAAAAAGAAAAATCAGTTTCATCTAAAAAAATCTCAAATACCACTTTGATGCTTAAATAATTGACCCATATTATCGATGTTTGATCAAAAAAGTTAAATTCCATGTTTTTCTTTACTTAATATTAGGTGAGTCTCAAACTCTTCTAGCAGCAGCTGCTGAGAGAGAACGGGCTGCTACAGAAGAACTTCTTTCTAATAAAATTCAGATGTCTTCTACTGAATCTCAGAATAGCCTTTTAAGGCAAGAAAATACACGCCTTCAGGCTCAGCTAGAAGTGGAGAGAAACAGATTGAAGAAAATGGAAAATGAAAACAGTAGGTGAGCTGCATTTTTGGTTAACAGCATCTCTTTAAACTTGTGGTGAAATGGAGTAAGGGACTTTTTACATAACCGTCTGCAGCAGATCTCTTTGCAAGTTGGAAGACTTGATTCTTTTGATTGTTGATATGACTGTGCAAAATGATGACAGCTCTTGATAAAGTTGCCCAGCTTGTTAGGGATATTTTGTTTTGGGCTAAAGGTGGTCTGAAGAGTATTACTTTCATAATGTTTTAAAGCCTTGAAGCTCTGTGTGTTTTAAAAGTGTATGGATCTAAAGTAAACACAGAATACTTACTTCCTTCCTCTACCTCTTTCTTTCCTCAATGTAGGTATGAGGTTGAACTAGAAGGACTCAAAGATGAGTATGCAAAAACCTTGGAAGACGCAAAGAAAGAAAAGGTATTGCCCATTTCATCTTTAAGCTATGTTATTGTTGAAGTCTGAACTAGCAGCAGTTTTAACACCCTGTATTTCTTTTTGTAGACGCTGCTAACTACTCAATTAGAAATGGAAAAGATGAAAGTTGAACAGGAAAGAAAGAAGGCAATTTTCATGCAAGAAGCAGCAAAGGAGAAGGTACCAAAACCTAACATTTCTGTTCGATCTTGTTGATGCTGTCATTGTCTTAGTAGTAGTTCCAGTAGAACCTGAAACTGTCGCAAGCAACCAAGTAGACTTAGAACAGTACAGTATATACTGTCAGCCTAGGCATTAGGAGCTTGGCTTTTTCTTTATTGAGACTGCCTTTTATTTCCAGTGAAATAAGTGCTTTTGTGGTACTCACTGAAATGAGTCTTAAGTAATAGTCTATTTAACCTGTGAAGAGCGAAAATACAGTTAATGATTGGTTTAATCTTCTGCTTCATTTGAATGCTCTTGGATTCTTTCGCTTCCGAAGCTGCTAGTTTTCTTTGCTTAGACTACTAGCATTGCTTCCACTGAATTCCTGTTTTGCGTTTCACATGACTGTGTGTAATGTACCACCTGCTTTCCAGCTTAAGTCAGGGAACAGTCCTCAATAGCTGGTAACTTTGTTACTGCTAATTAGCAGTTGATATTCAAGTGTAACTGTTTCTGTTACTGGTTTCTTATTGTCTCCAGTTCTAAAATCTGAGTATCCTTCAGAGGCTAGCATACTTTCAGATGCTGCCTGGAGAAAGAGGTTGCTCTTTTTGGAAGGTATGTCAGTAATGTTAGCATGTGAGAAATCTCAGAATTTAACTCATACACTTTATAAAAAAAAAAAAGAAGTATTAACATGCATTCTAAAAATCGAGGTACTTCTAGAATTAGGATATTGTTCCAGTGATACTTTGGGCATACAAAACTGCCTCTGAATCTCCCTTGGCTACTTTAAAGAGAAATTATTTTGGTGTAATTTGCAACTTCTGTCTTCGTTTCCTAAGAAGTCTGAGGATTTGAATGTAGGCTAGAAGTGTTAGGAGCACACTTCTTCATTGTTGAACTTCATATGTTTTATGGGTGGGGCAGGAGGAAGGTTATCTGTCACGTTGTGTTCTGTAGTTGGTGGTGGAAGAGAGCAGTCTGTTCTTTACAGAATCTGTGTTTCACCATCTTGTAAACTTTTTTATCTAACTAATGGTGGTTTGTGGGGTTTGTTGTTTGCTTTTTTGTTGGCTTGTTTTAAGGATCGGAAGTCATTTGCAGTTGAAACTGTTTCAAGTACTCCAACTATATCACGCTCTAGTTCCATAAGTGGAGTTGACATGGCAGGTCTTCAGACATCTTTCCTCTCACAGGTATCATATGTCAGTTATATTGGCTTTTTTTTTGACAGACTGTTTTTTTGTCCGCTTCAAGAAGTTTTACCAATGTAGAAAATGACTCTTTAAGAGTGTATTGGCCTTAGACTTAGGTTATTCCTATGCAGAAACTTCTAAAGCTTTCTTACAAGATGTCTGATTGTAAAGCATCTGTGAAAAACTGCATGAAATTACAATTTTTATCGCAGAATAATTATATATGTATTGATGCTGCGTTTACATGTCTAATTTAATCTAGAAGAATTTAATAACACTAGGAGGAGTCAAATTAATTGATTGATTTTTACTAGCAATCCTGGTTTTAGGGCACAACCCTGCTCCCTAGGCAGTATCATTAACTGTTGTGGTCTGTGTGAAGTCTACTGCTTCTGCTGCTTTCCTATGGATGTAGTTATTGATGTCCAAGTTAAATGACAGTTGCTTAGGTGACACAAGAACTTGCCAGTCAGGAGCTATCTCAAATTGTACCTATTCACCTTAAGCTTTTGTTTTAAAAACAAGCTTTAAGCGTTGAAATGCTTGACTAGTAACGGCATGATTTTATATCTTAAAAAAATAATGCTTTGCAAGAGGGAAGATTCCAAAGGGTGCATGCTTTTATCTAACGTTCAGCTTCTCTAACCTTTCCTTTGTAGGATGATCCTCATGATCACTCATTTGGGTCACTAGCTACTAGTGGGAACAATCTTTACGATGCTGTAAGGATGGGAGCAGGTTCAAGTATAATTGAAAACCTTCAATCACAGCTAAAACTAAGAGAAGGAGAGATTTCACATCTACAGGTACCGTAGTTAATCTTACATAACCAATTTTATATTCAATTTAAAATATATGCAGTCAGTTTTATATTCAGAAAGCTTGGTCCCTCTCCTCACAGCAGAGTGCATTCACTTTTCCGCTTTCATGACAGTTCTGTTAACCGGAATAGCTGCTGGAGGTATGTGCAGAGATGAGCAAGAGAAGGATTTGTTCCTTCCTTTTTTGTTTTGGCAAGCACCTATCCAGAAAACTGACCCTATCTATCTGGAAAAGAAAAAAAACCAAACCACTAATAAGAGAAAGTGAGAGTGCTTCCAGAGAGTTGTTTCATAATCTGGCTTTAAAAAAAAGCCTTAATTACTGTATCAAAATACTTTGATACAGTGTTTTATAAATTTGGTAAATTCTTTCCTCCTCCTAATTGTTAAAAGTGTTTACCTTAGCTGGAAATTGGAAACCTTGAGAAAACTCGATCAATAATGGCAGAAGAACTGGTTAAATTAACAAATCAAAATGATGAACTTGAAGAAAAAGTGAAGGAAATACCAAAATTACGTGCACAGTTGAAGGTAAGTGTATTTGTGTATTTCTGTTGTAAATCTGATGGAAAATTGACATACTAGGATTTTTTTTTTAAATACTCCTGTCAGTTTAGGGTATGTTCAGATCTGTACCTAATCATAAATGACTGAAGATCCTGAAGTTTTTTTATATAGTAGAATCTGAAAATGCCTACTTCATGACTAGGTAGTCACTTCAAAATGCGGTTGTTAGGAGTGTGTCCTGTGCCTAAAATTGCATGCTAAATCAAGGAGAACTTTTTTTTCCTTTCTCTTATTTAAGACACTTGTCTGGAAGTAGTCTTTTTAGTAAAGGGGGTGCTTTGATAAATAGCATGGATTTAGGAGAGCTTGATGCAGAAGCTGGATGAGTTTGCGGTAGTGATACAGGTAATGGGACAAATGTTTTAAGCCTCTGTTTAAGAACTTAAATTGAAATACTGGAAATAGTGTTTTAGTGATTTCGGACGTGATCATTGTTCTTTAAATGCAGAACGTTAAATTTCCTAACAAAACGTTTCACAAACTCTGGTAATTCCTGAAGTAAAACTTGGTGCAGTTTGCAAACTGTTGTTTAATGTTTATAGCAGTTGAACTTCAAGGTGCTTCAGTACATCCTCTGAAGCCAGCACTAATTCTTTGTAGTCAAGGATCTTTGTCTTTGTAATATCTTCCTTTTATATCTAGAGTGTAAGTTTAGCCGTATGCAGAGAGTTTACTGTGTGCTTAATTCTAAATAGTTATACTTTGATAAAATAACGCTACACTTCTTTTACCTAGTAGTGTAAAACACTATCCTAGCAGCAAACTTTTTTTAAGTTGAAAAACAGACAAACAACAAACCACATGTTCTTGCAGGATTTGGATCAAAGGTACAATACAATTCTTCAGATGTATGGAGAGAAAGCAGAGGAAGCCGAAGAACTCCGACTGGATCTCGAGGATGTGAAAAACATGTACAAGACTCAGATAGATGAACTCTTAAAACAAAGACAAAATTAACTCCTGATGGAACTCTTAACATTAGATGATAACAGATTGTAAAGATACTTGTTTATGTAAATGCTGAATTTAAATGTCTTGTAAAAAGATAACTGTATTATAGAAAATGTGACTATATAATAGAGCTCATATGTTGACAAAAAAATCAATGCTTTAAGTGTCTTGTACTGTCTGCAGTTAAATTATTTGTGCAATATTTAATTTTTTTTTCAGTCATCCCTTTATTTAAGTTTTTGCTAAACAGTGGACCATTTTACTTGTAAACAGTAGCAGAAATGATGATTGTTACCTCATGAGACAGCACTGGAAGGCATGAGTTTCACTAAAGCAGCCTTTGATTCATAAACTCTGTATACCTATGGAAACGACATTAGAAGTCTTGTAAGTTCTTAATAAGAGTTTTTCTAAAATCTCACCAGTTAATTTTTAATAACAAAATAGCAGTGGCTTGCTCTCTGAAGCATAATTGGTGGATATTTTTGACAGGAGAATCTCGTATTTGTACTCACAACATCTGAGCATGTTAGGATGATAATTCTCTATCATTAGACAAATCGATTTAGTCTGACTTTTACACCAAATCCTCTAAGCAGAGTGTCAGACTCAGATGAGACTTCATAACTTACAGTTTCTTCTTGTGTGTTGCTTGGTTTGTCTCATGAGCTGTCTAGAGACAGCAGCTTTGCTTGTAATTCTCAAATGTGTTTAACTTTTAACACCAGAAATCCGAACTATTTGGTATTTGTTCTAGCGTTGGATGCTGGTTTTTAACAGTAGCTAAAACAGTTCAGAAGAATGCAGATTTTTTTTTTAATTAATTGTTGCTGCTCTCATGATTCTTTGTATGTAAGTAGCAAGGTTTAGACTTTTTGCAAAATTGTGTTGTGACTTAATATAGTTTTCAAGCAAGTCTCTGCTGCAGAGTATTTCTCATGCCATTCCTTAGGTATTGGTCAAATAGCATCCATGTGGCTTAAACTTTTAGCTCCATTTTCGGTAACGTCAGAGGAAACATTTGAATTGGACCCTTGGGAATGCTGAGAATCGAGGGAAGAAGCTTGCGCCTTCCTCTCTGCATTCCAGACAGCAAATACTTTGCTGCGTCTCAGACTTGTAGTGGTGAAATACTCAGCAGTTGAAATTGTTCGCTTATCATACCCTTGCCTCTATCGTGAGAGGTTTCTTTCACATCTCTGTGTTGTAGTTTGTGTTAGAGAACTCTGTTCCTGCTTGTTTATTCATTGGCCTGGGAGAGATGAAGGATGTGAGTGATGAGAAATCGCTTCTGTAGAAAAGCCTCTCGGTAATACGGCTTTTCTATGGGTGTTGGGGATTTATTCAGTGTTGGCAGAACAGTTAGTCACTGAAGTTACACAGGCAAGGCGATGTTCATGGAAAAACCTAGTTCAGTGCGAGATTCAGGCAATTATTCTGAGGATTCCAGTAAATCCATAGAGCAAGAACACTAATGTTTGTCTTAACTCCCTATCTGTCATAGAAACTTTAACTGCTTTAATAAATCTTTTTTCTTTTTTTTTTTTATGGGGAGGTAGGGAGGAACTACCCTCTTACTGACTTAGTTTGAGTTTTGGAAACCAAGGCAAAACCGTTTTTCTTCTAAAAAAACTCAGAATGTAATACTTTGCCTTCATATTGAAGCATGGTTGGTTGCTCTACGTTTCAAAAAAGCCCCAAAACCACAAAAAACAGACTCCATATAAAAGCACTTGCTGGAACTTACTGGTTTGCTGTGTGTTGGAATTATGATGTGTGAAGGTTAGGCATTCAGCCTTTTCTTAAAAAAAGAAAACCTTTTATGATGGTCAAAGATTAGGAATTCTATTCAGCTTTTATCTACGGCAGCTAATCAATAAATTGCTGATTTTCACCATCATTTTACAGTCTTCGTAGACAAATGCAGCACTCTTAAAAAAAAAAAAATCCTTTGAACTTTTATTTGGCCCTGTTGCTGCCAGTGCTTTTGAGGGTAACATTTCCTGTGCTACATGTGCGTAGATGCTCCTTAAGGGCTGACAGAGGTGCAGTTCTGAGTGTGTCTCAGACTATCTTGGGTTTTCAGGAAGAGCTGAGGTAAATGGGAAATTTTAACATCCAGTCAGCATTAACTGTCTTAGATATAAAAGCATTTGTCAGAGCATTAGATTTTTAAATTTTACAAAAGCAGATGTAAATATTTATATTGACTATTTTTGGATTCTTCATTCCCATGTAGTGCAACCTTTGCTATCACATGAGAATCAGATGGCCTTCTGTGTCTTAATCATCAAAGCCTTAGAAAACAAAGTGGCTGTTGGAAGGTAACAGACTTTCAAGTATTCTGTTTTGGTAATCTTTGATATAAATCTTGTTTGTTTTGAAGAAACATTAAGATTAATGTCTGCTCGGACACCTTAAATTCATTTCTATTACTGAGATTGCCTAGAAAAGTAACATGCAGAATGAAAGGGCTTTTGGTCAGAATACTAATGTCTGCTTCTGTTTGAATTTATTATTTTGGAATATTCCTTCTGAAAGCAACTAACATACCTCATTTTTGCTGCATATGCCAGTATGAAGAAATGCTATTTAAAAGCTTACTCTAAGTCCGCTGTTGGGAGGGGGCTTATTTCCTAGCCTGTGGAAGGTAAGGGAAAGGCCCCTGTTGGCATTTGGGTTTGGACAGGGTACAGGCTATGCTGCTGATTGCTTCTCCGGGCATTGTGTTGCATCCTTTATCCAAGCAGGGGTTGACGTTCAAAATCCTACGTATCCATACATGAGAGGGAGGGTTAGTTCTGTTGATTCTTTTGTCCTGCTACAAGTTTGTTGCAATTTATGTACATTATGTTTCACTAAGGGCTATAATGATACTGAATATGAAACAAAATGGATTATTGCATGGTGAAATTGGAAGTCTTGGTTTCTAGTTGTAAAATGTGTATAAACTGTAAAAAGCATGGGTCGGGGTAAAATAAAACTGTGCTAAGAGCATGCTCTGCTTCTCTTGGAGAAAAGACTTTAAAATAGTTTTGTGGTGGGTGGGTGTTTCAGGGTGCTACGAAAGGAGAACGTTGCTAAAATTAGAATATATCAAACGTAGTTTGAATTGAGTTACAAATGCCAGTCAAAATCTTGTGGTGACATGGGTGTGTAGGTACAAGAGGCTGGTTTAATTATAAATGCACTGCACTAGTGCGATTAAAGGTATTGGGAAATTTGGACTGATTTACTCGAATACAGGACAAGGCTTTCTGCTCCAGCAGTGTCGGTGCAGGGGGTCAGCCCCGCCAGCGGGTTCCCTGTGCCAGGCTGGGCCTCTGTCACCGCCATCCATAGCTCGTTTCCCCTGCGGACGAGGAGAACGAGGAGAGGCCGTTCCCGTGGTGGAAGGAGGCGGGGACCCGGGTGCTGGCGCCCAGCACCCCTGCGGCGCTGCTCAAAGCCGGCACCGAGTCAAACCGAACGGTGTTGTGGGCTGCCCGTAACGGCAGCGCGGGAGCGATCCGTGTGCCTGACGGGCAGCTCTGCCGCAGCAGGGCCCCTGTTCGCCTCTCCGCTTGCGGCTGTGAAAGGGCCCGAAGGCAGGGGCTGCGTCGCGACCGCGCCGGGCCGCCTCCGGCACCGCTTCTCCCTACCGCGTCTCTCACTCGCCCTGTGAAGCCCGGGGCTGCCGGGGGGGCCGACGCCTCAGACAATAGGGTGCCCGGAGGCTGCGCTTCCTGCTGAGCGGCGGCAGGAAAAGGCCTTTTTCCTCCGCACGCTGAGAACGCCGTTCCCGCTGCGAGGCAGCGGCAGCGCTTTATTTCCGGCAGCAGAAGGCAGGCACGCCGCCAGCCCCGCTGCCGCGCCGCTTTCCCTTGGCGGGCCTGCGGGACGCGCTAGCGTGGGGGTGCCGCTCCCGGGCGGCCGCAGCGTCTTCCGCCGCGGCCCAAGCGATGCTGGCGGGCACTGTCACGGCTCCACCTGAAGGCCGCCGTCCC
>VZSC01010539.1:81536-104333 GCA_013398225.1 Steatornis caripensis | reverse complement strand
CATTCTGAGTGGATTAGTGCAGGGGCGCGGCGGCGGGCGCAGCCCTCTCACCGCGGCCGCCTCTCCCCCGCAGAGCCTGGTGGGGCCGGGCCGGGCCGTGCGTGCTGCCCCCCCCCACCCCCGCCCCCGCCCCCGGACGGCCTCCAGCTGCCGCGGCGGGTATGAGGATTAAGGCTGTCGGCGAGCGCGTAACGGGAGGAGCGGCCGGTCCCATGGGCCGCGGGGCCGACTCGTCTGAGCTGAGGTGAGCTGAGCTGAGCTGAGGTGAGGTGAGGTGGCCGGTGCGGCCTCGGGGCGTGCGTGAGCTCGGGGTGGGGCAGCGGTGCCTCAGGGGGCTCGCTGCGGGCCTGGCACCGGGGCCAGTACGGGCTTGGCCAGCGTGGGCCAGAGGCTGGGTCCAGCCCAGCGCTGGGTGTCGAGCGCCTTCCCGAAGCGACTGAGCCACAACTAGGGAACGCGTGAGGGGCAACGCTGTGTTGGGGAGCCAGGTGCCACAGTGCGGGGTTCGGTCTGAGCTGGGCACGGGGTGCGGTGCTGAAGGGAAAAGGAAGCGCTTTCTTGCAGGGATCCGAACGCCCAGACGGGACAGGAGAGCTCCCGGGCTGTTGGGAGGGTGCTCTCATTGCTGTGAATGTTTCTCCAGAAGCAGGGCTGCGTTCTGAGGAAGCATCCTTTCGCAGGACTGACTTAACTCAGCTTTCCTCCCCACAACAGTAGATTTGTGTTCTTGGGAAATCCGAAGCAGTTCTGCTCAACCCAAACAGGTAAAACTACTTGTTTTGTAGGAATGTTGCTAAAGGCTTCAGTTGCAAGCAAGCATGCAAATCGTAATGCCAAAGAAGGCTTTTTAGATACAGACCATCTTTTTTTTTTTTTAACTCACAAGTTTAATGGTTCAAAGCAGAGGTGTTTGAGGACAAGGCTGTGTTACTAGGAAGGTGTCCAGTCTGCTTTAGAGTATATAGATACGCATGGGCCTGTAGTTAAAGTATATAACTCGATATTCAAAGTTTCTTTAATGTGATGTTAACTACTAAAAACAAGCATCCTGAAACACACTTAAGTTTGACTGTTTATTTGTGACTGCATAGTCTTCCTTCAGCTAATGATTAGTTTCTTCCCAAGTGGAGAATGTATTATTTTTATACTTATTTTTAAACTAAAATTCCTCCTCTTCTCCCTGCCCCCCACCCCAAATACTTCTACATTTTCTTCCTGCTGTCTGGATATTATATGCTCTATACTTAGTTTCCACACTTGAACTCTCAGGATCCCGTGGGATTTAGCTAAAGTAAACACACCCATTTTAGTTTGACTGTGAGTTGGTAGTGCCTAATAACCCTCAATGACTAATGGTTCAAAGATAATCCTGACGTTGTACTGTCTACTCTCTTGGTGAAAGTTTACTTTTCATAGGAAAAAGGAACCACCCCAGAAATACAAGTACAAATCTACGAGTATGTGACTGACTTTGGCTGAATATTGTCTAGTATGCTGGAAATGTGCTATGCTGCAGATGTGTTAAGTGGGTTTTTTTTTGGTTTTTGTAAATACAGAACTCATAGGTTGCCATGTTCATGTTGCTTGCGTTTGGATTGCTACTGCAAGACATTCTGGCTAATTCCCAAGCTGAAAATCTTACTGAATTCAGAAACATTCCAGAAGAGCCATTATATAGCTACAAAGCTATCAACTTGCCAGATGAGCATATTCCGTACTTTCTGCACAATAATCAGCATATCGCTGGCATCTGTAAGCAGGACTCTCGTTGCCCATATAAAGTAGGTTTGCTTTGGTTTATTTGTTTGTTCACATGTAACGTGGGGGTGGTTTAACAGTTAAAGATGGTGATGGATTGGTCTCCTTGCCAATTAGTTGATTCCACTGGGAATTAGAATTGTTCATTTTGAAGTAGTTGTACAGGACTCTTCCTCAGTCTGATGCTGTCATAAGACTGGATTTTTGTTACTATTTTGCAAGATTTTTGTCCCCTCCTCTTTTAATTGTTACAGAGATGAAATTATGATCTTAATCTGAATGACTTTTGCACATGCAAAATGTGTTTGAACCAAGTACAGTTAGTATTTTCTAGGCCTGTGATTTTTAGCATGCTGCAGTACTTTTGCAGAAGTGCTAAGAGTATAGACAAATCAATGAAATACTGTTTTAATCTTACCCTGTTGTTGCTTATAATCCATTGACCAGAAGCAGGGACAGTGAACCCGAGGATTGGGGCCGCATGTGGCTCTGTAGCAATTTTGGCGTCTCTCAGGCTGGAGCTGCTTCGTAGAGCTGGGGGTGGGAGCTGTGCTCCCCCTTCTCTGGCTTTATACAGTGCTGCAGAAGCCAATGTTTCTAAATTTGCCTGGGAGCAGTGATACACTGAGCCTGGACCTTGAACCACTGTGCTTTGTGTGAGCTTAACTTTGTCACCTGTATCTGTCAGCGATGTGAAAATTTTGGAACCCTACTTGCTGGGTCAAGAAAAGTGGTTATCTTGGAACAAACATTAAAAGAGAAGGATAATGTTGCTGTGCATCCGTGTCCTCCTTGGAGCCTCTGTTGTACATAAAGAATCTGAGTGTTCTTTCTGAAACTCCATTTGAAAACAGACCAAACCAAAAGCCTTTAATGCAAGGTTTATTAGCAAGAGGTAGTTTATAAGCTAACAGCGAACTTAAGTAATTTCCCATTTTGCTGTCGCTTAACCTGATTCAGTTATTCTGTGTTACAGAAATACTTGAAGAAACTAAAATCCTGCTGGGGTTATGAGAAATCTTGCAAATCGGATCACAGGTTCAGTTACCCAATGTGTGATTATGTTGAAACTGGATGGTAAGTTTCGTTTTAAATGTATAAAGTACAGTATGTTAAAAAAAGAGTGTAGTATTCACTTTCATAATAGCTGTGAAGTTAACATTATTGTGATACTTAGAGCTTAAAGGATGATTCTTTGGAAGATATGTGTCTATAGATACATAACATACACTTCCAACATGATTTTAAAAATTTAACTTTTTAAGGAAGAAAATACTGTTTCAAATGCTTCCTGTCACAATGTTTTCATTATTCTGATATAGCCTTGAATTCAGATTCCTAAAATAACTCTGGATTTCCTTTCTTAGCTTTAAAAACAGAGAAAAAAATGTAAAAAAAAAAAAATTATACCCTTTTGCGGGAGAATAGCTTTAAATTGTCATTGATGTTTTCACTTACATGGAGCTGATAAGTTGCTTCCTGTTTTGCATCTTAAATGTAAATAAAGTAACTGACTGGTTCTTCTGGCCCACTTTCAGTGGAAAAAATGTTATCTGTTAAAGTTATTGCTAGAATTTAGCAATGAACCTTGATTTCCCCCCCCTCTCCTTCATGCATCAGGGCAAGTGACATTGAGACAGCCCAACAGATATTCTGGAAACAAGCTGACTTTGGTTACATTCGAGAGAGGCTCAATGAAATGAAAACCCATTGTAAGCCTGCAGCAACAGTAGGTATTTCTGATTGATATGATAGTTTTCACTTGTTTTTAAACATAATTTTTGTTATTGACAAAATCCTACTTCTTCTTTTCTTAACAGGGAGATTCATCTCTGACCTGTTCTCAGTACCTTCAGCATTGCAGAGCAACAAACTTGTACATTGATTTACGAACTGTGAAGAGAAACCACGACAGGTCTCTGATTTGCTTATGTTATAGTAAAATCAAGGAATGGCAGGGAAAATGACTTCAGAATTTGTTTAACAAAGCTGGCGTGCTTGTTGCCATGGGCTTCACTGCTGATCAGAGACTTGTTGCTGAAGTCATGTTGAGATCTACACCTCTTGATTGCTGTCTGGTGCTGCTGCCAGCAGTACACGTTGTTTAAAAACCTAAGCTCTCAGTTTTAAGGAATGATGATGGGTGATTGAAATCCTCCCTTCTGATGAAAGAGAGGAAGACTTTTCTGTGTCTTCAGTCATGTTCTTTCTGTGTCGTCAGTCACATTCTTTCTTGATCAGGTGATGTGCAAAGTAAAATTGTTTTTGTAAGAGGCACCAAGAAGACCTTTCCTATGCTAGGTGCCTTTATACTAGAATGAGGAATTGCATTTTTAGATGCCGATGCGAATTTTAGATGCTGAAGCGAGATCTGAACCTCCCACATCCCAGATTAAAATGCTACGTATTGGAAAACTGGTTAAAAACCCCATACCTCTGATGCTGGCATCACCCATTTTTCCTTCTGCCTTATCTTTGAAGTCAGTGTCTTGGGCACATGACTTGAAAAGAGCTGGTTCATGGCTGATGAACCTTCAGAATGGGTTTGGCCACCTTTTCAGCTGATCTTAGAAGCTAATATAGACAGTGCTTTCAGTTGGCAGTTTGTTTTCATGAAACCTGTTCTTGCATCTCACTCTTGGTATATTATATAAAATTCTTGAGTTACCGAGTGGGTTGTGAAATCTGAGATGAATTTCAGTGAGAAATTGTTAATAAAAACAAACAAAAACCCCAACTAATAATGCTCCTGCAAGTAATCATGTAGCAAAATCTAATTAAATCACTCATTTGGGTATGTGAAAATGATTCCTAATAACATTCTGAGTGGATTAGTGCTGTTTTCTAAATTGATGTGTGGAACTTCAAGGACACCACTATCTTTATTGGGAATTGTGGGAAATGCTTGATTTATGCTGGAGAAAATACTCAGGATTGAGTATACATGAAATACCTCGTTGAATTGAGATGAACTAGCACTGGCTTGAGTATGTAATCAAGATTGCAGAGCACTTGTAGCACTGTTGCACAAAAGCTGATAGACTTTTACTAATTTGCATTAGATTCAAAGAAGACTTTTTCCAGAAGGGAGAAATTGGAGGTCATTGCACCCTCGACGTTCAAGCATTTTTGGCTGAAGGTCAACGCAAGAGCCCTCTGCAGTCTTGGTAAGAATCAGTTGTCAAGGCTGCTTCCAAGTTCATTTACTTTATTTTTTTCATTGGCACTAGCAGCTGTGTGTAGGGGATTTCATACTGAGGAAATAGTTGTTCCTTTCTAAGGTCGGTTTGAGAGTTCATAGAAAAAACCTCTGGTAATTACATCTATGCAGAATGCTCTGAACTATGCTGTGTGTAATTGTGTCCTGCCTAATTTACAGCAGCACAAGATCTGAAAATGTCTTATAATTTGAAGTTCTACTCTTCAGGTGTTTTCTGGACAAGATGCTGGTTGTATGCCTGATCTGCTTGGAAGGAGACAATTGTTTTCTTGTGAAATACCTTGAAGTTTGCACTTGTGTCTTAGCTCACACAGTCCTGGGTGATGCTGGGGCCTATGCAGTGACTGCTCTGGATATATATTCATACGGTGTTCCCAGGGAGCCTGTGTTTGGAACGTGAAATGCGTGACTCTGCAGGCCAAGTAGAAAGTGCAGAGGGTGCTTTGTGGTAGCTGGTTAAATATTGTGGGTTGCATGTTAGCAGTTCCAAGCTGCATTGCCAGTTAATTGATGAAACATGAAGGAATTGGAGCCATTAATGTCCATATAAGAATTCATTTTTTTGCTTTTCTCATGTTTTCTTTTTTTTCCTCACTTGGCATTGACGGACAATTTTGGTTAGGAAGAGCTGCAGAGGAGGCAAAGACTTTTCTTCTTTACCTGCTATTGTCATCTCAACTGTTCATCCTTGTTTAGATCCAGGAATAATAAGTATTGCATCTACATGCATTATTCTGACTGAAGCATGAAGATCTTGCTGAAGTGTCTTTGGCAATGCAGATCAAGTTGGATAGAGCTCACAGCTCTAAGGCTCTTTGTTACATCTCTAACTGCCTTGATTTGTAGATCAAAGATGTTGTTCACTTCTGAGATCAAAGGCGATGTTTAACCTCTTGAAGCCCATAACCTGAAGAAACTTCCATTGCAATTTCAAGTCGTTTTAATTGACAGACTCTATCAGTTTTCAGCAGTCCTGTTAAATCAAATGGACTGGATGAACAGATACTAAATCTTAGATGTATGAAGTACATTTGTTTAAGTGTGTTAATGACAAAGCATGTTTGTGTGATTGGATCTTTGTAGGTTTGCAGAACTCCAGACGTTTACTGCATTAAACTTCAGGCCCCTAGAAGATGATAAGTGTGACGTTGTTATTGAAAAGCCAACATACTTCATGAAATTAGATGCAGGTAACTGGTATCTTTAGTGTTTTTTATCCTACAGTACTGCAGTAAAAAGACCCCATATCCAACTCGCTTGTCCACATTATGCCTTTGTGATAGTCAAGTTCGCTTGTAATATATTTTTATTTTTGAAAAATTATGTGAGTTTTAAATTCCTTTTTTCTGTAGTTCCATTGAACTTGGAAACTTAGATTTAAATCTTACAGGTTGCCACAGATAATAAACAATTAAATAAATTTGAAAAAAATCCCTGCCACTTGTTTTGTATGGTCGTTGACTCTTGATTGTGTTTTGACAGAGACTTTGTGCCAAAGACTTTTCACTACAGAGTCTTTGATTTTGGCTGTGTTTCTGGATGACAGTTTTCATACCATGAAACACAAGCCATAGGTATATGTGTCTTGTAGGATGTGTTCAGTAATTGAGGACTCTACGTGTATTGAATGACGTGGAAGAGGAAGCAGTATTCAAAGACAAAGTTCAAGGGACTAAGTTTTGTTAGTTGATTAAAATACTTCCCCTTACCCACCCGAGACAAGCCAAAACACGCAAAACTAAATCCTGTTTTATTCTTAGTTTCAAATTTAGGTGAAAAGCCTACAGGAAGAAAACAGCTATCTCATGACACAGAGCTGTGGTGAATGCTGTGCAACACTATACCAAAATTCGTCAGAGGGGCAGCACGCAGGCATATTTAGGAATCAGCCAGTGGATTCTGATGTTCTTTGAAGTTCAACAACCTTTTTGTTCATGCAGCGTATTTTGCAGACAAATGTTAATGAAAGGGGTGTAGACATAGAAAGGTTGTAGACATAGAAACAAGCCACTGCGGGGTAAGCTATGGTTTAAACTGGATGTAAACTGAGTTGCCCCTCTTCCCCTGCAAGCCAGTATCGTATATTTTAAGCAAAGTTGTTGCAGGCCGCTAAACAGTTACCATGGAAGAGTTGCTGTGCTGTCAGTTTGTACCTTTGAGCAGGGCAGTCTAGCTGCAGCTCAGGAGGTGGTTTTGTCCAGCTCCTTTGTTTTGAGGGGACGCAGGGGGATATTGCTGTTTAAGCAGCATAGGAGGCCTAGCAGCTAGTTCCTACCATGGCAGCTCTTTTTGGTCAAAAGCTTAGAAACATGGACCGTGTGCACATGGTCCCAGAACTGGGGTCTGGTTTTCACTAGCAAGGAAGCTGGACTACATTACCTCCTTTGTTTCATGGTAGTTTTTTATGCGCCATGGTCTTAAGGTATTCGTTTAAGAAACGAAGAATGAACAAGAATGCTCTGAGAAAAAAACCTGAGGAATTACTTGGGCTTTGGCTCATGAGCAAGTACAAGTTCTGTCTTGTATTCCTGCAGACAGAGCTTCCCTTAACCCTAATAAAGCAGAACTAAGATCAGTGCCAAAGGTCTGTTTTTAAGGTTTCCTTTATGTCTACCTAGCTATTGTTAAAGCAGTAGTTGCTTTCATATGCTTCAGAAACCAGCTGCAGACTGTAATGAGGACTAGCATGTGAAACTTATCTATGTGTATGCTGTCTTTTGGCTGCTCTTCAAATTTCTCTGAACTTTTTAAAACCACATTTTACTTCAGATTTCGTATTTTGATTCCTTCCCTTTAAAGGTTTGCTTTTTTTAGGGTGTATAAGAAGCATTCAGTCAGAAGCAGGGGAAAACTAATATAAAATGCAGGATACTACCAAAGAAAAAATGCACAAACCAATAAAAAGTGGAGCGAGTAATGTAGTATTTTGCTAACAATTCTTTCTTTCTCAGGTGTTAATATGTACCACCACTTCTGTGATTTCGTCAATCTTTATATTACACAACATATTAACAATTCCTTCAGTACTGATGTCAACATAGTCATGTGGGACACTGTAAGTCTGCTGTGCTTTTAACCTATTTGTAATGGGTTGTATTTCTGCTTATAGAGACTCTGAAGCTTTCAGCAGCCAATCCTTAGCTTTTTGTGGGCTTAGACATGTGGAACTGATAAGTTTTTGGATCTTGCTGTACAGGTGCACGAACAATAGTTAGGTAACAGATTTTCTACAATAAACCACGTGCTGTTTGAATGCTACTCCGTAGCTCATAGTTTGCTAATACATAATTAAACCTTTTTTGGTGTGACCTCAAAAATAACATGTTCTATATTTCTAATGTGTGGCATTTGAACTTTTCATGGTGTTTTCTGTAGACATTTTTCTCTGAGAATATTGAAGTAGATTTACTCAAAACTGTTTCTTTTATATTTAAAAAGAAATGCAGCCTTGCATCTTTCTAAATCAGTAATGTGCAGCCTGTAATAAAGAAAACCGCTAAATGAAATATCTCTGTATATCAAAACAGAGTCTAATACTTAATTCCTTTAAATAGCCTTCTTGCAGTTACTTCTCTCAATCACCTTTTAGAATGCCACGATGACATATAAAACAAGTTTTTAAGTGGGGCTATTTCTGCTGTGTTGGTGAGTTGAAACCATGACTGTGTTTAAGAGCAACATTAGTTTTACTGGCCAGTATTTAAGTTGCGTAGGAGAGTGTTAAACTAAACAATGAAAAACTAGGCAATTTGTAACATGCCAGATAACATGTATGATCAGGTCCAGAAATAACACAGTTCTTGACTATGGTATAGTCCCACGCCTGTCTTGTTCCCATAAAATACTGGGTTTTCTTTCTGAGTATTTACTGCTAGGACAGCTAATACTCAATAGAGAACTGCAAATATCCCCGGCTTGCTATTTAATGAGAAACCTCATTGGCTAGAAGAGACCCTTTTTTTTCTAGTTCTCTCAAATTTTGAAAGCTAAAATAAATGCACCTGCCAGATAAGCAAGCTCTCTAGATGTTGTACAGGGACCTGTTAATCCATCTCTGATGGCTTTCTGAAAAGATCAGGTGTCAGACAGCGCTGTAAATTACCTTGAAAAGCAAATCTTTGTCTTATATCGCATTGCTGAATCAAATAACTCTTTCAAATGTGCTGTTGAAAGTAAGTAATGTCACGGTGCTATCATTTTAAATGAGTCTTAACTGCTCAGTCTATTTGAGTTCATTACAGTGTACAACCAGACGATGGCACCAGCTGACTGCTGATGAACTGTCTTGATCTGTGCTGATCAAAAGATGGATTTCAGCTTATTATTCATTCTCTTTTTTTTTGTTTGTTTGTTTCTTGATGTAATTAGATTTGGCCATGCTTTCTAGCTACTGTAGAATCAGTGCACTGTTCTTATTAAACAGTAATGCCCTTAGATGGAGGTTAAACAAAGCAGAAAATGAGTAGGAAATCCACTGGGTGTTGATTTGCAGACTGTCTCTGCAAATGCAGGAAAGCAATGTTTATAAAGCACTTTTAAGGAGAGTAGATAGGGTTCAAAAGTAGTACTTACAGCTTTGAAGATTGCTTCTCCACTTCTAATCTGGAAGAGCAGTTCCTGTGATACAGATGGCCAGAAAGTAGTATGGATTGTAAAATTCATTAAAACTTCATGGCAGAAGAAGAGGATGGAAGCACCTCTTCAAGTGAAGGAAATGTGACACCCTTTAGATTCTCTTACATTTCACTAGATGTCTGCTCTAGTCATTTGTAGTCTTATTCTCAAATTTCTCGTTGAGAATGTTTCCACATAACTTTCCAAGCAGCCTGAACCAGCTCCAGAGTTGAAAGGAAGCTTTAAGCGAGAATCTGTACCAGGGTGACTGAGGTCATATTTAATTGCATTTGAAGAGCAAGAGATGGTGACTCTTAGCCCTCAGATGTGTAGGAGATGTTACAAATTTGAAGACAAGAGCCGCTGTTGCTAGGCCAGTGTTGTAGGGAGTAGATGGTTCTTAAAATGTTCCACAGAGCATTGCTGCAAAAGGGGAAGTTTCATAATGCCCTGTAGAGAAACTTCTTGGTAGCTTGTCAGAGTAATGCAAAACATAGTTTCCTGGCTATATCTTCCATCAAATCACATCATTGCCTTCAATTTGTGATACAAGCCACCATCCCGAAACAGAGGCAAATGTGAAACAGACTTCCCGTGACTTCTTACTTCAAACATTACTGCTGCCCTTGGATTCCCAGGTGTTTTTTTTAGTCTCAGGACTCAGGTTCATGCCTTCTACCATCCCTATGTTTTTGTTACTTCAAATGTAACTTTTATGTTCTGTTGTCTCTGGGGAAAGTAGTAGGTACTCCTTGCTCCTATCTCAGAAATTCTAGTCTGCTGCTGAGGAACTTGTCTAGATTGCTAATTTATATAACTGTTTTATTAAAAATTAACTACTTGACAGGTAATTTGAGTTAACTGCCATTGTAAACGCAGAGTTTGGCATTCTGTAAAGTCTGTGTTCTGTGGCAGGCTGTCTTAGGACCCATGGTGGTGATGCACATATTAACTGGATGTTAAAACTCATATATACAACTTGTAAATCATGAAGGCAGTTTTTATATGCATTTATGTAATTATGCCCTTATGTTTTTCCCTTTCCTTCTAGAGCTCATATGGCTATGGTGACCTGTTCAGTGAGACGTGGAAGGCATTTACTGACTATGAAGTAATACACTTGAAAACCTTTGACACTAAAAGAGTATGGAATTTTATATTTTGTTGTAATTCCTAGTCACTAGATAGGGAATATGACAGCTTCTCAAGCTGCTTGTGGATATGGGTGTTTCAGAGGAAAGCATTATACTTTCCATGCATGTTTAATTTGCGTAATACGAGTATTCTACCTTACAAATGAGACAGAGCTGTAAGCTAGGTGTGTGGCATGTCTGTGCTTTATATAGATGGACCTGACTTGTGTCTTCTGAGAGGTGATATTTATGTATTGGTTTCACTTCTGCAGGACCCAGTGCTGAAGTTAAGGGTTTTCAAATGCTACTGTATTTCTAAGTCTTCTGATTCCTACTGAGATGTTTATCGTCCCTGCAACTGTTGGTATACCTGCTGCTTATCTTTGAAAAAAATTTTTATCCCACCAAAAAATGTATCCATTCTTTCAGAGCTCGTTTTAGTCTCTTAAAGCCTGTCTCAAACTCTCTACTGTATAACTGGTTTTCTTCTCTTTAGTTCATGTTTGTTCTGTTTTGAGGGTGTTTTTTTACCTCTTCCCACACTTGCGTCAATAGCATCCTAAATTGAGAGCTTTTTTGGGATTAGGATTGTCTTTGTTCTATTCATTTGCACAGTCAAGGAAGTGAGGATGTTCTTCACAGGAGCATGTAATTGCTAGCTCATTATAAGCAGTGATCCCACTGAATGAGCATGGGATGTGCCAGCGGAAGGTAGCAGTGCGGTGTAACTTCTTGTGATCTTCCTTTGCAGGTATGCTTTAAAGAAGCAGTCTTCTCATTACTGCCTCGAATGCGATATGGATTGTTTTATAACACACCATTGGTGAGTCCTCTTTGTCCATCCACTGTGTTAGCTACTTGTGTGTGTGAGAGTAGAAAATCTGAGCTAGTGAAATCTCTCAAATATCTAGCTGAGTTATCATGAAGTGTACTGTGTTCAAGGTCTGTGCAACTCCAAATGAAATGATCTTTCATAAAGATTAGGATTTTTTAAGATACTTTAGCTGGTTGATAGTAACTGGTTTTGTGCAGTCTCCTGTGTCACAGTTCATGAGATGCATATTATTCCTCTTTAATAGGTGTGCACTGTGAACTTCCCGGTATTTTTGCAGAGCGCAAGATCTTGTACACTGACAGACTTTCCCGGGGGTATCAGCTCATGCATTCAGGCTGTAACACTGCAGAGAGTGTTAGATTTCTTTCTAAATGAAAGTACCACTTGTGTTGCAGTGAATAGTGACACGTTCAGTGCATGATACTAGGCTTTTGTTCCATGAGAATGGCAAAAGACTCATCACAAAGAGAGGTTTTCTGAGTGAAATAACTTTTTGTATTAACAATTGCTTTTTTAATTTCAGATCTCTGGCTGTCACACTACAGGGCTATTTAGAGCATTTTCTCAGCATGTGTTACACAGATTAAATATCACGCAAGAAGGACCCAAGGTATGATAACTGAATAACAGATTTGTAATATGGAGCTGATGGCTCTTACCAGAGAAACAGCATTAGCAAGCTGGACCCAGTGGGGAATAAGGGCATATTGTGCACTTTTTGCCCTTTCCTGTGAGGCTCGCAGTTTTCTTCCAATAAGTCAGCCTGTTCTTTAGGGCCTTCAGCAAATGTTTGTGGATGCATGTGAAAGTTACCCTCATGTCTTATTTCCATAGTACAGACTTTAGAACATCTTCCTTCTGAACCTAGGATCTCTTCCCTGTCTCCGTTCTCTGTGCTCAAGGCTTTTGTGTCCTTCCTAGTTAAGCAAGATACATGGTGCATGGTCTGTTCTGGAGCATGCTGCCAAGGTGCTGTCCTTGGGTCCAGCAGAGGGGATCCTACAGAGCAGTGCAGTAAGCTTGCTCTTTTATTGATCCTTATAGTTACTGCTGAGCTCAGGTCAGAGGAGGAAATGATTGAATCTGGTCCTTCTGATCCCTGCCCAGTACCACCTGTCTGGCCCTGGGCTTCTCTGTTGTACCCACTGGTAGTTTTTGTAAACTGTTGCAATGGCTGTGTTGATGGATACAGCGGTTCTGGGCTTCTGGAAGTATTTGCTAGAGAGTAGCCTACGTATTATCGCTGAGGGGCACGCATTCAAAGCGCTGCACAGGCATTTAGTTATGCTTTTCCTGCTGACACTAATGGGAGTCATGCAGTTAAATCTCTATTTCACTTGGAACACTTACCCCTGTGAGTCCAATTAATTTAAAGAGGTGAAAAGAGGAACTGTTATAGAAGTAAAATATTTTTTTCCAAGGATCTTGTGCACAAGCCATCCTGAAAGCTGCTTTACTGCTTTCAAAAACTGCTGTATCACATGTAATACAAAGGCTCTTTTGTACTGAATAAAATCAGTCTTTCAGAAAATGTTTTCTTCTTTGTTCATAGTCAGACTTTCACAAAGTTTTTGACACTTTTAATGTGTTGGAAAATACAGTGTGAATTTTAAGGTGGTTACATCATCTATTACATGGGGAGGGACGTATTTAGTTGCTCAAGTAATTGCCAAAAGTAAATATGGAAGTGTTTGAGTTTTTTTTTGTAATTTCTGCCTCATAGCTAATACACTTCTGCTTCTTTCTTTTTAGGATGGGAAAATTCGAGTCACAATACTTGCACGCAGTACAGATTACCGGAAAATATTAAACCAAAATGAGGTGTGGTCCTTTTTTGTTTTTAAAATTAATTCATCAGAAGTTAAATTTTGCTCATTGAATTGATTTTTTTTTTTTTGTCGGGCACGGCCAAGACATCTATCTGCTGACAAATCTTGGACAAATATGTTCAGTGCTAATATTAATTTCCTCTAATACGTCTTCTAGCCAATCTCTATTTCTGTACACCAGACACTGAACCTTGCTGCCCTTTTTAAATATCCAATGGAAGACTACAGATGTAATACTAAAAGTATTTCCTCTCAACAAACAGACACTGCAGAGCTTCTGATAATGTGAAATTATTTCGCTTTCAGATTATCTCTTTTATTTCTAGCATCCCCAGTGTTGAAGGCTCTAACAAACCTTTGTTATGCTAAAATGCAGAAGCTATTGTATCTGAGTATGTGCATTCAAAACTTAATGAATTTTCATATTGGCTCACATTTTCAAATCACAGAACTTAGTGGACTTATGGTGTAGCTTCTCTTGTGGTAAAATGATAATATCTAATGTTTTCATACCTGTCTTCGTTCTTAGCTGTTAGTGCCGGACAGTAATGAATTGGCGTTATCATCCCCACATTATGTAGGGAGAAACTGAGGCTTGTTTGATGCAATAGCTCAGTGGCAGAGTAGACAGAGCGCATACGGCTAGATTTGTGCTTTATCTGCTAGGCTGTCCACAGAGCCTGCCTACACTGCTATATGTAGTATGTTTTGTGGTAATGAGCACATGACAGAACGGGAGAAGTTAATCTCATTTTTACTATGCTTTGTAAAAGAAAATACTTGACTCTTTCTCCCTTTTCTGTTGGCTGTGGATTGGAGACTTAGAAAAATCCGTTTTGGGTTAGAAGCCCAGGCTCTGACCTGGTTTCACTTCTCATGTGAGTAAGAGTCTGACCTGGTAAGGTATTTTTGAAAATCCTCCTAGCTACCAATTTGCTTCTTTAGGTATTGGAGTATCTTTTGGAAATCCAACTGCATCTTCCCACTATTCCTGGTAAAACTCCTACTAATTTGAGTGGTTTAGAATTGGGTCCTGGAGCACGTAGAAGTCAACAGTAACCTCTGTGAGTGCAAGAAATCTTGAGTCTCCTCTCCAGGGGTTGCTCTGCCAGGAATAACGTATGCATCTTAGGTGGGAAGGCACTAAAGGAGGGAAACTACTCCTTTGTATGACAGTATGTTCTGGCTTGCTCATTGTAGTTCCCTGGTGGGGAGGAGAAATGTGTAAAATGATCAGGAGTACAGGAGAGGCATTAGCTGACGGAGAACACCAAGTCATTGTCTTTTTATTTTCCTCCTTAGCTTGTGAACGCTTTGAAAACAGTATCGATGTTGGAGGTCAAAGTTGTAGACTACAAATACAAGTACGTAAGTCGGTAGAAGAAACTAGTGTGATCTCATGCTGCCTATGGCTGATGAAAGCTGCTGGCAGGCAAAGCTACATATGTCCCAATATCTAACCTTTGCAAAATCCAAGAACTGGTAAGGAAGGAAGAATGTTACTGAGGGAGCTGTGGGTGAGTTTGTTATGCACTCCCATCCCACGATGCACCACTTAAGAATGAATGTCTGGAGTTAGTAGGCTCAGGTTAAAGCTACTATATGATGAGCAAGTTTTGAAATCACTTTTCTTTCTGTTTCCTGCCCTCTCCCCAAAACAGCTGTGTTCCCATCACTCTTTTAGGTTTGCTAGTGCTCTGCAGTAACTATGAGCAACAGGGATTTTTCTTGTATGATGCTAAGTGTCTTATTTTATATGACCCTTAGTTTACTGTTGAGTAATAACTCAGCTTATTTGCTGCTCTGATGGTCCCTGAAGACACCACTTGAGGTCAGTTTGTGGAGCCCAGATGTAGCGGGCACTGTGGTAGTAAGAAATGACTTGAAGATAAAGTTCCCAAGCGATGTATACCTGTGCCAAATGACAGCAGCTCTCATCTGCTCAGTGGTGCTCTCCTGGATCATGCAGGAAGAGTGAGAAACTGAAGCAGCTGTCATAGATCTATGTTTTGACCAAAGCAGAGATGGTGTGAGGAATTAGAGTTGCTTCTGGTTCTCCTGACAATGAAAGCACTTGAGCAGTCTAATAATAGAAAAGAAGGTGGATACCCTTGAGAGGGCATCTAGACCATCCCACTTGAAAGCATGACCAAGTGGTACTTCCACAATTCCTGTGCTTCTTGAAACTGTTTGTGATACCATTCAGGGTTACACATTTCCACTGCTTTCCTGCAGCATCACTGTCATCAGACTTTGAAGGGTTTCCCTGATGTCTGCCCTTACAGCAGTTTAAACTTTCATGTTGTAGTTTAAGCCAGTTTCTTTCTTCTCTCTGCCAAATGGTCAGAGAGAGTGTTATTCTTTTCCTTTTTAATGTATGAATTGTTTGTATACACATGAAGCCTGTTGTGATTTCCCTTTCCAGTTGTCTGTCTTCTCTTACAATTAAGTGCCTTTAGTCCATTCTTTCCCTGAGTGCTCAGGGAACACCTGTTTACTTAAAGAGAATACTTTATTTGGAGCTTACAGTCAAAGGATGAGTGTGACAGTTCCGGGAGCTGAAAAAAGCCTGCTCTCCTTATTTCTGCTTGATGCCCTATGCATAAGTTCACGTTGGATATCCGCACCTTTAGGCAGGAATTGTATACTTCTACATTACATTAAGAACAGGTTAGGTCCTTTATGTTGGGTTTTTAAAAGGAGGTGATGCTTTTTCTTTTTTCAAAGGCAAGTAACCCCCCTCCCAAAATTAGAAGGACTTTAACTTCTAAAAAAAAAAAAAAATCACATTTTTGGAACAGACTCTTGTGAAGTTTTGAAACCTGTCTGCATTTCTCTTAATTCCATGCTGAGTTATTGCTGGCAGCAACATTTGCGATTCTTACTATTGTTCCTTGAAAAATCAGTTCTCTCTTTCAGTATTCCCTTAAGTTAATTTTGCGCTTTCTACATGTAACTAATTCTTGTTGAGATGGATAGGCATGCCAGACTACCATTTTTCTTGTGCTGTCTGCAGGGAACTTGAATTTTCAGAGCAACTGAGAATTACCCACAACTCTGATATATTCATTGGGATGCATGGAGCCGGACTTACCCATTTGCTCTTTCTGCCAGACTGGGCTGTTGTTTTTGAACTGTAAGTCTGTTTCTTCTCTTTCCCCTCTATTATACACACAATTCCTAATGTGTGTTCTTATGTGTTAATCAAGCACTCTCCCTTGCTAGTATTTGACCATGAATGTTTGTCTTGCATCCTTGTCTAGACTTCATTTTTGTCGATCTCTTCTTCTGGGAATTGAAAGTGAGGAAGCTTTCATTATGAAATGTAGTGTAACTATACATACAGGTTTAGCCTGTGATTTCCTAAGATGCCATGGTATAAAGAAAACTCCACCTGGTCAGCAATTGCTCGGGGAAAATGGCAAATAAAGAGAAAGCCTCACTGGTCAGATTCTGCCTGGTGAATCTGAGATCTAACGGTATTTTGGTGATCCAGATGAATTGATCATGTAAGATGCATGTCCAGGGTGTTAAAGATCCCTCTGAAGGTGATTTATACGCTCCTTTCTGTGCTCAGGACATGACCACGAGCTTGCTGGCCAAGCTCAGCTGTGTGTCATTCTGTTTTACCTAAATTCTCTAGTAGCTTCCTTTTTAAACATATTTTGTCACGAAGTATGGTTGTTAATAGACACTTGAGTTCTGTAGAACTAAACAAAAATGCAGTGCACTTCTAGAAGAACACTGAATTCTCCATCCCAGGAAATTCTGTTTAAAGCCCCAGCTGTGGGACAGCTTTGGAGCTGGTGCTTTGCAGTACGATCTTGGCTTGAGAGTATTTTGTCCAGTCTCCAAATAAGTTCACAAACCGAGGGGGTTCTTTTACATACCCAACAGCTGCTGCAGCTGGGCAGAGACACGTCTGACATGCAGATGTGCCTCAGACTGTCTGGTAGGCCACATCTTAAGAACAGATGGTAGCCTTTGTTGTTGTTTTCAGTGGAGTAGAATTTGTCCCTGGTTTCAGTGCCTTAGAACTGGACAATGAATGTTTTGGCCTGAAGTTTTTGGGTGTTTCTCCTGTTTCACCCTGGTAAACTTCACCAAAATCTCTGCAGGTAAAAATGTTTTTTTCTGCCTGCCCCTAGATACAATTGTGAAGATGAACGTTGTTACCTGGACTTGGCAAGGCTGAGAGGCATTCACTACATCACTTGGCGAAAAAGGAATAAAGTATTCCCTCAAGATCAGGTAATGATGGCCGCTGCTGGAAGGGTGGGGTGCTGTAACCTGAAGCATTTAAAGGTTGGCTTGCTTTACCTGTCTTTGTTCTGATACTTGAAATATGATTTTCATTCTTTAGACCAAATTAACTTCCCTGTTGTGATTAAGAAATCATTTGATATTAATGGCTGAGGAAAGAAGAGAAATGAAATTAATTGGCCATTAATTCAAGCCATCCATAACATTGCTGTTACGAAGTTACTTTTGCCTCGAGCGGATCAGTGGATCAGAAATAGTAAATTAAAATGGCAGATGCTCAATATTTTTTCTTGCTTTTTGAATGGAAGATGTAATTTTTTTTTTTCTGTCTTAAAAGCCTTATTTCATTTTTCTAGGGACACCACCCAACACTGGGAGAACATCCAAAATTTACGAACTATTCCTTTGATGTGGAAGAATTTATGTACTTGGTGCTTCTGGCTGCAAATCATGTTTCACAGCATTCCAAGTGGCCATTTAGGGTAAAACATGATGAATTCTAAATTAGACTTCTGACTGAAATACTATTTTTAAATAATGCTCCATAAAAATATTGTAACAACATAAAGCAAAATGCTAGTGTGAAACACGTAAACCTCTGCGAGGGAAATAACCCATTATTAACTTGTCAAACCACTTCTTAGCACCATACCTTGTCTTTGTAATCCTACTCTTCACTTCTGGGAGGTTTTGATATGTAAAAACAATTTTTCAGAACTCTTTTTAGTGTTTTTGCGCTGTATTTTTGCATTCCAAACTCTGAAATACTTGTCTTTATACAAAGATATGTCCATCCATTTCATGTAAGATTTCCTGGGATACATAATAGTTTTGTAATAATTTATGCCTACTATGATATGAGGAAATGCTGGAGGATGGAGAGTGTTACAGCTTGGTTTCTCAGTATAGTCTTTCTGGGAACGAAATAGACCTGTCAGAGCTCCTCAATTCCTCTTTTTAAGAAGCAGAGTGTTTTTATATTATAGTCCTGTACCTGTAAGTAAAGATCTGAATAGGAATTGCCTTCCTATTGTAAGACACTGCCCAGTATGTCATTTGCAGTTGAGTTACGCGACACAGTGGTTCTAGGATGTCTGGTTCGTTCCTTTCCATCACCATCCATCTCATGGGATGCTTGTCCCTGTATGATTTCTAGGTTTGAAGATCTTCCTTTGTAAAATAGTGGTCATAAGAATGAAGTGGTTAAGCAAGCTTGAACTTTTGTTGTTTGATTAAACAGACACAGCAGACTTCTAGTTCAAGTTCAGGAACATTTTCAAGTTAGAGAGCAGAGTCTTACGTGTTTGCATTTCGGTATAAACTTTGACTCCTCTCCGTGTAGTTTTAAATGCTAAAATATAACAGGTCTGCTCAGTAGGTTTACTCAGTCTTCTGTCTCAAAGCAGGTAAATCTTTTCATAAGTGAATACGTAAAACTTCAGGTAATGTGGATGTTTCCTACTTTTTCACATAAAATAGCACTCCACAATAGAAAATTAAAACCTGAGCAGATCGGAATAAAACTTGAGTCTTTTGAGGATGCTAAAGGGAATGGGCTTCTAGGTTTTTTATGACAAATGATAAGATGTATAGGGTGTCTTTCAGCTGCAGCTGAAAGGAAATGAAGTCATGAGGAACCTTGTTCTTGTAGTCATTAAAAGCCTAATCTATTAGTATTCTTGTTTTCTCAAAATGTCGCAGAGTCAGCCTAGAAAACTTTTGAAAGTCCTTCCAAAGCCAGTAGCTGTTTTCAGTGAAGGAAATATTAAGCCAAAGCCTAGTTCTTTGTAAAATTCACTGGGGAGCTGACTTGGTGCTAGTGGGGGAAAAAAAAGGGAGTAGTTCTGTTGTCTTAAGTGGGGCCAGAAGGACGTGTGGAAGAATCAAGTTCAGCGAGATAAAAAACAGAGTTCTATGTTAAATTATGGATTTTGTTGAGAAATGTATTCCCATGATACACTTGCAGCATAATCATACAGTCTCAGTGGCTCAGAGCATGCATTTGTATGCAAAAGCAAGACAGTTGCAGTAAATGTAAACATTTCAGTGGTATAATTGTAGATATTATTGACTTCCATTCTCCAGCAGTCACAGGCAATTTCACAGAGTGTAGGTACATTTACTGACCTGCCTATGCTGGTGAAGATGAGTTACTGTAAGCATAATTTTCATATAGATCTCTCACGACCTTAAGCAGTGTATAGGAAAAGCTAGATATAGCTGATACACAAGATACATTAAGGTATCTGGTGCAATTCTTAGCATAGTGTATTGTTTTAGTGATGGAGAAAACTATTTTACTTTAAAGAACCATAGAAGCAAAATTGCACTTCCTGACATGGGGGAAAAAAAAAAGCCCTTGAGAAATACAGTTTCCTGCATTTGTGTGTGTGTGCGTGTGTGGTTTTTTTTAACCTTGTGGGATTTTTAAAGGTAAAAAATGTATAAAACTTAAGTCAGTAAAATGTCTTGAGTTCAAATGACACCAACTCAAAATAAAGAAGACATTTAACTATGAACTGTGCACAGATGTTTGTTTTTTTTTTTTTTAATAAAAAGCTTTTTAATTTAAAAAAGTGTAAAATTTTTGGTTGTAGTTTGCTAGATTTTAGAGGCAAATGTTTTAAATGCTATTAATTGCATAGTCATGTATCTCTGCTTTTTCCTGCCATCCAACCTGATGTCCTGACGTTCAAAGTGATGTTTGGATTTATTTATCTGGGAATCATTCAGCAATACGCTGTCACCTTGCACTGATGGCTTTGTTGCCAGGCATTTTAAGATTGGTTTGTGGAAAACATTTCTATCTGTTTAACTTCCTGCGCTGCAGATGATGCTGTTGAAGCCAGTGTGTGAATAAGGCATGTGCTGGAATCCAGACAGAAGCAGCTAGTGAGGAGCTTCTCCTTCAAGCTATGTTAGGACTGACTAAAACAAGTGATCGAACATAGGCCTGAATGCATGGAGGAGAGGCTGTAGGGACATAATTCAAGGGCAAAGTACCCTGCCAACTTTCATCAGTTTGAGCAAATTTGAGTGCAGTGTCGACAGCTGATGGCCAACATACTCTTCAGCCTTTATGGGCTTAATATTGCTGGGATGAAAATACTGTTTTGGTTGATTTGCTTTATAAATGGTTGCAAAATTATCTTGGGAGCAGAAAGAGATTTGGTTGGATTAATGGGATTTTGCCAGTAAGTCCTGAGAGAGAATTTGGACAACAGCAAAGATCTGGCTCGTGGCTTTCCTAAAGAGGGTCTGGGCCATCTCGGTCTGCCTTGGAATTGGAATTTGAGGGAATCAATGAGACCTTTGGGCAACTTGTTCTTTAGGCAGAGTATTGCTCTGGATTATATGTTCCTAACAGACTATAGGAAGCTTGTTCCTTGTTACTCCTGATTTTTTTTTTTTTCCCATCTCTCCAATTTACTTAAGTTTGGGGTCGGTGTTTAACTGGCACATTGGCATCAGTGTGGTGAATTCAGTTTTGGGACTTAATCAATGTTGCCAATCCCGAATGCTTACAGGATTGCCTGTGCTTCATGTACAATGTAAACAGAGAGCTGGATTTGCAATAAAAAATAATTTATGGATGCACGTGGTGTCTTTCCTTTTTACTTCAGAAGTCTTCAAGGTGTATTTTCAGTTTCTTCTTTGTGAAGTTCTGTGGAAGTTGGGCAAGTGTGAGAAATGGTTTGTGATGGGGAGGTGGCAAATCTGGACTATTAATCTTAAGACTACAATTATAAATATTAAGGCTGTACATTTTAAAAAGCAATTAAATAATAATGAAATTGTTTAATTTTTGCTGTTAATCTTACCAGTTGTACCATTAATGAGACAACTCAGAGTTTAGAATGTCCCTTAATCTTTTATTTTTTTAAGCAGGAGAGAACCTGAAGGAAACGTTCTCCATGAGAGCTTTGTATCTGCTCAGAAGGGTAAAACTTGAGCGGATAATTTTATTTGATTTCAACATTGAATAATTGTTTCAATTTGCAGTGTTTTCATTCAAGTTGAGCTCTTAGTTCCATGCCTCTGAGCACACGTTTCTCATGGATGAGGCTTTTTGTCTGAAATAAGAGCACTGCTACTAAATACTCTTCTGGCTTTGGCCCTGAAGCGGCCAAAGTAGCTTGACTCTTCACTATTCATTCATGAATTCTCATCGTCCTTCTTGCATTTCAGTTCCTCATCTTGCAGCGTGGGCATGAGGGTGCTAAGCCTGCAGCTACTGAAGCTACTGACCTACTGTGAATGGCGTTGGTCACCTTGCCTGAGGGTTCTCTACCTCATCTCAGCCCAAGTCAGCTGCCATAGCAAGAGCCTGCAGTTTGAGCTGTTTGCCACAGACTCATTTTTCCTGCAGTGAAAGGGATGGATGGCTGTGTGAGCTGCTCATCTGCTGCGGCAGTACCTCGAAGCAGGTAGACAGGTCTTGGTTGTGGTTGGGGTAACCTTTCTAGAAAAAACTAGAACTGGAAGGAGATGACTGAGCTAGTCTCGGTGAGCCCAAGTCTGAAGTTTTCGTAACTTCTGTGTTGGTGATACTGAGCAATTTACAGTAGGGGTATCTCAAATTGTGCAGCTGATAGAAGCATTTTGTGGAGGTGGGGAGGGAGGTGTGCAAGGGGAATCGGAGGGGTGAGGAGGTAAGACTGACTGTAAAGGCTGCAGGTGGGTAAAACGGGCAGAGTCATTCCCAAGCCTGAGGCTCAGAAGACCTCTGCAAATGCAATTATAAATCAAATGCAGTGTGTGGAAACCGCTTTGGGACAGAGCCAAGGATGAGGGTGGCGAGAATGTTACTGTCATAAACTGCAAGGAGGTGCAGGAGGGAGAAGCGAAAGGACTTGAATTGCCCTGGGTCTGAGCCAGGCGCGGAGCTGGGCAGCATCCCCGGCCAGCCGGGGCTGTCAGGGAGAAGGGCCAGGGCTGAAAAACTGGGTGGCAACTTGCAAGTTGTGTGGGAGAAAGGAGCTGGAAAGGGCTGTGGAGGTTGATGGGGGGGTGTTTTGCCACAGCTTGAGAGAGCTGACAGCACATTCTCAAATGTAATTTTTAAAGGTTCCTGTCCTCTCTTAGAACAGCAAAATATTTTTATAATATAAACTCTAATATAGATAAATATATTATAAGATACGT
>VZSC01010539.1:61059-75119 GCA_013398225.1 Steatornis caripensis | reverse complement strand
TTTTTTTTTTTTTTTTTTTTTCTTCCTTGGGAAACTTGGCTTCCAGAGTCTCTTTCTGGTGCTCTAGCCATGACCTAACCCTCCTTTGCTGAATAATTCCTACCGAGACAACACAGTTTCCCCGCTGTGTTTTCCACGCTACCGTGTTTCAGCAAGGCAAATAAGTCAGGCTGTCTCCCATCACCAGGCAGCCTTGTTTGCTCAATTTTGCCATTCCATTTCTTGCTTTATTGAATAAGCACGTACTTACGTACCTCGTGTCCTTTTTCTGCCTGCCCGTTTTTACTGAACTTCTCTATCGGCCGCACAGTTGGGTTTTCCTGACAGGGTTTTGGATCTTACAATGCTATTTCTTCAGACCAGCTGTCACTTCTGTCCTAACCTTGCCCCATGAGATGTCTGTGCATCGCTTACGTATCTAGCTCTGCCTGCCTGGTCCAAATGCCCCCTCGCCTTCTCCTCAGCTTTTTTTAGTTTTAATACTTTTGTACACTAAATCTTGCGGAGTTTCCCCTCCTTCTCTTCAGTTAAGGTGACCCTCTTCTTTTTTGGACTCTCCAAAAACCAGTACCCATGCAGTAAGATTCCCTCACAGCCTCATCCTTGAACTCCTCTTTGCGCCGGTCCCTTGCGCAGGCAGCGCCGAGCCCACGTCCATCCAGGGACCAGCGGGGAGAACACTACTGCACTGACCTCGGCCTTAAATCTTTTTCCCGGTAATAGTAACACGGCCTCCAGCCACAGCCCTACAGGTTTATTTTAATGCACATCAGTCTGCAATAGAGCACAGAGTGTTGCTGCCAGGGCGGTGAACTGCCTGGGCAGTTGGAGGAAGCCTCGTGCTCGGCTGTGCTGGGGCAAAGCCCCAACGGCAGCGTGGGGGAAGATGCGTGCGTGTTACCCCCGCAGTGAGGATCTGCTCTCGGCTGGTGTTATCCCCCACCTAATGAGTTCAGATTTTAGGACTGGAGAGGAAGATTTTTCTGCTCATTCACGGGTTTGGGAACGCGCCACTTGGTGGGATTTCCTCTCCGCCCTGACTCCCCATTTCTCTCGGGAGGGGGTTTTAGAGAGCTCTTGGGATGTAGGGAAGCAGAAAACCTTTCCCATAATGGCTCGTATTGCTGCTTAGTGACTGCCTGCCAAATTCGATGTCGGGAGATGCTGAGATCTGTAGGGCTGAAAGTTGGCGTCTAATGAAGGAACGTCAGGATGCGAATGAGGTTTCTTGTTCTGCGCAGCCGAACGCGAGGATGTTATTTATAGCTGCTCACTTGCACCATAAGCACCTGTAGAGACTTTATTCTTCAGCTCCTCAGTGGAATCACAAATGACAGAAAGAGCTGAAGATGTAATGACCCTTGAGGTAGGAGAAATTATTTACCAAACCATAGATAAGATGACTGTTATCTTCCGCACTGTGTTTAGGACACCCAATCTATTGCAGATGTTTCTGTAGTCATGCTGTTTAATTTAAAATCGTCCTGCATTCCTTATGTCTCAAATTCTTTTCTTGGGAAGCTAAATCCTTTCATAACCTAAACGCAGCACAGGAGATGAAAACGGCTGGTTCGTGGATGTACACGGCCATTCCAAGGGAGCTTTATGTAATTGTTTTTTAAATAGAGATTCTTCCTCTATTTTTTTGTCTGGTTCATCCTGGTTTTGTTGTTTGCCATATGTTTTCTCACATATACTCCTTGTCTAGCAATAAAAATCTACCATGACTAAGAAGCCTTCGTTAGTTTGTAACAGGCATAGTAAGAGCTCCTCTCATGTTACTGACTTAGCAGATTCAGTAGCAGATATAATATAATACAGGGACTATAAAGAAGTTCTTACCATTGGTCTCCTGAAATAATTTTCTTTGTGTATGGGTTGAAAGGATAAAGGTTAATAAAATTATTAGATACTGGAGACAGTAGCCCCGTCTGTTTGCCTTTAGCTTTTAAAGTCTTTCTCCTAAAAGGGCAGGTGACTCTGGAATGAGACGGCTTGCCACGCTCTTGAATCGAGCACGGTCCCTACTCCCAAAAACCTCATTCAGTCCAGCAAGTCTCTCACCACTAAACACCCAGTAAGCTTTTCTCCACTGAAATCAGACGAGGATCCCAGCTTCATCAATGTATGAGGAAACTGATTTATACGTGCAAGACATTATATGGTTGGTCACATTTTTCATGTGTGCGTTCAGCTGCAATGCTGAGCAGCGAGTCGTGCGTGTCTCTCCGGGGTGAGCTTTGTTTATCACTTACCAATCACATGTGCACCCTAATTTTAGTTCTCATTCTTCTGAGATAAGGTTTTGGAAGCACTTAACAGATGTCAGACATGTAGCTGGAGACAGCCCTGGGGATGAATTTCACCCACAGCTTTGTCAGTCCTCTGGCGAGACCCATGATACAAGCAGAGACGCCCTGTACCCACAGATCCTGAACTGTTCTTCCTGCGACCTGGCGGTGCTGCGTCGATCAGGGTGTTTTCTATAAAACGATACTGTGCAGTGATAATCAGTCACACGCTCATGGAGTGGCAATCAAAGCTGTCAAGGAAAATGATCTACATGCAAGGGCTTGATTATATTTGTCCTGAGACACTTTTATGCTAAAGGATTTTCAAGTTTTAATCAGTCTGCATTAACTGTGATGCTCTTGCAGTTGATCGTGGAAAGAAAGCAACTGTTGATTGTACTAAAAGCATTAAGTGACCTCTGCTAATTAAAAGATAATGTCAATGTAACTGAGTGGAGTGCCTGGGTCTTTAGCCTTTTAGATAGACATTAAATGAAAATCAAAGAGTTTGTAGGAAACAAATGTGGTAAAGGTAAGAGAGTTGTTTGTGGAAATAGCAGGTCGTGTTTCAGTAGAAGTTATTTAGTCCATTAATGGTACCTAATATGTTGTATAACCCCCAATTTGTTGAAAAAGAATGAACCTCCTCCCCAGTTGCAAGATGTCTTCACTTCCTCTACGTTGACTGGAGCATTTTGCTTGGGAAAGCCTTTGATATAGTGAATCCAGTCTGTCTGTTGTCCATAAATAAACTAAGTGCATTTTCTCACAAATGCATGTCACCTTTTAAATGACCCAGACATTCAGTGTTAAGTTCCGTGTTCAGTAATAATGTAGTCAGTGTCTACAAATGCAGTCGTACCAGCCTTTTTTTCATTAATCTCGGTGTCTGTGAGAGAAAACAAAACAGGTGCAACGGCTGCGTACGAGCACATCCCTTACCCCTTGGAGACTATAAATGGTGAACAGCCTCTTCTGCTTTCTACATTTATATAGATGCAGAATGAAACCGCTGTTGACAGAGAAGCAATGGCACAAATTCTGTATGAAATCACCTGAAGTGCTGCCTACTGTTCTCCTCCAAGGAGCCATGGCAGCCAGAGACCTCTTGGAGGAGAAGTCAAAAGCAGTCAGTAAAAGTTTGGTACAGTTTTTCAGGTTTGTGCCTCACTCTTTCACTCCTTCCTCTGTGAGAAGAAACAGACGGACAATTAAAATAATTTTTTTCGATGTGGAAGAAGTTAAATCACATGTGGGATTATAGAGAGGAACATAATGGTTCAAATTCTGGTGTCTGAGAAACAGGTTGGCTCCATGCATAAAGCAGAGGCTTCACAGGGAGGAGAGGGGAGGTGTCTGCTTCTCTTCAGATTAAGAGAAATGTTCTTGAAACCGAAGGTAATCTCTTCCCAGGCAGTTTGTAACTGAGCTTTACAGCTGCCAAGTTGTATTTGATCACATTCGGCATCTCCAGCTGAGGAGGCTGCAGGGTGAGGAGCAGCCATGTCACTGGGGCGTGAAGGCATCCGAGCCAGCCCTGGCTTCAGTCTCTGTCAGAGGCCTCATCCAAAGCATCTTTCCAGGTAGAAGATGCTTGATCTGCCGTGGTACTGAAAGCTACAGGACAAGGTGGGCTGAGCCTCCATGGTGCTGCTAACCTTTTGGCCAGGAAACCGGTACTGGGATCAGCTTGTGGGCTACAGACTCAGCTATTACCACTCACGACGACTGTAGTGTCTGTGCCTTTCATCCCACCGAACTGTGGGTAAGAGATCCCCTTTGCCAGCACATGGCCCGTCCCGCTCTCTGTGACAAGCGCGCGAGGCCAGCCGATGGCAAGGACAGCACCTAACGCATCACCGTAGGTAGGATGCTTGCCTTGGACGAGGCCGCTCTGTAATTGTCTCTGACAAATGCAGCACGGGCTGATCAGTGCTGACTACGTTAGGGTACCTAGAGCAGGAGTTATGTGTAGCTCTCCGCTGGGCCATGCTGGAGAAAGGCAGAGGCACGGATTTGTTTTAGGGTAGGCAGTTTTGGTGGGGAAAGCAGCAGCGCCGTGGCCGGCACCCTGCCTGCAAGCTGAGAGGGCTGGTTGCTCCCAAGCATCATTTCAGGGCCAGGGATATCCTGTCAGTCAAAGAGAATAACAAGACGAAGGGGAGATTTTCAAACAGAAAGCAGTGATTTGTCTCAGTGCCAACCATCCATCTTACAATAAATATTGTCCATCTGAAGGGGAATCTAAAAGGGAGGTTTTGACACAAATATCCTCTTTTCTCTGTAAACTGAAGTTTTTCTTTTTTCCAGCCTTCGTGGCAGTCGAAGGTTACATCTACTGATGTGAGCCCCAAGAACTTTGTCTCTGAAAACTTTCGACTTTGAAAAAATGCCCTTTGTGTTTACCCTGAGCACTGAATTTTGTGGAATCCACCCCTTGGTTGTGCTGTGGTCAGAGGCCACTGCTGACGGGCAGATCTCTGCTCTCAGCAGCGCCTGAGGTCTCATTTCTCGCTTCGGTGTTTTACAATAAGCTCTTATTTTCAGTGTTTTTTAAAAAGCAATATGTACACCTGAAGGTATTTTAAAGAAGCTATTTGAAAGGTTATAAAAATTACAATAAATAGTTGGCATAGAGATTCTTGGAGTGCATGATGATTACTTTAATAGTTAAAAATCTAGCCAGAGAGAAATGAAATGCTTTAGTGCTCTAAATAAATCTCTTTGTGGGTTTTAATGTGCAAAAATGGACAACAATGGCTTTAAAACTTCTCCACAAATACATCTGTGCCCTGGTGTACTTTGTATATGTTACATCCGTTAGTCAGTAATGGTCTGTTCTGTCTTTTCAGATGCTGAGGGAAGGCATTACACCAGGTTTTTTCCTCTAGGACTCTGAATAATAACCTTTAGGTTTTCAGCAGAGAGTTTAGACCTTTGGGAAGGCGATCATGGTTGTAAAGCTCATCCTCAGCACCTTCATTTTCAGAGTTTTTGTATCCTGTGTTGGAAAGTGGAAACGAGAGAGGAGAAAGTTTTGGGGAGGCTGGAAGGGGAAGGGACATCCGGGAGAGGATCGCTCCCGTACAGAGCGGCTCAGGCCGCACAAATTTTGCAGGGCTCTGTTCTCATGTAACTTCTAAATATCTTGTGACTGCAAGAATTTTTACACTAAAATGGATAATATTTGGTTTTGTCACAGCTTAACATTTCCATTTCTTTCTCTCCCCCTCACACATACATCCCCACGTATCTGGAAAAAAGAAGCAATGACAGAGGTGGAGCACTGCCTGAGAGGTTATTCATGTGACCGATCGACATACTGGCTAGGAAAGACTTCACTTCTTTTTTTTTTAATTAACCAAATGTATTAGGGTCCATGAAATGTGTATCCCTGAGTTCCATTTCTGTAAAATAATATCTTTCACCTGAGCAAGAGTCTTTCAGTCCTGCTGTAAGGCTGCCTTTCTGGCAAATCTTCCTGCTAATTGAACGTTCTGTGTTTTCTTCCTTGCTTTTATAGTAATTCCTGTTGCTAAATGCAGTTGCTAAAATGATGATGCCAGCGTAAAATATTAAAATTACATAGAGCAACAAAAATATGTTGTGTATAAAAAGATACAGAACAAGGCAGTAGGACTTGAGCTTTTAAGTTATTTCAGAAAATTCTCTGGTATATGGTATGGGCAAGCTATATGTTACATACAGTTAGGTTTTGTCTTTACGTATTTTCTAAAGCAAAATGTTTGGATGCCATACTTTTTAGGCTTTCAGCTTTCCTTGAAAAAAATGAGACCGCGAGTGGTGTGCTCACAGGTTTTTGATAATTGCAGAAAGCAGGATGCTTCAAAACATAGCGTCCAAAATTGTAAGTCGCTTCTGAAAATGTATGTGAGATGCTTATAACAAGGAGCACTGGAAATATTTAACTGTATGAAGTCTGCTCTGTATCTAAATTTATTAATTTAGTGCACAATGTCTGTTTTCTTTTTTATTAAAACAGAAAAGTTATTGAGAATCAGTGAAATAAATAGAGCCTTTGTCTCCTACTGGACCCTTGACCTCATAGCAATAAAAACAAACAGTTTGAGTTTTTCCTTTCTTGTAGCAGGCACTCAGAGACTGAATACGGGAAGTGTTATGGAAAGTTGGAAAGGGACACTGAACAGCATAGATATAAGGTCGGTGTTACACAAAAAAAAGAGTACGGTGCATAATCTCAGCCCTTGATGGAGAAGATACGGTGAAATGTTGACTTTAATTGCCATGGGACATAGATTAGCAGATGGTCCCATGGATAGACTGCTCTCCATGTCTATAAATAGCAGAAGTTAATTTATGCAAGATCTTTTTTTTTTTTTCTTTTATAGCTATCTCCCAATGTGTCAATATCTTTCTGGCAAGGAAGTATCCAGTGCTGGAGTTAGAATATAGGTCTTGTTTAAAGCCCTGGTATCATGTGATTATGTTACAGCAAAAAAAGCATCTGATCAAGTAACTCATGATTGAAAAGACAGGCTGTGACAGCCTGATCTGAATGCACCTTCATTTCAAAAATAACTATCGGGTATCTGCAAGTCAGCTGGAATAATAGCAGTGAGAAGTGGGGAAGGCAGCCTGGCTCCGAACGGGGTCAGGGAGCTTCATGTGGTTTCCCGTCTCAGGCTGGCTGAATGGTGTTTTGCTTTGCAGACCTCATCTGCCTTCAGCTTCCACTGCCTCACTGTTGGATGATTTTCTTTGCTTGCAGACAAATCTCATTGCCACAAGCTATTGCTTATAGCTGCTCTTTCTAGCTGGTCCTGCACAGCTTTGCTTGATTGCCAATTACTCTTCCACTGCCAGCATGCGCAGGTTTTGGGGCTGGTCCCCATGAAGCTGCAGTGCTGGGGGATGTTTGCCTAGTTTAGGGCAGCCCCGTTAACCTAAACCTCTTGGGGTCCTGCTGCTTCTGTCTAGCAGCTCAATGCTCAGCGGGACCAGCGCCTGCTTTCTGCCATCTCACGGGCCGGGATCTGGATCTCGAGTCGCACCGTGCTCCGTTTCCAGCCACAACTGGAAGAGCTAAGCGGTCGTGCCGAAGCTGGTGGAAAACCTCACGTCTCCGAGCATCCACCTTTGCTCTGCCTGAGCAGCAAAAGCACTCACAGGTAGGTGACCGAAAGGCTTTAAGTTGCAGGTACAGGAGATCCTGCTCCTCTGAAAGGGGACCTGCGAGAGGGGCCGTGACCTGCCACCTCCTGCTCTGGGCTGGCAGTGCGCCCGTGCTTCTGTCCATGCAGCGGCAGCCAGCTGCAGTCTTGATCCCTTTGTATCCCAGGTTTTGCCTCCCTGGCATGTAGATCCCAAGTGCTACAGCTCCCCTCAGCCCCTCCTTACCACAGGAGCACGTTTCCCTCGTTACCGGGCTTTCGCAGGCCTCCCATTTGGTGTCTCTCTGTCCATAGTTTCTGTAATGGAAACCTCGCTTTTTGGTGCGTTGCTTTGGCTTCTCTGTCACTGAGGAAACCTCACGTTAGCAGGCTTGGCTGCAACTGTTACCTAGCAGTCAGGTACCAGATTCCCACCGATATTTATGCTTTTGGGGTTTTTTGTGCCAGTTGTGCCCCATCCAAAGAACTCCTAGAAAACCCCACTTTAAAGCAAATACATCCATCATTGTGCAGTATTTAGCACTATAACTCAGCTAAGTCCAAGCAACCGTTGTGTCCAGTTCTCCCCTGCTATTACATCGAATTAAACAGGTACTAGTAAATAAGAAATAAACAAAGAATTTGCTAAGCTGCTTGTGTAAGTACAGGGAGTATGTTAAGACAGAGCAGTTTCTTTTCCCAACGGCAGCACAAGATCTCCCGGCCCCGCAGGAACGCTGAGCCATCCCTTTGCTCACCCCCTGGACAGGTAAACGAAAACGTAACTGAGAAGCTGCAGAGTGGCTGACTTCGTGCCTTCTCGAGCCTCAGGCCAATCAAAATCAGCCACCAGAAACACACATCGAAGGAGCAAGGTCCAGATCCTGCTCCATGATAAATCTAAACCCTCTGTGTTCACTAGGGATATCCTGGATTTACCTACATGCAACTGAGAGCAGATTTTGGACCCTGCTCATGAGCGTTATGCCTTTCCCTACAGGAAGGAAGATTGTTTCCGACCTTACTTAAACTAAGCAGCTTTAATCATTCAGTGTGGAAACACCAAGACTGAGCTGGGGGGCTGGGGACACCGACATGGGAATCCTATAATCTTTGGTTAAGTTGTAATGAAATTGTCCAGGATGAGAAGGAAACAGATGGATTCTGATTAATTTCTCACAAGTGTAGACCTCAGCATCCGATGAAGCATATGTGGTGAGCAAATGTCACTTATGCCTCCAAAGTGCAGAAAATATCACTATTGTCAGGATCTACTCATTGGCATATTGGCTGCTGAACTCCCAAGGGCGTAAGGATGCTGTGCATTACATTTAGCCCTGGATTAAATATTCAGAGGCAGAGATACCTAACCCTTTCCTTTGTGCCTCACTGGTTATCACAGTTGAACTTAATGAATCGAAAGAGGGAGGGGGAAGGGAGGTTTTCTTCCCTCCTTTGTAAATTGTTATTTACTGCGGGAGGAATATCGAGATGGCTTGATATTTCTGCTCTGCAGAGTTCAGTTGACTAGCGATACAGCCTGAGTTAGGGAAAACAATGCAGCTTTGAGCTGTAAATGAGCAACTACACTACTTTGATCTCATACTCATAGAAATCAGAGCCCAGCTCTGTGTTTGTGGAGTTGTTCTGGGTTTTGTCACTTCTATAATCTATTTCATGTAATTGCATGCTTTAAAAGAATGAAGTTCACTTATTGATTGCCACTATATTGTTTAAGGCAGGTAAGCATAAGAGGCCAGATCTACTTGCTCTTGTCTCCGTGTAGTCTTAGGAAGTGGAAGAAGCTTTGCATGTGAGTAAAGTGAGGCCCCATCTGCGCCGAGGAAAAAGATTCATTACAGCTGACTTGTCCTGTTAGAATTACTGCCCGAGACTGTTTCTCAGAGAAGGATGTCACTAAGACAGCTATTAGAGTATTTCATCACCAAACTTGGCAAATGAATATTGAGCAGTGGGGCTGCTGTGTAGCTCAGGCTCTGCCCCTAGATACAGCTCCCCACTTTCAGCCAACTCCTCTGCAAAATCAAGCAACGTGTATGTTGGTGTCTGCTCTTCTAAAAATTAATTCCTCATTACGAACTGGGGGAAAAAACCCAGGTATTTTGCTCTCTGCTTCACGGTGTGTTGAAATTACACCTGTCTTAACTTGTACAGTCCCCTCGCTCCCTTAGGCAAACACTGCTCTGGCTCACCTTAAGGGCTGGTTTGTTTGTCTTAATGATCTCCCTTTTAACAGTACATGTTCTTTTGGGGAAGCTGAATCATCTCAAAAGGAGCTTTATTTCTGATTGAGGTGAAGTTGGAGACCTCCACATTCGCCACTGTCATAAACTGGCTAAAGCGCGCTCACTCACTATTTCTCATGCAGTGTTTTGTTTTGCTCTAAATTGAAGATGCAGCAAATCTCGATAATAGCTGGAACTACACTAAACGGCACCCATCCGCTAAAGTCATAACCTTCATTTTAATTAAGACCTCTAGTTTTGGAAAACTCGACCTGAGATTCTTGTTTCCTTTTTTTACCATTTAATGCTGCGACCTATGTTGGCCTACAGGTTCCCCTCAGCTTGTGAAGCACAGCAGTATTTTGTTTTACTTCTTCGCTCATTAGAGACAACTAGTAGTTTCTATGCTTAAACCTCTAAAAATTCTAGTAAGACAATCAGAATGTGATTCCTCAGGAAGCTGATATGCAACTGAGCGTTGGTTTTTCCGAAATCCCTTATTTTTTGCTGAAATTGGTTGTTTCCAACAGTTTTAACTTGTCGTTGCCTTAATTATGTGCCAGAAGGGAGGGAATGATTTGTGCGTCTGCAAACTTTTTGAACAACAGTGCTATCCTTTGTCAGCTGGAAGCTTCTGTTCACTTTTTTCTGGTTTTGCCACGGTTCCTGATGACACATCACTTGGAGCTTCCTCCATGCGGCTGTTACCAGTGTCAACGGGACTCGGTTTGATCATTGCTTACTGCATCAAGACTGCATGAGGCAAGATTGCATAAATCCTCCTCTGATCTCCGAAACCACTGAACAAGGTCACACTGGCTCTTTTTTCCTTGTTTTATGACATGGCACTGGAATTTTCTTGAAATGTACATTTCCTTCCACTTTGCCGTCCTGGAGACTAGAAGCTGGCTGGGACTCCTTGGCTCATCAGAGTGGTGACACTGCAAAGCTTTATCAGGAATTTTTTTGACCCAGCTTGTGTTGCATGAAAACCTCAGAGGCTCACGGTGCCATATCCCAGCTAAACACATGATTTGCTGAATGATCCTACCCACTGCTTTGCTTGGTGTAGGTTTTTGTGGATAACCAGGAAGGCCTGAAGCCACAAGAAGAGGTGAAGCCAAGGAGAGAGATGGGAGACGGATTTATAGGGATGCTAAAATGATGTGTGTGGAGATTCGTATTAATTAATTGCAAAGCTACGGAGACAAGGAATATACAACCGATACAACAGAAATAGCTTGTGGCTAAAAATAGTTTCCTAAATCAGTTTAACTGAGAATATACACAGTCAAGTGAAGCCATTTTCAAGGTGCGGCATGATGAGAATGGGATCTGAGTGCACGTTGCCTTTGTCTCTTCAGCTGAAACATCGCACATGGAAGTCCCAGTTGCTGCTTCCTGTGTACAGCAAACCGGTATAGTTATTAAATTGGGGGATAATGATGAATGAATCTGTGGGATGTGTCTTGATTATCCCAGGTTTCTAATGTATAATTGAATTATTTTGGTAAGTGTCTTTCAAGCCCTTTGATTTCTGGCCTCTGTTTTTAATTACTCAGCCCCCTCTTGCCCTTGTGCATTATTACGCTATTCATTAGCATTCAGTGAGACTATAGAAGTTTGACTTCTGAATAAAGTAGCGTACAAAAGAGAAGGGATGCTTTTTATCTTACCACTTAATAATTTAAATGGAACCCCTTTCTTTAATCAATGTTTAATAGTACAATAGTTGTTTATTTAAACTGTGCATTGCCTAATTTTGCAAACAAAAAAGAGAGGAAGGATAAACACGTTTAGAAATAATGAGCTTTGTAACCATTGTAATCTTCAAAAGATTTAAAATATCTGCAGCACTTACAACATTGGTTCATCTCAACAAGACAGTAACATGGCCCTTGAATGTATCTGTATCATTTATGCAGCGTTAAGTAGTACAAGCCTATTTTTTATTTGAGGGAAGCAGAAAACCTTGCTAATTGCAAAACTGAAAGCTACTCAGCAGCGTTAATATTGTTGGCGTGATCGCCAGCTGTGATGATTAGGATGTGTGACAGAGGGAGAGATAATTTGATCACAGGCTTGGGGACTAGAAGCTCCCATGTCCTGCTCCTTCCCTGTACACCTACAAAGGCAAGGAAAATACAGGGAGATTTTTAGTTCAGCCCCACAACACCCACACTTTCTTGGGAGGCCCTGCAAGACGCAGCGCGTGCCAGAAATACGTGTGTAACACTGGGCTGCGGGAGGGGGTGGGAGCTCAAACCTAGGCATTAACTTGTCGAAGGAAACAGCTTTACAGGGGGTTAGTAATCAGGTGTGGAGGCACTGCATGCATGATGCTTGTTCCGTTGCCAACAGAATGTGTCTTTGGATGGGATTCAGTCACTGTGGGCCAGCAGCTGGGAGCCCGAGCTATGGCAAGGTCAGGGGGACCGGCAGTACCTGACGTAAAAGAGATGGAGTCAAGCATCCGTCCCTCTGCTCGGCTCCCTCGTCTGTAAAACAGGAATTGATCAGGGATATCTTGAGGATTTAGAGATATCTGGAGACCGCTTTGGAGGCATTAAAACTAGCGAGCATAATATCTGCATTTCAAAGTACTCTTTGGACATCACTTAATTCATTCTGACAGCAGCCCTGCACAAGGCATGTGGCTGTCTCCATTGTCTGGATAGGAAAACTGAGTCTAAGAGAGGAGCCCGAGACAGAAGTGGCTGGGGAGGGGAATGTGAGTGCAGGACAGCACCAGGTCAGGGAGAGCAGCGAACTCCTGTCTCCCGCGGCTCAGCAGCCCGGTTGAAAGAGCACCCGCGGCAGGCGAACACCTCTGTCCACACGTACCGGTGGCTGTTGATCCTACGTAATCCCTGTCTGATGCCCTGGCTAGCCTGCTTTCAACAAATTGTTCCTCAGGCAGCCAGACCAGACATTTTTCCCGCTGATTTGTGTCTCTAGTCCTCTACATCTTTTTCTTTCCCACCAGTACTTCCAGTTTTCTCCCTTTTCCCCAGACCTACTTCTCACAATCCCGCAAGCTCAGAGCTCCTTCCCTTCTTTGCCCTTTCTCTGTCATCTCTTCCAGGCTTTGCAGAGGACCGGAGGGATGTTAAGTGTCAGGAGCAGTAGGCAAGAACGTGGTAGCTCCATGTGTAAGGAATGAGATGGGGAAACGTGATCTGATGCTGTGGGCTTGTTCCCTCCTAGTTTGACTATGTGGTAGCTCCTGTTGATTAAAAGAGCATAGCTGAGTTACGTTAACTTGAGATGAGGAGGAGCTAAGGCTGGGAGTTTGTATCCTTTCTTTCAGGCTAAGTGAATTTATCCAAGATGTGAGAGTCTGCTACTGTATTATTATTTTATAATGAATTAATTTACAATAAAATACAATGAATTTACAATTTATAATGAAGTGGTGTGAAAGCTACTGAGATTTTTACTGCTTTTTTACACGTGCACTAGGAAAGTTGCACATGGACAATCTGAAAGGCAATGTGCCGTTCCACAGCAGTAGCTGATGAATGATGTCCTGTGATGAAAGTAGCCTCCCCTCTTCCACAAGGCATATTTTCAATGTTTTTTCCTGTTTAAGGAATGTTTGTCCGGGATGATGACGGTGATTTGTATCACAATGGCATTTAGGGAACGTGGCCAAGATGAGCCTAACGTTGCACTGAGCTTTGTGGTCCCTTACAGTGAGACACTGCCCTCTCTCAGAGAAACCGGACTCAGAGCTAGAGATATTTAAATGCCTGACTCCCACTGAAGCACATCTTTGGACATACTGTTTAAGCAAGCACCAGAGCTACAGGAGGAACCGAGGGTGTAAAGTGAGTTGATAAAGGTTGTTCAGAAAGTCAGTGTCAGAGCAAGAAACAGAATCTGTTTCCCAGTGGCTGCCGGAAAGCCTGTCAAAGCGACACCGGCTTCGTAGTCCGTGACACACCATCTTTCAGTTTTTCCATTTAAACTAAATTTTTGAAGGTGATAACTTACTGATAACCCGCAGGAGAGCGGTGTGCGGGGCAGCAGTGATCAGACGGGCGGTGAGAGGCGGAGGGAGGTTGTGGCCCTGACCCTCTGCCCCCTTCTCAAGTTGCGGCCGTCTCCAAAAGATGCTGCGAACTCCTCCTGCCCGGCTGCGAGCTGAGGAAACGTCTCCTTTCTCTTCCCTCGGCTGAGCCGCGGCCGCTCGGATGCTAAAATAAGGTCAGGGCTGTGGCAGGCAGTGCAAAGCCCGGGCTGAGCGGGGCGAGCAGCTCCCTCCCCGCAAGGCAGCACGATCCTTCCCCCGCAGCATCCTCGCTGCCGGGAGAGCGGGGGGGGGCACTTGGCCCCGACGGTTTTCGCTCCGCACTCAACGTGCGCGGTGGAGCCGCGTGCCGGCGGGC
>VZSC01010539.1:39482-60906 GCA_013398225.1 Steatornis caripensis | reverse complement strand
GGCGAAGGGAGGGAGCAGGGAGCCCCGCGGAGGTGGGAGACGGAGCGAAGCCGTCACGCTGTGCTTCCTCCCCCTGCCTCTGAAGAGGAGGAGCGGGAGGGGAAGCTCCAAAGCCACTTCGGGCGCCGCTGCGTGCGGGAGCCTGTGCGGAGCAGCCTCCTCGCGGCTTGCGAGCCCTGTGCGCTGCCCGCCCTCCCGCGGGCGATCTCCGCGCCCCCGCCGCTTCGGCGCAGCCTCCCCTCGGGCGAGACGGCAGCCAGGTAAGCGGGGGCCGAGGGAGCAGAGCTGGGGCCGGGGCGCCGGGAGGTGCGGGCTCGGGGCTGCCGAGCCGGGCTCCTCTCCTGCTGCCCGGGCCGGTGCTCGGCGCTGCGCGTCCCGGGCGGGCTGGAGGGGCGATCGTGGGGGTGGGGAGAGGCGGCTGGGCTGGGGGAAGCATGGGTGGATCTGCGTGGTAACTTGTATTTCGGAGCGCGAGCATCAGGAGCGCGGTGGGCAACGGTGACTCCGCTGTGGCCGAAGCGGCCGCCGGGCTCGGGCGGGCTGGGAGACTCGGCCCCACGCAGGACCCGCCCCCCCCGCCCCCGGCCGGCGGCTGTCTGCGATATTTGCGCTTCTGAGGACGTTTTTATCGACCTCTGCGGGCGCTGGGGGTGTGACTGTGTGCGTGCCAGTCCGTAACGCTTCAAGTGTGTGTGTTATGTTTAAATATTGCTGTGTGGTAGTGCGTGTGCATGTAATTCATTTACTGCCATAGCTACTCCAGTGAGAAGGGTGTAGCTAGCAATCGGACAAGCTTGCTTTGGGGGTATCACCCTTACTTTTTGATTTTTTTACCCTTTACAAATAATGTTTTTAACTTCAGCTACTGATGTTACAGCTCCTGAAATACTTTTATTTAGATTTCAGTTGGTTGCTTGCCACTGGCACTTTTTTGAGTGGGAGATCACGAAGATTTACTCTCTTTAAAACAGAGCTGTAACAATACCCATGCCTTTCAGTGAGACGTTGTTATTTCCTGACCCCACCAACTTCACTTTGATGGAAAAAAAGCTGGAAAAAATCACTTACGAGATGCAACTTCCCCTGTTGCAACAAGTTGCTTTATTCTCTGCTCCAGTAATTTCATCTAAGACTCGCGTTCGTTGTCGTTATGTAGGTGATGTGGTGATACGCGTGATGTTAAACCTGCAGTCACTGGGGATTAATGCATGGGCATGACATCATTGACAGCCAATGAGGTGATGGTTTTGGACACGTACTGACCCAAACCATCTTCCAAACTGATGTGGTGATCCAGCCGTGCTCCTAAGGAATCACACAAGTTTGGACAAACGGGGTACTTTCCTAGCACGGTTTCATTGTGTTTCTCAGTCTTGTGCTCTCCTCTGAGGTTGGCACGGTTCATTAAATAGCCGCATGTGTGTGGTTAGTCTGGTTGATCAAAGGTTTCACTTCTTGGGAAGAGGTTTTTGAAAAGGAACATACTAGTTCCCTTGTATAGAGAGATGATGCGACTGAGCTGGTTGCTGGCAGAATATAAACAGCCAAAGAGTTCTCAGCCTTCGTGGCAGGAAAGCTGCCTGAACAACATGTTTGAGCATGCAGTGGGTTTACCTGTAGTAAATCGCCTCCTTTACCTTATTGCTTGGAGTAGAGCTGCTCACGTGGAGGTAGGCACAGACTCTGTGTCAGGGGAGCGAGGAGGGAAACTCTGCAGCCAGGTGGATGCTGCCGTAGCTGGTGAGGCAGGAAAGCGTGTGCTCCCCGCTGTGCTAATGGCTCCTGCTGCGCTCTCGCCTTCACCCCAGGACATCGGTGCCTCCGTGCTGCCAAGATCTAGTAGGTTTGAAGCCCATGGCCTCAGTTTCTGTTACATTGCTGTAGGGTCACTCAAAAACTCAGCTGTCTTGAGCAGCTTTTGTAGAATCACAACAGATGTTGCCAAGCACGGTCTGGCTCCTGAAATGTGCGTTTCTGAGTTAAGGCTGCCTCTTCTGTCTGATGTTTCCTCAACCTTCATCGTTTTGCAGCAGACTTGATTCAAGTCCCCCGCAGGTCAGTCAGGGGCTTCCATGCAGGCTGCGTGAGACCCTTTGTGTCCCTGTCACAAATATTTGCACACGAATCGCTTACATTAGCTTAAATATTTTTTGTTTGCTAGAGTTCTCAGTGTTGAACGTCAATTTTTGGGTCCAGAATTCACCCCTGAAATCTTTTAATATCTTTGTTTGTAATTTATATGTACGTACACACATGCACTCCCTTACAAGCACCATTGTATTGACAGCTGTTTACATTGAGGGAACCACACAGAATATTAGCAGTACAACTGACGTGCGTCAGAGGTGTGTACGATTCTTATGCCTTCGATGCCAATAAGACGTGACAGGATACGTCTGATGAATTACTTTTAAATTAGAAAGCAGCAAACAAGCCATCATTGGATTAGAGGAATATTAAAATTAGAAGAACATTACTGTCTTTTGATATCCTGTGGCACATTTTTACTAGCTAGGAAATGACACAGGTTACTGTAGAGGGAGAGAGTCTCTAGAGAACTGTAATGATTCTCATCTGTGTGAAATAGATTTTTTTTTTATGCTGTTACATACTATCTTACGTTTAGATGGTGCTATGCCAGATTTTTTTTTTTTACTTCTAGTTTCACATTGATGTTTGCTGTCATTTTTCTGAGTGACTTCAGCACTTGTGGAAGTGCTTGTGTACATGTTTGATGTACTTTGATAGCTAAAAGCTCCTAATTACTGAAGAAAAACCCAAAAAAGGCAAAATGATACAGGAGGCTTGGTGATAGATTTCAGCCCAATACTGAACAGCTTTCTGCCTTGCCAGGGTGCAGAGATAGTCTGGGTTTGTGCCACATATTCTGTGGACCTGTTGCTCGGTTGCCTAGAAGGCTGCTCCAAATCTGGTAATTCTGGGATATGATTTAAATTGCATAAAAAGATTCCCGTTGACTTCACTGAGTTTATATGAATTCCTAAGAAATAAATTAAATCCACAGTTCTCCTAGTCATACATCTCACCACGCAGGCATTACCTGGTATTGCCTTCCAGATGTGACAGTTCTGGAGTAGATCTGAATTGGCAACCTCTTGGTGGTACTTGTGTGGAGCAGCTCCTGATCTCCCCACGCCAATCTTTTATTAATTTAAGGCCAACACCTGCTGTCCTCTCTCAGGCAAGCTGCCCAGTTAAGGATTGGACTTTGAGTTAAAAGGGCAGAATTTGGCCAGTACTCCTCAAGTGTTAGAAAAAAATGTACGTTTAAGAGGTAAGCAGTAAAATACTTGATGGAAAGCAGTTGATTCTTAGGTTCATGTAAGATAAAGTTTCTTAGGAAATCTTGAAGTTACTGTGTTCTTGCAATGCCACCTAGCTCTGTTGGCCAGTGAAAAATTAAGCTCTTAATCTAGAACTAAACTTGAATTTGTGAGTGCAAAAATTTGCTTTGTTTGGCGTATCAATCTTTAATAACTCTCTAAGACAAATCTTTCGTTCTTCTTAACTCACTAGCAATATGAACGTGGAGCAACAAGACACCTTGGAGTGCTAAGCCTCATTCCAGTCTCATGAGGAAAGTCTTGAGGATACTGTTTTGTCCTGGATTTTGGAAGTGTACTCAGAATAAAGAGCTCTCCTATATATGTACTTTTCATCCAAGGCATTGGATTTTCCTTGTCTCACTCTCAGTTTATGGCCCTGGGACTCCTTGCCCCCTCTCAAGGTCTAGTAGGAGAACTTGCTTAGCATCTCTTTTTCCTTTTGAAAAATTTGCTAACTGCCATGCAAGCGGTTGTTTTGAAGCCAGTGCCAACCCTGCAGATCAGAACATCACAGCACACTTTCACCTGAGGTTAGGCAGTGCGATCTGAGCTGCTTTGCAGTGGCAAAGCATCCTGAATACTTGCAAGCCATGGGGATTTCTATTGGTCTGTGTCACTGAAGCCTCTTTGCTAGTCTGAAGAGTCTTACAAGGAGGAACAAAGGGCTGCGGATTTCACCAATTTTGCTTTATTTCATTTTTTTTCCCAGCCATTATTTTGGAAAGGCTGTGAGCTGAAAGGCTGATTTTCTTGGATTTGGTACAACTATGCCAGAATAAAGCTCAAATGAAGGGAAGTAGTATCAGGTGTCTCAGTGACTGCAAAGGTGACCTGTTGTTTTATTGCCCCTTCTGTTGTGTTTCAATTTCAGTTACACTTTACAGGGAACATGTGTGGAATAAAAACTCTGGTGGGGTCAGGCCTTTCTCCTCAGAGGATGTTTCCTTCTGTGCAGCACCAGTACAAGTTTTCTCCCTCCCTCCTTTAAAATAAGTTGTGTTACAAGTGCTGCGAGATATAACAAGCAAGGATAAATATATTAAGGGGCAGCACTCCCAGCCTCGCTGTTACCTGATGGTAAAAGTCTGGTTAAAGAACTTAGTCCCCAACCCTTGATGCAGAGCTCTTGCCCTGTTCTGTTCGCCAACCTGCCACTTGCAAAGCATGACTCAGTTATGTGTGACATCCTTCTGAACTATAGGACGCAGTATGATTGGAGCCAGCCTGGAATTGCTGGTTCTGGAAGCAGCTAACCCCTTAAAAGGAGAGAGCAGAACTCTGATGCTTTAGCTCTTAAAGCATTCATAGGTATCTTTTCTAGCCTGCAAGAAACTGCTAACTAAACCAGAAGCATTTGAGTAATGACTGGACATGGATAAACCAGTTAATGCAAGTTCTTTCAGCTTTTCAAAACAAATTGCAAAGCTCCAGTTCATAATTTCATCATAAATTCATCATTTGCATAATTCAGGTTATTAATTCATGTGTTTGCACTTCCTAAGCCGTGTGCCAAATTCCCATTTGGCGCAAGTTTCAGAGTGTTAATCTGAGTGTAAAGAGGAAAAGGAGAAAATTTAGTTGTTATAGCAGCATTGAATGGTTAGTGATTTTTCTTTTCAACAAAATTAAATAAGCTTTTTTCCAGAGTCATTTCAGTCAGGTATTCGGTAAGAGTTTGGAAATTCTTAATTGGTAGGGTATCCAGTCTTTCATATGTGCATCTCTGGGATTTATATATATTGCAAGTTAGTAAAGCTTCCAGCATACCTTCTGTGCATGTGTAATTAAGGAGTGGCTATTCTTCGATGCCATTTGCTGTGTTATCTAGATTCCAGTTATGGGGACGATGGCATGTTATGTCATCATATGCAAGGGGGAACATCCCTGCGTGAGTGAATCTGTTTGAAGGACTAGGCTGTGGCTGTTTTAGCCTAGAGAACATTGTTACCCTTGGATCTCTTTCCTGCTTCCATTATTCAATGAGAATTATGTGTGTTTATGATAGTCCGATCAGCAAATAGAAGTGCACTGCAGATGTAGATATATTGTGAAGTAGAGAGGTTTACATTAATACGACGGATTTATCTTGTTGCAGTATTGAATTTACGATGTTAAGCTGTGATGTTGTCCTGTTTCAAGAATGTTATATTGCAGTGAGCTGATATCAGGGTGATATAATAAATGTTTCTTTTTTAATTTAAGCCACTATAACATGCTAATAATGTTGGAGACAGGAAGAGAGATGCCTTACTTCAGAAATGAATATAATGCATCCGTATTATAATTTCCTAGCAAAATTCGTTTAGCTCGGACCCCTAAATGAAACTTCTTGTTTTGTTTAATCTAGAAAACAGGTATGGTTGAGGTCTTTAACGGAAGTATGCTTTAGGACACAAGCCGTGGGGTTCATATGCCCTACTTAAATTAGTCTTTGGGACTCTGGTCACTCTAACTCTGAAAAGGAAATAGAGAAGATATAGTTGCTGGCGATGGTCCCTTCGCTGGGCATTCAGGCAGTCCGCACTCCTTGCTGGTTTCTTCCAATTTCCTGGCAAATGCTTAGCAGGTAGGGTTACTGGGAAGGAAGGAGTCTTCATGTCTTCATCTTTGTTGTCATCTCCTCTTCTGGCCATTGCCAGGGCCTGTGGCAATGCCAGGGCTGCGTTCAGGATATCTGGCTGCCCTGTTCTTAGAAAACACAATGGAGTGTGAAGGAAGTCTTCGTGGTGCCCCACAACTCTTTTCCGCTGCCACCTGTGCACTACGTGCATCAGCTCCTGAGGGGAATGGGGTGAGCCTTCCCCTGTGCCGCTCAGATACGCTCCCTGGATTGTGCCTTGTCGAGCACACAGGGAGGGGGATTCTCGTCAGCCACGCTCGTGCAGCTGAGTAGAGAGAAGGCTGCGGGGGTGGTCCGCTCTGAAATCCAGCTCTGGAGCCACTGCTCTGCTTCCTCCCTGAGGAAAATGGGAATGCAGTGAGCCAGGGAAGTTAATGTTGGTCAGCTGGTGATGTTATTATGAGGCTAAACCTTTTCCTCCTTGTATACGTGCAGCCATGCCTCATTCCATGAGTCGTTTACAGATTTCCCTGGAATTGGTCCAGCATGAATACAGGTAGCTGGAAAAGACTGATCCTGACTGCATGGTGGGCTCGTGCTGACTGCGTTACGATTTGTTCTGAGCGCTGTCAGTGTAGTGACTGTGAAGCACCATGGTTAGAAGTCAAGTGCTATAAAATTTTCCCCAAACACACACCTACAGCAGTGAGTGGACTTGCACATAAAATAGGCTGATGAATCTGAAAAAAGGGTTAGTAATTTTGTGGAATACAGAAAGGTTGTCATATGAGAGTATTCCTGTTAGATTACTCATGTAAACAGTGTCTCTGAACCTTTGAGTTAATAGCCATTATTTGTGAGAACATAAGAGAGTATTTGATGTTGGCTTGTTTAGCTAAAAAGTACTACTGGAGTGACAGTTTAACTGGGGAAATATTTAGCAGTTATAGGGTGTATAGGCTTAACTAGGGCTGAAGGGGGGAAAAGTAAAATAATTATTTTAGTACTAAATTATCCCTGTATTTTTGGTGTGCTGCTAAAATGATTCATTCTGCCTTTGTTTAATTATAGATCCGTTTCTGTTTGGGGACCATTAAAAGACCAAAATTTTGTTAGAAATAGTTACTTTTAAAAACCTGCATTGATTCTCTTAATTCAAGAGAGTATTGGGTACAAAAAGGATTCTCCCTCCTTTTCGACACCAAATTGATATGGTGGGATGGATCTGAGGTGAAGCGGTGCAATTTCTGGCAGAATTAGTGTAACCTTCCACCTGAGAAATGAGTAAGTTCATGTGGTTCGTTAAGTGTTAGAAATTAATTGGTATTGAGCTTATCCACGTACTTCGTAGCATTTCCCTCCAGAATGTTTCTTTCCTGTAGATGTTTCTAATGTATTTTTGTGATACATATTTAGGTTTAACAACAGAATGGACATAGAAGCCCTAAACCTTTAAGAATAATTAGTTTATAACTCTGAAAAAGGTGCAGCAACTTTAAATATTGTTCATTACTCTGCCAGTGTGCATCATTCACCTACGACACTCTTCAGGTGATGCTGGCTCTCTGGCTGCAGCCGGGACCGAGATGATCTGTGTTGTCCAGTGGATGAATGCGTAGCTGCATTCACCCAGTGTCTTTGCAGGCGGCTGTAGGAATGAGAAGGAAATTGGATATTTTCAGCAAAACTCTTGGGTTTTGCATCTGTTAGACATTTCTTGTCTTGAACAGAGTCTTCAGCAATGAATAAACTATTACTGCTAAATCTTGCTTGGAAATGTAGTGGAGAGTGGCAGCTATTTGTAATTAGCGTATTTGGAATATACATAAATGTATTATGGCTGAAAACTTGATATATGTTCTGTGTTTTTCTCATCTAAGTGGAAAAATAAAGACTGAATAAAGACAAACAGGTCTTGTTTTAAATGCCTTTTTCTACATAAGTAACATCTTCTGTTACAATTAATGAGCATTGTTGTCTTTTGTTTAAATTCTTTGTTACAGAGGTTTAGAGCAAGAGGTCTTTAATAATAAAAAGACTTCCTTCTCTGGAATGTCTGTCTGATCATAGTCTGTAAGATTTAAGAATAATACTGTGAAATAATTGGTTTTCAAATTAATAATTGTGTATAACAAATTGGAGGGCAAATGGAAAATCTGCATCCTCCAAACAAATGTAGTGTGTCTCTTTAAATATCCAAACAATTTTTCCTTCTGTTTTTCCACCCTCAAGACAAAAGTAATACCAAATCTCATTCAGGTTGTACTTACATATGACCGAACTGATAATTACATTATTATAGAGAAGGGCAGGATAGCTGGAGGATATGTACAAGGTGCAGTAGTCCTGCAAATAGAAGCTGATTTACTTATTGATAGTAGAGACACGTTTTAGTCACTTTATAGAATTAACAATTGATCAGCTTGTTAGGTTCTAGTTCTTCATAAGCACAGCATGTTTATTCATTATTGTCATTACATGGTGCAGGCAGCTGAGGTCATGATTAGTAAAGCAAAATAAAAAATATTTAGACTTGCTTAAATACAACTTCTGCAACAGGCAGTTTTTGAGCAATGCACTGCCTCTCACTTTTCAGAAATAAGTATCACTTATACCTGCCTGGTTAATTTGAGTTTCATTTACATTTTTCAGAGCCATCAAATCTATTTGTTTTCCAAATGCCAGTGAATCAGGTTTGTAAAAGTGTAATAAGATGGGCAACATAAAAGCATTACTTTCAAATTGCCTTGGTCACTGTAAATATACACCGATCTATAGCATTGCAGCTGATAAACTAAACACGCTGCTGGTGGAGAATGGGAAGATGTTATTCCAATAAATATATTCATGATTGTTTGTTACTAAGCGTAAGTTGTATTTTGTAAATCAGCATTGACTTAAGCTTGAGCAAACTCGATAGCAAAAATTCCCACAGAGGCTTCTCCTGCTACATATGACTAATATATTAAAGAAGATAAATAGTCATTTTTAAAATTTATTACACAGTAGGATTGAACACAAGAGGAAACCATTTTACAAATCTGAAAGTTAAGGTCACCCTGAGAAGAACAGGACACTTAAGATGACTAGGAAAAGTCTGCTTCCTCAAGAAATCGAAATTCAAAGTTTACTCTTTTCACAGCGTCTTTTATAAAGCTTTAGAATCCCAAGTGTAAAACCAGAGTCTGTTTTGATGTGCAAATATTTCAAAACTGTGCAGTGGATGGGCGTTTAGACACTCGCATCTATCCAGCGCTACAGATTAGCTTCCAGTCTCTTAATTCATTACAGACTGCGAAGCTTTTTGAAAATGGTTTTTATAATATAATTTAGTATTAGCGATGAACTTTCTAAGACATTTAATTGGACTCATAATAGTTTTCTCCCTTTTCTATTTATAAGCATTTCTTAAAAAAATCCATTATATATATTTTAGTCATACTGAACACCATTAAGCCTTTGGTTCATATTTCAGACTTCTAGGAGTGTGAAAATATGCTCAATAGCATTTTTTAAGGCTTGTTAATAAAGTTAATGAATTATTTTTGTATTAGGCTGTCTTAGCTAATACTGCTCGCTTGTTTGATCTGTAGCAAATCAGGACAACATTGATTTTCTTTGAGATGAATAATGAAAGATCTACTTTCTTAAATATGTAGCTAAAGATAAGTGACTTAATTAAAAAATTATCAGTGGAAGGTAGGAAGATGAATTAGCTGTTTTAATTTGTTGTATATGTCAATATGCTGTAACATAACTTGGAATATTACATAAAAGCCGTTTATGATATCTTTTTCTTTAATTTTCAGTGTGATTTCATAGCATCTTCAGTTGCTTATTCTTTTGAAAATTGCTCATGTATTGGGAACGTTAAATTCTTGGAACTATCTGCTTAGGTAGGCCTTGACTCTGCAGATATTTAATGTCCAGTGCAATGAAGCCTGATGAAAATAGTTCTACTCTGATCAATAGTAATGTTTGCAGGCTTTGTCTTTGGTGGTGGAAATCAGGTTACGAGCCTGATTGTTTTTCCACTGACTGGCAAATTCTGCTCTTTGATCACATGTGCTATGAATATCAGAGCTGGCAGAATTCCAGGCTAAATTGCTTGCTATTTTTTGACTAGCTTTGCAAATTATAAGCGATGAAAAAGGGATATCTTGGGGCCTTCGTCTTTTCATCCAGTGTTGCTTTTGGTACTGCGTAGCTCTCGCCAGGGTACACAATACAGAGGAGGAGCTGCTCCATTAAGACATGGTAGTTGATCTTATTAAAGGAGGAGATAAACAGCTGTCTGCTGGAAGGGCTGCTCTGTGTCACAAACTCTTTTGATATTTTTATTTATTTATTTTTTTATTTGGTTTCATGTAATAGAGCAAGCACCCACACAAGTTCCACTGGTGGATTTCCTGGTGGGAATAATTATGTGTATAGGACTGTGCCTTGAATATGACTTGCACAATTCTCATGCTTAAATTCTAAGTGACTCCCAAGTCATGCTGGTTTTCAAGCTTCAAGATCTTGTTTTTCAGAATCTGTTTTCTCGAATCTCAGTGCAGCTACAAATACAGCATTTGATAAGCATGGCTGAGCTTCTGCTTCAGGTCCTTGGGTCATTGCCTTTGTGTTGCAAATGCGTTGTCCAGCGGTTGTTTTGAAGGTTAGTTATTCCAATGTTTTTTTAGACATCTGCGTTAGCTTTCTAAGGTAAGACACAGCTGTTTTACAAAGACTTTTGGACTTTGCCTTCTCCTAATGGCTGTCCTATTTCAAGTAATCCAGTTGGGTGACAGGAAAGTGGGGTATGTTCTAAGTAGGCTATACTTAAAATCGGAAGGGATTGGAGAGAGACTTTATAAAATATCTGGGTAAGGTGTCGGTGGGTAGATAGGACATGATGAGCTGAGAAGCTTGTTACGATGTGTCTATAGACCTTCCATGGGATGGTTTCGCAATACAGTGTGTTGTTTGGGCGAATAAATTTTACTATTTGAGATTCTACCCAACAGCGCCCTGCTAAACTGCGAAGTGTTGAGGATAGACTGGTACTTCAGTCTTTACTTCGTTTTTATCTTGTTTTATTCATTTTGTCTTGCTTCAGCTTTTGATTAAGCATAATACTTGTGTCAATGAAATGAGTAGCAAACACCTGCCACATTATGGATTTTGCTATGTTTGGAGTCACGAATGGGAGCTAGTGTTCTTGTCCAGAAGAGGGAAACTGCCAGAATCAAAGATGTAAATAAGAGCCAAGGAAAATTAATTGCAAACTTATCAAGTCCAGTCTGTCTTTATTTTTATTACATGGTGCTCAGCACACATTTGTTAGGGATGTTTAAAAAAAAATCCTGCTTCAATTCAGCTGAAACTTACCCAGTCACAGCGGAGATATTGTTACTGGTCTTCTCTTGTGCCAAGGGAGCAACCTCTGGATTTTTGCCTTCACTCTGAAACGTTTTTGCTCAACACTGTGTAACACACAGTTATGTGGCTGTGGTTCTGTGCTTTGGGACATGCATCTCAGGAGACAGGTGGGCCAGAGGTCTGTGATAGACGAAGGCTCCGAGAGGTCACAGACAACCTACAGCTCTGTCTAACACTGTTGCACTGGAACTTAAACCAAGCTTGAGCACTGTATTCGGAGAGCTCTGCTAATTTAGCATAGATCCCTGCACCGAGCGGCAATGACAATGCTAAAACCCAGCCTGCTGTCTCCTCAGTGCAGCACTCATGCTTCTAGCCTGAATGCTGACAAACAGCATGCAGGTCTGGCTCTTCATGCGACAGCCAGCCTGCTTTTGATCTCTCCCTGCACTTCTGGGTCTCTGCTGGAAGAGGATGCACTGTCATTGAATGATCTATTTGACCCTAAATCCTCCTGAGTAGGGAACAGGAAGCTTTAGAAAGTAATACTTTCCAGTTAGGGTGACTATCATAGGAATATTCCATTATTAAACTAGAAATTTTTCATATTCTTGAAGACCAGATGTTGAGACCTTCAGGTTAAAAAGGCAATAGATTATTTATGCAATACTGCTATTCTCAGGTAATAAGTTGGATGGTGTTATTGCGAGCAGAGAAATAGTTAGGAATTCTTGTACAATTGAGTAGTCAAATTAAAAAGGACAAAATCATGGTTTAAGAAACCAACGGTCTTTGGCTGGAGTGCAAAAACAATTTAAAATGATAAACCACACCCTCCACTGGCCATCTATTCTGTTTACGCAGTAGTGTCAGTGTACCAAGCGAGTCATGCTGTTGCTGCCATACAGATGCTGTAAACCACTTCATGCTGGCAAATACCTCCTCAAAATCGTACAACCTGAATGAAGCTGAACAGATAAATACCCAAGCATTCATTCCATTTGCTCTAAGCCATCAGCTTAGAAAAAGGACCAAAAAAGTAAAATACAGGTTGTTACACTCTCTTGAGAACATCCTTTGGGTGCTCACCAAACAGTATCTGTGAGCAGAGAAGGGTATTTTAACCATTGTCTATGAATTTTAGGTTTAAAAATAAGCACTAGACTAAATTGGCAGCAAATAGCTATGTGAAAACAAGTGGGGTTTGCCTGAAATTATGCAAGGCACAGCTCTAAATTAAAAGTCTGTATCTTTCTTTTTGGGTGCAGTGGTACTCTCCGATGAGTAAAGGTTCAGTTACCTGCAGCCTCTCTTGCTAATTTTGTCCAAAATGCGTGTCATCTGCGAGGAAAGGGTTTCACTTGGAGACGGGAAAATATAAACCCACTAAGTGATTTTCCATTTCCTTTTTTTTTTTTTTTAAATTAGTGTTCCTCTTTTTGCATTTAATTAGTGACCAGTATTAAAGTAAAAGGCCTAACAAATTCCTGCTATGGTCCCTGAGATGTAGTACATTATTAATAACAGCAGTTTTTAATCTAAAATAGTTCTGTGACTGTCTTTGCTGATGGCCCTCTTTCAGTTTGTGTGGCTGTCTTAGCAGCCTATGGAAATGCTTCGTGCAATAACCCTAGAATTTGAATCAATGATGCAACCACTCCATAGGCCTCTTTAAAAATGTATGTCACTGCAGGAAACTCAGATGGGAACAGTTAAAGTGAGAGAGTTTTGCTTTTTGTGTTCCAGTTCATCAATCTTTAAAGAGACAGTAGTAGGTCAAATGGGTCTAACGCTGATTGATTTCCAAGAGGAATCCCTTTTTAAAGTGAATCACAATTCATCTCCAATGCGCGACTGAAAAAGTGAAATAAAAAGATACAGCCACTGTGGTCCTGGTGGAGGAGTGCTTAATTAGCTCAGCCCCTCACACACTCTTTAGTTAGTCATTCCTTAGAATTCATAACTCAGTCTGATCTGTTTTTAACAATCTATTACATTTTTGTTCAGTTAGCTCTTACTGGATCTGAGAGCTTGTATTTGACTAATGCCTACCATCAAGAAGGGCATCCCTTCTTGCCTTTGAGGACAGGTTCCTTGCAACATGATAACAACAAAGCAGTCTCTTAGCAAAGGCTGCTTGCTACTTAGCTGCACCTTAGAAGCACACATAGGAGATTGTCTCGTCACCAACCTGAAAGGCAAATATCTGTTGAGCCGCAGTTCAACAATAATGCGACAGCAGTTGTCTCAGGATCTAGTAAAGTGCTCATGGCTGATCTTTGTGTTTGAGTTACAACCAGCGTACTGGTAAAGGTGTATGTGGCAATAGGGTGGAAGGAGAATGAGGCACATTGAGGGCATGTTTTCATGGGATTATTGGTGGGGAAAACTTCTGGGAAGTTGTATGTGAGATGGAGGGTCTCTGTTAAGTTGCCTACCTGAAACCACAGAAAGGTAGTATCTGCTGAGACATTTCATACCTGCTGCTAGATCTAATATGATTGGAATTTGGAGGTTGCTCTCTTTATTGTACTAAAGGTTGAGTACTGTTTCCCCCAGGACATTATTCACAGTTAATTTACTCAAAAATGGAAAAAAATGTGCATTGTGATGAACTGAAAGACAAGATTCTGGGAATAGTCAGAGATCAGAGAAATGGAAGACTCCTGCAATCTGTTCCCTTAAAAAAAAAATAAAAGGTCAGCAGAAATAACCGAGTGTCCACCCAAGGTGGCTGAAAATACTGGTTCTTATTCAGGTGCTGATATCCATAACATGTTACAAGCTCAGGAAGCACAATCAGCAGAAAGAGAAATGGTGGTTATTTTCTTTAGCTCTGCCATGGCCGCAGACAAATTGTATTTTGGGGAGGTGAGGGGAAACAACTGCCAATATGGGACTAAACTTGGAGGCTGTGGTAAAAGGGCAATACTCTGGGAAACAGAAGGTGGGGAGGATCTTCAGAGAGAGATTTGGAAAGGGGGAGAGCAGGGCGGTGCTGGCTGTGACAAGGGGTATGAGTCAATCAGCACTTAGCTTGTGGGTGGCTATCTGTGAGAGGCTTTATGGAAAAATATTAAATACGGTTCAATTTCCCCATCTCTCTGGCATACAGTATCTCATTGTTAAAAAGAGTGAACTAAATGTGCCACCAAAGTTTAACTTTTTTTCTGTGAATATTCAGGGTTTTTTTGTAAAGTCCCAGTTTCCTGGATGAAAATAATTGGAGGAAATTTTTCTTTTCTGTTTTCTAATTATTTTTAAGAGAGTTAATAGCTCTCTAGTGGTGATGAAAAGGTGATTAAAAGCTGATTGTTGTCTACCCAGAAAATAAACAAACAATCAACAATTTGTTACTTTTGACAGATCTCACATCATAATTGCCTTAAAGTGAGGTAGGGAAAGTGGGGGGATCTCATACTTCATTTCCAGCCCTGAGCATTTCAAAGCTTAATCAAAATTATGCCACTTACCTCCCCCTAGCTCCTCCCATCAATCATGCACATGGTTATGTGATCATGAAGTGGCTTGTGTGTGTCTAGTTTTAGCCATGAAGAGGACATGCTGTTATTCAAAGTCTGGATGTGGTCTTACTTCATTCAGAGTAACGATCGAGCCTGCTGTATGGAAACGTGTTGTTACTGCAGCTGTGACGGGTACTGGAAGGAGGACCTTCTGACAATTCAGGTGCTTGAGGGGGAAATACCATGCTAATATCTTCTCTTACTGTTTCTGAAGAGCAGTTACCAGCTTGTTGTGGCTGCTGTTGTCCTGTCTTAGTGGTGCAGTGACAGGAAGGTTCCTAGGACTGTTCTCCTTACCAATCCCTCAGTGCCTTTTGAGGTTTGCTCCCTTTTCACTGCAACAGAAGCCAGGGCTCTGTCTGGTTCCTCATGCCTGTGAAGGGATGAAAACAGCAGCCAGCAGATGATTAACCTGCTTTAAACAGGGAGACCTTTTTTCCACCATTGATCACTACGTAAGTCGGGTGAGGTGTCTTTCCCTGCCAGCCAACCGTTCTCTTGATGCTCACACACGTGCTGAGGCCAAGGTGAGCTTCCAAGAGGAGGCAGGAAGAGACGCTCTGCAAACAAGAAACGGAGAGAGCTGAGGGAGGACATGGAAGGAGGCCTGAAGGATTGGGGTGGGAAAGGAAGGGATGAAGGAAATGCTTTGTGGAGATGAAGAAGCAAAATGTAATTTATGGGACCTTTGAAATTCTCTTGCACCAGGGCATGCAGTAACTGGTACTGCTGGAAATGAAAATACCTTGGAGAGCACGTTACCTTATGTGTTCAAAATCGGAATTTGGAATTTTTCTGATTACGAGAAGAAAGACACAGGCCTGCAGGAGAGAGGTAGAGTCACTCCATGTATGTCAGTGGTCTGCCAGGGCAACAAAACCAGCTAGGGCATCATGCTGTTTACGCATCACAAATGATACATCTTTTTAAGATCTGTCAGTCAACTTTTAAAATTTGCTTTTTCTTCTGGCAATGTAATATTGATTCCGGGGACACAGGACCAATGGCTCAGGAGATAATTAACAGATATATCTATCTGCTCATTTTTCTTCTTTACTCAGTAGTAGTCTGCTGTCAGGAATTAAAAAACCACATATGACTCCTGGTACCTGAAGAGCACAATGCAAACAGTGCACAGCTACAGCCTTGCCCAGGTCTCTCAAACTCAATGAAAGCTAAACCCAACTGTGCTGTGCCCATACTGTGATCGTGGTGCTCCAGTTAGCTCCAAAAAAGCAGATACTTCTCCCTGGTACAATGCGGAGCAGAGATCAGAGCTCAGGCCTCAAGACTAGTGCATCAGTGCTGCAATAGGAATTAAATTATCCGTATCTCAGGGATATCAGCCCTGTCCCTATCACTGAGCTGTGCACAGTGTGGGTGCACTCTGTGCGATGGTCAGTAATTCCATCCAGCATGATGCCAAGCCATAGAAAAGCAAAAATAACTTTGAGATTGATTCTGAATATGCTTTTGTTCATTTAATGAAGATCAAGATTGAACAAGATTGGGTTCTCCTTTAAAGTGCAATTGTTTATTGACCCAACTCCAAGTCTTCATGCCATGCAAATGCCTTACTAGCTTATTAGAAGTATTTTGCCTCTGTCATTCAATTACAGAAAACGAGGAATAATATTGCACTTCTTTTTTAGTAACAGTTCTTGAACTGATGGGTCAGGAACCTGGTTCTGGAATTTTCCTGTTCAGCAGAGCCATGGTTTTCTAAAATAACTTGAGGAGCAGGCTCTGATAAGCAAACAATGTTTTCTAACACCAAGTAAATAGCATGAGAGTCACGTGACAAAAACAAGATCAAGAAGCTGGATTACAGTACTTTGCTCTGTGCCTCTCCCCTCCTGTGCAAGTTTTGTTCTTTACTATTGCCACAAGAGGTTCTGTATGCTAGGGTCAGAATTTTCAACCAATCCCAAGCTGACTGTGTTATCTTTGTACAAAAATGGGAATATCAAAAGCGTTGCCTTTCAATTTACTAGTGGTTATCCTAAGTACTACCTTGAGACTGACAGAGCAGAGATAGCACGTCACAAGATATTTTGCTATTGGCTTATGTAGTTGCTAGCACAGGTGCTAAAAATGTGCGTTCAGCCCATAATTACCCTTCTGGAAATTTAGTGCTGTATTTATGAAATACTTTTCCTTAGAATCTTTTAACAATTAGCTAATGAGTCTCAAGTGGAACAATTATCCCATATACCTAGACAGTTGGGATTCTTCATCAGCCAGTGTGCATCCACTGCTCATAAAGCATGTTTGTGTTCTAAAAGCAAAGGTAGCTATCCTGTGCTTTCCTCTTGGAGCGTTTCATGAATTGAAACAAAAGCAGAAGTCAGATCACATTGGTGACGCAGAAATGGACAGACCCTGTTGCAGTCAGCGCCTAATACAGCTTAGGGAGTGGACATGCTCTATTTAGTGTGAATTAGGTGTTTTGCGGAATACTAAGAGAAGATAGTATTCTAATGCAGTAGAATCAGAAAGAACCAAATCCGGTTGCATAAGGACCCTCAGAACCACCAGAAAGATATCTAAATATAATACAAGCTGACCATGTCTTCATGAAAAAAAATCAATATGTGTAGGATGTATTTTCAGTTTCTTTCTGCCACAATTTTCCTCTGCTAACCTCTGACTTGATGGCTGTCTGTGGTCAGGGTACTGAGGATGACACTGTGAACAGTGACTATTTACCTTACATTTGTATTCCAGTGCTTTTTTTGCTCCAAGGCATAAAGGGGATGTAGTTCTGTTACAGATCCTGAGCAAGCATGGAATCCGTCACTGTGAATGGAGAAGGGAGTCTTGGCCATCCTATAAAATTTATCCAATTTTAAGAAAAACTCAGTCGAAACAGGCTCCATGAATTTTGTGAGCAGTTTGTACCACTAGTTTCTTACACTCAGTCACAGAAAGTTTCTCCTCATGCACCCACCAAATTGTCTTTGCAGGACACTGAATTTATTTTTATGCTATTTGCAGTAGCTACAGCGAACCACTTCTTTAAATCACGTCTTTCTTTAAAGCAAACCTATTCAAGGAGACAGTTAGCATGTCTCTAATAAACTCTCTTTTCTTGACTAAACAAATGCTGCTACTTCAGCCTTTCCTTACTGCTTTCACTTGCTGAATCTCTTCATTTTCATGTTATTGCTTTGGGATTGCCTCTTGTTCTTAATTTGAATGGTCACCCATAGTCAGTCATCATCTGCTTCTTGCGTGTGAGCCCTGGGCTGGCCACCAGGCACCCAGAGCATGTCTGGGACATCCCTGTGCATTATCCAGAGGCACAAACTGACATGAAGCCCCCTCCTCCATCCCTTCTATCCCTACTTTCCCCAAGTGATCTCTGTAGAATAACCTACCCAGCTCACCCGGGTCCCTGGTGAATGGGAAGAAAGGGGAGTGATCTGGTCTATAGTTATTGGGTTAGTTATCTTTTCCTTCCATGGGAGAAAAGAAATTCCTCCATCAATCCGGGGTATAGCAAACAGTATCTTATTGCTTGAGATAATCCATGCAACAACGCTACTGATCTGCTACCTGGCAAATTTTGCAGTAGAGGAAATTGTGTTATTTGCCTTGTCTGAAACATTCTGCTGAAGAGGTTTCCTTCAAAGATGTTCCTCTCCACATATTTTTGGCGCGCTGCCTGCTTTATGCGAGTACTGCTCTGCTTCTGGGAGTGAAGCGGGGCGCTGTCTCTGCTCTGCCTCCTCTTTGAACAGGGTTGAAGCAATTCCTGTGCTTCCTTGAACACAGCGCCTGCAAGTCTGCCCATCTCTTAAGTAGGCCATACACCAGAGGGTGAGGAAGATTTTGAGCTGTAGTGAGGGACTGAAAGAACCTGGGTAATCACAATGAAAAATTCTCTCTGATAAATGTAGTTGAAAGAGTTGAAACGCTGGGCTGTGTATGAGGAGATATGCTGTGTTGGCTGTCCAAGTTGGGAAGTCTGGTTTTGCAACCTTAAAAATGAAACCTTGATAGCAATACTTACCTCTTCAGGAGTTTACTTTGGCAGAAGAGTTCTTCGTAGGATGGTGATGAATAATAAATAATGCTGTATGGAGAAAAGGGTCTATTCTGACTCTATTTTACAGCTAGAATAGCTGTACTTTACTCTCTGAGCAGTTCTGCTGGTCTGGGTGGAATTTTTCCTGGAGGGAGGATGTTGACTCAGTTTGAGTTGAAAGAGTGGGTTCTAAAACACTTTCCTAAAAATTAATTTTCTAAATGAGATTATATTTAATTTAGGTGATCCTCTCACATGCAGGGATTATACTTTTGAACTGCAAGTGATCAGTTATTTGTACCAGCATAATTCATATGCTTCATTTGCAAGACTGCTTCTTGCCATGTAAATACACTTGAAAGCTGTGAGTTCTGGCGACCACAGGTTCCCAGAATGTACACTGAACTTAGTGTATATGAAGAAGCTACTGTTCCCTTGCCTGGAGGGGACATGAACTAGCCCCTGTAGTTTGCATTGCATCAGGTTCTGCGTAGACACCTGAGTTGTTGCCTCCTCTGCTGAGGCAGAACAGCTTTGATTTCAAACTCCTCTTTACACTGTGTGAACTTGCGATCTTCTGGCAGTCCTTTAGTCGTCACCTTCAGTCCCCTCCTTGAATCTGGTTTCTGATTCTGCACGCTGCTGTTACTGCTTCTTTGTGTGACCCGAGCTCCACTGGATTAAACTTGGAGGCCACAAACTCTCACTTAAATTGAGTCCAGCTGAACAAGCTTTCCAACAGAGCATCCACCCAACTGACTATTCTCTCTGGCAGAATTAACTGAGGAAGGCTACGGTGACTGGGGCAGAGAATTTGGGTGGCTTAGGCATATTTTTGCAGTTCTCCCAGCACATCCTCTTAACATGCCCACAACGGATGTTGTGTGCTGTGTCTGAAGACAGACGCGTCTCCCCCAAAACACATGGCACATAGGATGTCTGTCTGTGTATGGATGGTCTGGCTGATGCTGTGGTCGATACTTCATGTGGATGTAATAGCAGTTCAGTACTCCCTTCTTAGGAGGCTGTGGTTTTTTTTCCTTTAGCTCTCCTTGGCATTGTTTTATTTTCTTCCTCACCTCCCCCAGTTGCTGTAAAGTGAAATTTTGAAATGTTCCTGTGGAAAGGGCTGACTAGTGGTGGTAGACTGAGCGGCTTCCAGCAGAGACTGATGTCATAAATGGAAAGTGATGTCATAAAAAAGCACTTAAAAAATTGCAGGTCGAGCATGCTGAGGTTCTGCTGGGTGCTGGGAGGTGCTGGGAGGTGCTGGGAACAGCTGCAGTCCTCCAGTGTTTTTTTTGCTACATGCCTGGCTTTCTTAACAGTGAGGAAGCACACTTGCAGTTTGCTGACACCTTGTTTAGCTAATTTTCCTGCTGTCTGGAGCTGTCTCACTTCAGTTTGCCATAAGGAGCTTGATGTGACTGGACATCCCGCAGTGATACCTGTAGGGAAGTAGATGCAGCAGAAAAGTTGATGTTGACTCTGGGAGTAAAGGGTAGAGGAACTGAGCCCAATAAAAGTTTTGCTTTCTTGCACTGTGAGATTAGTCTTATGTCTACATGCATAACTTTGTGTCCTTCCTTAACTGGTGTAACTGTTGTTAGTAATGATTGGCAGAACCAAAGTCGTTAAGGACCTGACATGTTCCTGTGTGATACGCCATCTGGGAAAACAAGCAGAATATATCAGGAAGGAACATGAGGTACAAGCTGGAAGCTTTGTTACCTCTGTTTGTGGTATTGATAAAGATCATCTCTGGTTAGTGTATCTTCTGAGGCTCACTTCAAAATATGTGATGTTACGAAACTGACAGTGATGCAGAGAAGAGCTACGTGTTGGATTTAATAGGACAAAGCCCTCCAAGGCGAGGCTTCCTCCATCTCGCTTGTGTGGAAGTCGGGGGCGTGATGGCGGGCTGTGGGCAGCGATACCCAAGAGCGGAGGGCGCCTTCGTCTGCCAGCAAGAGGCCTCATGAGATCAGACGCCTAGAAGCAGAAGCTGGACAAATTTAGATTAGAAATCGGATGCAGTGTTTGAAGTGAGGTTAATTAACTGTTGGAAAAACTTAGCTGTGGTGAATTTACTGCCTCTTGAAGCCTTTGGATCAAGCTGAAGTTACGTGTCCTGGTGCAGAGGTTTCAGGGTGAGGGTCGAGAGACTCCATTCAGAAGCCCATGGCTGTGGGCTCCCGGGGGAACCTTGAGGAGAAGGGGCACGGCCCGTGCGGCAGGCCAGGAACCCCACCAGCCCCTCGCTGCTCCCTGCGGGTGCCCCCCGCCCGGGCTCCGAGAGGAGCGCGAAGGGAGGAATCCTGTGAGGGCAACGCGATAACACAATTAATGACAAAACTTAATTTGCGCCGGCAGTTCGTTGTCGCACGGAGGGGCGCTGGCAAACTAGGGGCTTTGCCGCAGGCGGGGGCCTCTGAGGGGGGGATTTCTGTGAGGAGCCAGGAACGACGAGCGGGGTACGGCGGAGCGAGCGGTGCACGTTGTACGGATGAGATTTAATGAGATTTCCGAGTAATGACAAAAGTTGGAAGCGCTTAATAGCTCGGCGCTAAATTATGCATGCGGCCTGCGCCGGGGACCG
>VZSC01010539.1:0-36474 GCA_013398225.1 Steatornis caripensis | reverse complement strand
TGGGGGGGGGTGGGTGATCTCCAGAGGGCCCTTCCAGCCCCTAACATGTTGTGGTTCTGTGATGCCCTAAATACTGACATAGGAGAGTTGTGGGGTCTGGGGCAGCTAAGGTGCAAAGCAGGAGTTGGCCATGCCATCTCATGTGTAAATACTGAGAGTGGAGCCCTTCCCCTCTCCCCCTTCCTCCTTCCTTCTTTTCTTTTCTGTAGCTTTGCTAGAGACAGAAGCGGGGATTCAGTTGCCTCCTGGCTAGAGTTCATTGTATAAAAACTACGCCTTTCTTTGTAAGATTGCTTTCCTCAGTAACATCTGCTCAAATCTCTCTTGCTGCATTAACCCTGCTGCATTGAAGCCGAGGACTTCATCCACAAAATGCCAGTTGTCAGATGTATTGGCACCCCTTGAGAGGTGTTGCTGATTTTTATTTTGCTCGAAGCAGCGCTCAGTTTGCTCGCAGGTGGCCAGTGGGAGGGCTGGTGCCCGCGTGTGGGAGCAGTGGCCCTTGCAGGCCACGCTACCCCAGCAGCGCTCCTGGCACGGAAGGTCAGGAGTGATTTGCTTGTTTGTGCAACCTGCGAATAAGCGGCTATACTTCCCAAAGTAATGCTGCAAAGGACGAGGCAGGGACCAGCAGTAAAACCACCGATCACGAGATAAACACAAAATATGGTTTAGCCATGAGAAGCCTGGAGTTCCTTTTGTTGTTATTAACCGGGTGAGCCTCTTGCTTCTGTTCTGATCTGCCTGCTTTATTGACATAAAACAGCTGAATCTCAGACTTAAGATTGCACTGCAGGAGTTTGCCTTAGACTCCTCACAAACAATCCTATTTTCTTAAGAAATATCACTGCCTGGAAGGCATTAGAAAGCCCCAAGATATGCTGGTGGCTGTATCCTCTGCTGCTTTTGCTGTATCCATTTAATTGGAATGAGTTAGAATGATCAATACTTTCTTGTCTTTTGCCAGTGTTTTCCGTGTGTTTACAGAACAAGTTACACTAAAGTATTTAGCTGTAGATGCATCTATCCAGGCTTTTTTTTTTTCCTCTCTAGTAAAAATTATGGAACAGATAAGCACAAAAACCTGAGTTAGTATATTGCAATATTGATTTCTGTAAGAATATATTTAGCTGTCTGCTCTATTATGAAATGGGTAAAAGTGTACCACGCGACCATTTCAGTCATTCAATACTATATTGAAGAGCCTGTTTGTTTGCTTTTTCTCAGTAGGCCTTTTGAGGCACACTGATTCTTTTTTTTTTTTTTAATTTCATGTGTATTTGTGGAAGAAAGGATTAATACAGGACGCTAGCGCTTTGTGTTAAGACATCTCTTTGCTCACATTTTGCTTTGATTAGAAGTGCTGCGTTGTGATTTTGGCTCACTTTGAAACTCTCTGCGTTGGAAAACGAAGACAGAGTAAAATGTGATTAATTATAGATTGCTGGCCTGGTACCTCTTTAATTCCAGCAATTACTCTATTTTCTCATGGTGTTCTGAACAGAAAGGATGCTGGGTGTATTGAGACAGTAGCTTTCCTGTCCTAAGCTTCTGAAAGGTATCTGCCTGTGTGCTTTTATGACCCCAGAGATGCTTTGCCCTCCAATGTGATGGTGTGATTTTGTGTTTCTGAAAAGCAAATTTCTAATTGATCAAAGGAAGAGTGAAATGAAAAGAGTGGTGGAAGAAGATGAGAAAAGGTTATTGTGCTCACTCTGTAGGTGAAGACCGCATTATTATTACTCTCACAAATTGCACTGTGTCATGTTTTCAATGGCAGAAGGTCAAGTTGAGCCCAGGGACAGAAGTGAGAGAACAAATATAAACAATAAAAGCAAGAGACTTGAATGTCTATGAAATTGAGCGTTTGAGTTCATTATTCTGTGGAACGTGTGTCAGTTGCTGCAAAAGTGTCTCCATACAGTGATTTCAAAGCGTAGCTCCTGAGTGTAGGTGGGCTGGCTGTGAGATGGGATGCTGGAAGCGAGTAGAGACAAAAGTGTCAGAGGGTGCTATAACGCGTTGATCACACGGATGCAGTCCTATGGATGTGACCCTACAGGCCCTCTGCTCCTGAGGCAGCCAGACTCCAAGGGCAGACAATGAAAGATTTTCCACCTTTCTTTAATAATCTCTGGTTCAAACTGTTGGAGGTTTCAAGTAATCATGTGGAAATCTTGTTTGCACTAGGGTGGTGTCTTTGACCTTACCGCTTTCACAGCGGTTGAGTGGTGGGAGGGCACGTGGTTATAAGGACACGGTGGGCTGCACACATTATGTTTGTGATTTCTAGGATAGCAGACTCTACCTTTTAGTTAATGTAGTGAAATTTCAGAGCTGCCTTACCACAGTTTCTCTCTGTTCCTGGAAACAAGTGAAAAGAGCAATGTGACTGCTGCCTTTTGCCTTGGACTGCACTGTAGATGGCACTACGAAACAATGATTTTGGTAATGAAGACCTGTTTCACAGCAGCATTCCAGTCATTAATCGCAGTTTAATATGGCTTTCTTTCTAGGTCCCCAAAGCGAAGGAAAAATTCTGAAATGCAGAAAGGCTTATATGCTGCCGCAAATGGGAATCTGGAATAGCTATGAAAAACACACTGAAGTAATTGTGTTTGACTGGAACAAAATTCTTGCAAAGTCTCCAAGGTAAGAACACTTTTTATCTTTCAAATGACACTGAAGATTTGCTGTTCTGGTTAGCAACAATACCCACTTGAATCCAACAGAGAATGAAGGCTTGACATTTCTGAAAGCAGCAGCCCACTGACACTAAAGGGCTCAGCACCCCTTACTGCATCTGTCTGCCAATTTTCATTTTTTCCCAGCCTTTTTAAAGATCCCTTTGTATTTCTTGATGTTAGTGGGCTGAAGGCTTACATCCTGCCTACCTGCAAGGCAGACTAAACTCTGCGAATGTATCATTTTAGTGGCGCTGGATGGTTTAAGCAGCCTTTCAGTTTGGGTGTAACTAAGTTAATGCTTCTTAGTGATACACTTATTCCTGGACTTGAATATACTTACAGAGGGGTAGGGTTACTCTTTTAACCCCATGACAGGTCTAACATTCCCTGTCTAACATGAAGGCCATGGCTTCAAATGAGTCGAATTCATAATCTGTGAAAGGTTTTGAAATTAGGTCAGCACACAACCATTTCCACTGAGACCAGCTTTGCTCCTGCACTGGGAATGGTGGGAACACCTGCATTCACTTCCATGCTGAAATAGCAGCTGTTGAGCATGTGGTGCATGATTTGGGACTAAATACCTGTACTTTCCATCAGCTCGCACCAGAAAAGGCATGCTCAAAATGTTTGATCTGTGGTATTTAATTCCAAGGGTTAAATCCTGCTTTCAGTCATGCCTCAGGAAACCTGAAGGAAGGTCCTTGTCTTCATTATGATACTACATATGAGACATTATGAGACACCAGAGCTGGGGTCTCCACTGATACTTAGATCAGATTCCTGTGTTTACATTTAGAGCAAGTATTGCATGGTATTGCAAGATGAGTGGATGATGACTTCGTATTTAGTGGTAACTGGTACGGGAGGTGTAGGCCATGTGTTTCTCATGGAGAGAGCCAGAAAACTAAGGTTAAATTCAGCTCTCTCCTCAAGAAAATGAGGTTCAGGTATCTGGGGAAGATTTTGGTGACTAAAATCTGAGACGGTAGGTTGATTTCAGAGCTTACGGGGCAGTTTCCTTAGACTAATATTGGATCAACAGCAATAATGACATTTATGCAGGTTTCACAGTGACTCAGTCCCATTAGCTGCAGTGGCATTGTGTGGTTCATCTGGGTGCGAGAGGTGAATTAGGGCCATGCTTATTAGCTGAAGTGTAGCTGCTCTGAATTAGCCTGGGAGAACTCCATAAGAGGCCATTTGCAGGGTGGGCAAGGACCAGTGATGTCTTTATCTTCTGGGCTTGATTCATGCTTGCAGAAGACTCCTGTATACTGCTGTAAAAGAGCCTCAGTGTGTTTCTTACTGTACAGGTTCATTTGCGTTCAGGGTGGCAACATACTGGGCTCAAAACAGAGCGCCTTCTTAATGCAAGGAAAGGTACCTTTTTCCCAAATTAGTCCTTAAAATGTGGCTTCTTTAGGCGTAATTTTTTTCTTAAATTGTAGACATGGTGAGTTATTTTTTAGCAGTATTTATGTAGCTTTCTCAAACAAGTTTGTAAGCTGGAGTAAAAGTCTACAAGGACAGATGAAAGTGCTGTTTTTTTCACCAATGTATTTTTTTTCTCAAGTGTAAAATAATGTTTGTTGCTAAAATATATTTACGTAGAACAGGCTTTTGGTTTCTTAAATTTTGATATTAATAAGCGCATTTGTGATTTGTTTGGGCTTTATTAACTTTCCCATTCATACACAATGAGAGAACAAAATTGTTTTGTGGTGTGTGAAAGGGAAAATTATGCAAGTACTTTAAAATGAGAAAACATGGGATCTGTTTTGGTTTCATTTGTAGATGGTTATCAAATTTAAAACAGGATTGAAGTGTTTCACCTGGCTTTCACAGTAGAGCTGTCTAAGGCATGAGGTTTTGGGGTTTTTTTAAACTGTCAGTCTGTTCAGCACTTAAATATTGGCTTAGCTGAATAGTCTCAGGTATTTTAAAGATACAGAGATAAACAAATTATTTAGGAAATGCTTGGAAGAATCAGAACTGGAATCTGCAGGGGAAGGAAGTTCCCAAAGGACTTTTTGGTGCAAATAAGCCCACTTATGTTAGGCTTGCCCAAATCCTGGTATGGTGATTAACTGCAGACTAACGTCGTGGCTATGAAAGCAGTATTTAGTTCAATTTATGCAAATCTATAAATTGTCTTTAATTAATTTGATGTATTCCTGCTTACAGCATTTGCTGAAAGTGTGGAACATAGTATCTAAGGGTTCAACTGCATAATGCCAATTTATGTACTGCACAAGTAATAAATCATCATAACTGAGTTTAAGAAAATGATTAGATTACCTTTCTGTATGATGGATAGCATAACGTAAGCTGTTGAGGGATTTAATTGTTGATGTCTGCAGCAAAATTACTGAGGATTTGTGGTCTTAGTTCTAACACTAACATGAATAACACTAACAACATCAGCCTTCTTTAGAACAACTGTTTTTTGAAATACAGTTTCTACTACCCTGGCAGAGTAGTGAGTCCTCTCATATTTGACTGAGGTGCTGGTTTCATGAGTGTTTAACCCTCAGCAAACTTATTGATCTCCAGGAAAGCTAGCAGATGTTGTGTGCTTCAGAGATCCAGCCAATTCATGTGTATCGCTTCGTGGGAGTTGATAGCTTTAGCAAATATGTCCTGAGAAGTATTAAGTGAAAAGGACATTTTCCTGTGACGTTTCTATTACTTTTGAGGCAGGGGCAGTTTAAAAATAGTAGCACAACTTCTAAATATGTATATTTAAATTTGAGTGTGGATAGATCTTAACAACCCCCACCCCCAACTCCTTATTTCAGATTTATAGAAATATATTGCACTCATAATGTGTTATTATAAATATATTTGTGGGCAATATGATGTGTGATAGCCATTGCATTGCTTTTAAATATAGAATGTGCTTAACAAAGAATCGATGCCAACCAAACCATGAATGGCATGTTGTCTGTGTTGCCTTGTAATAAGCCGTATTAGTTATTCTTCAGCATCTTTTCAGCTTTTCTTTCCCCATATCGTTTTTGTGTTATTCCCTACTCATATTGTTCTTTCACTCAACTGCTTCGTTTTCTGCCTCCAGGATGCGATTCTGTGCCAAATCAATGCTTCTATCTGACTGGCTCTTTCTGGTCTATGTGTTAATGGTCTGCTGTAAATTGTTGTCCGCCTCTAGCCACCATCCCCGGGGGCACACAGGTAGGAGCTTTTAAACTCATTATGTGCTACTGAGACCAATTAATACCTCTCGCAGAACGTTAGAGCCTGCTTTTTAGCAATGGATAATTGATGAGGCTGTTGACAGCATGTTATAATCAGTACAACGGGTTAAAAATACAATAGCAACAAGAAAAAATTAGTTACTGTAAATTTTCATGGTTTTTCTCTAGTAATTTTATGTACAGAAGCTCACCAGACAGTTTTTGGAGTAACTTCATGACTGCTAGGACTTTAGGATTTGTTTGTGTCCTTTTGCTTTATCCTTATCCAAAGATACTCTGAAACATATCTTTGTCTTCTCCCTCTTAATCCAGTTGTTATCAAGAGACTTTATAGCAGTATCATTGGCTTTGGTGGGCAATAGATCAAAGCCCTCAGACTTGTGCTAGACAGTTCTTTCACTAAGTAACACAAATACTGAACTGTGGTTTAGTTCAGCTTGTGGTATGCTCCTTCTTTTCCTAACCTACATAGTGAGGCAAACGGAAAGAGATTACATTTAAGAGGATGCAGTATTGTAAGGTATAGCTACCAGGCTGTCATGGTTTTAACCTGCCAGGCTGCTGAATGCCATGCAGCTGCTTACTTACTCTTCCCCCACTGCCCGGGAGTCAGGGAGAGAATCGGAAAGGTAAAGAGACTCATGGGTTGAGATAAAAACAATTTAATAATTGAAATAAAATAATAATAGTGATAGAATATACAAACAAGTGATGCACAGTGCGACTGCTCACCACCTGCTGAGCAGTGCTGAGCCTGTCCCTGGCTAGTAATACCGGAGGAGAGAAAATCCTGAAACTGCAATCCTGGAAAGGAGAGCGGGCTTCCTGGCCAACCCTCATCTATATACTGAACGTGATATTGCATGATATGGAATATTTCATTGGCCAATTTGGATCTGTTGCTCTGGCTGTGCTCCCTCCCAGCTTCTTGTGCACCCACACAGTAGCAAAGCCTGGGAAGTTGGAAAGTCCTTGATTTTTTTTTTTTTTAGCAACAGCTAAAAACATCAGTGTATTATCAATATTCTTCTCGTACCAAATCCCATACTAAAACCAAAACAGTGCTATTTTAGCTGCTAAAAAGAAAATTAACTCTATTCCAGCCAAAAGCAGGACACAAGCACAATGTAGTGTCTTCTTATTATAAATGACAGAAATAGCTCAGAACAAGCTGGGTTGGTTTCATGAAGAAATACCAGACTGAATCTAGAAAGCAACTTCTCTGTGCTAGGATCATGCAGACATATCAGCTTGAAGGCAGAAAGAAATATAGATGTGCTAATGCAAAGATATCGGTGCAAGTCCTAAAACTGCACAGCCGAGTTAGCCCTATGTCATCATGTGATCTCAGAAGAGAGAGCTAAGTTAACAAAATACCGTCTGTGAGCTCTGCCTTTTAGGAGAGGTCAAAAGCAACACTGCAACACTATGATGAGATGACTGCATTCTCTCTTCATGTTGGCTTGGACATTTCTGCAAGTGTTGCTATTTGTGATGCATTGTCATTCTTAAATTCAATGTAATGTCTTAAATCCATAGGTAATGTTCTTAGCTCTGAGCCAGACTCTTGTGGGTCCAGGTCTAATGTTAGCATCCACCTCAGCTCAGCCCTAGGAAGTGGGGATGCATTTGTTAGAGGCTTCATCCTCCAGATAAGACAATCTATTGATCTCTTTCCTGGCTGCTTCTGGTGATTGTCTAGGTAGGAGCCGAAGGCTCCTCATGTGCTTGCCAAAATGTCTTCAGTCGTGGCGAGCAGGACTGAGGACTGTGACCTGCACATAGCTGCTGTGTCTGTCTACGTGCTCACAGCCCATTGGCAGCATGTGTATCTCAGAGCTATGCAAAACACCCCCTTGCCTTACCCCATCACTAGCTCTGCGTTTCCTGGTGCTGTGGACCACTCCTATGTGTTTGTCGTAAAACGTAGTCACAGGTTATGGTAACTGACATGGTGCAGCAAAAGCCTGTAAAGTGATTCCAGTGAATACAGTGTTGGAGGACGATCTGCATTACCATTTTGCAGGTAGCTGTTACGGAAACTAGTTGAATCACTTCACTGAGGAAGGGGGTCTGTGTGCAATGACAAGTTAATTAGGCCATCTTGACCTTTCCTGTAAACAACTGCTGCTTAGCAGAGCTTTGCAGAGCATTTGAGAGCTGACTGCGAAGCCTTCTGCAGCTTTTGTCATTCAGGGAAGTGTCTTGCAAAAGAAATGTTGTTCTTGTCTTTTAAAGATCCACTTTGCATATGCACCTAAGGGAAATACCTGTAATAAGGCAGTAGTGATCCTGTGTTGTGGGCTCCTATGATGAACACTCGTTATGTGTTATGTAAATTATGACAATCTTTTTAACATAAAATTTCATAATGCTTGACTGCATAGTTTTAATTGACACCAAGAATTCTTCCCTCCGTATCAAAGAGATACTGGAAAACTCAAGCTGCTCAACTGTTAAGCAGATTTGTGTACCGTGCTTTCTCTGGTAGATTAAAGAAAGGTTCTGTTCCTTATGAAGAGTTCAGTCAGATTACGGACCTCTTTTTCAAATAGGCACCCTTGAAGCTGGAGCCTTCATGCATCTTTTTGGACTATGGTGTTTGGACTGTTCTTCCCCAGACATGAGTTTCTTTAATGTGTACGCTGAAGTGACCCCCAACCCACTTTATGATTCCATGTAGCAGATGACAGTCACCCCATTTTTGATTCTCCAGCTCCCTGTGACTGATGTATGATACCAGGGAGCATTTGGAGGGCTTGGGGGCCTCTGCTCAAGGGGCCTGTGTTTCCCAGCCTCATCTTAACTTTGCTGTTTAATACAACACCTAGATCAACCTTCTAATGCATGATCAGATCTGTGATGGAATCTGATATGTGAGCAAGAATAAGTCTTGTTCACGAGGAAAGCAAATAATTTAAAGCTCTTAGTGTAACCCATTTTGTGGAAAGCAAATAATTAGCCTCCTTTGCTTAATACAAATTACCATGTTCTTGGATGGCAATTGAGATAAAATTTTTGCAGTCAATAGACAACATTAACATTTTTCAAAGTAAAATGTCTCCAAGCACATTAGAGGGATGGATTCGAGCTTTGAGTTTAGCCAAGGCTTTGTCCTGTATCTTCTAGGTCAGGCAGTTGTAACCTGACAGGTATGTACTGAGGTGGGAAGTACATGCTGTTTAGGCGGCATAAGGTGCCTAGCCTGGGATACATTAGGAGGAGCTGGTTTTTAAGAACATGCTGTGTCTGCTCCTGCAAACCAGTGTGTTTCAAGCTATGCACTTGACATCCCTTGTCACTTTGTCAGAATGCTTATTCATTAAAGCTAAGAAAGTTTATTAACCAAAAGCAGACAATAGAATTTAGGATGAAAAGCGGGGATTGACTTCTTTCTTTTCAAACTACTGCCATTTTTAAGGAGCCTAATCTGGGAAAAGAGAGTTATTGACTTTGGTCATGTTAGATGGTGCCTGAAAGAATGACATTCGACAGCTGTCTTTGCAATATTCAGGCAGGAACAGAGACTAACTCTTTAAGGACCCAATAACCATCCTGTAGCTGAATAGTGGAAGAGAATGCCATTGAGAGATCTCTTTGACAAAAAGGGCCTCTTCACTGTAATGAAGCGTAAGACGGACCTGGTTCTTTCTTTTGTTCTGCAAAATATTCACTACCATCAAATAACTGTTAGTAGAGAAAGAGACTCTTCAATCTAGCAAGCCAACCCTGCCGTTGCTTTGAAGCAGTGTGGATCTTGAGCCCAGCTTGTAGGCTGCAGCCTATTTTTCATTTGAACATTGTAATTGCTTTGACTGGCAGAGTTAACTAGGCAAAAGGTAGAGGAGAAATGTTCCTTCTCATTACCATTAGATCACTGAAGATGCTGCTTATGCAGATTATTTCAGCAGGTTCCCTGTACATCTATGTAGAGAAGACACTTCAGAATATTAATCTGACTTTGTTGCTCTGAATTACCCTTCTGAAGAGTTTGTTTTGCATTGACAATAGCTGAGGGAAGCATAAGCACCAACCTTACTATAGCTATTTAAAATTGGTCTGTATTTCAGGCTCCCGGAGTACCTAGCTGATACCGATATAACTATCAATTCCATGCTGTGCTGAATGAAGCAACACACATTTAGTACCAGAAAAGATTTGTTTTCACCTCACTGCTGTAAGTCAGGATCAACAAATTATGAAGCATTGAAAAGACATTTCCTCAGGTCACCTCACGTTGGGGCTGGACTTGTAGACCGTTTAATTGATATAGCCAGCTGAGCAGTTTCTGTCATGAATTACCAGTGCAGCTTGGGTTTTTTGAGGCTGCTGTGTTTTCTTTTTATGTGGTGATGCTCACCTGAAATGCTTCCAGCCTTCTGCTTGCTGAAGGGTATAGATTTTTGGAAAGTCCATTATTATTAATGTGCCTCAGATCCATATATTGAAAAGCAGGGGCAAATTTATCTCTGAATTGTCTTATACAGTTCACATTTTCTCTTTTCTTTGTGATTTCAAGTGAAGACTTCAGTGGTAGCCCTAATGGGTTGCTTGCTTACTGGACCTGCAGGATCATAGGGATAAATCATTGTGTTGGAGTGCACGGGGACAGCTTGGTCTTTTAGTCAACAGAAGGAATAAGTAGCAACTTCTTTTCATGGGGTTTATTCCTTGTTACGCTGCAGACAGTTTAATTTGCAAGGTTATCAGAGGTTAAGTGGGAGAATTCTTGTTAAAAATGGCAGTGGCAAGAAAATATGCATGACTGTAGAGACTGGGAAGTGAGTTCAGGAGGGAATTATGACCAGCCTGAACTGTTGTAAACTCTTCACCTTTTCTTAGTGAAATTCAGCTGAAAATTTGTAATTTGCTGCCTGGTATCTTAGATGTTGTCTCCAGCAACCAGAATCCTGATCTAGCTGGTTTTCAGAAGACCAGTGATTTCCATCCCGTGAAAAGACGAGCTGGGTTTGTAGACTCTGCTAAGCGGGGCCTGAACAGCGACCTGAGATAATTTTCTGGGATTCCACAAGTGTTCTCTTTTGTTTGCTTCTGATTGATGCTTGAGCAGGAACAAACAGATGTCTGGAATGGCTTAGCTTGTGTAGGAGCAGTCTGAGTGCAGCAGCGCACTTCAGGCAGAAGACAAAGGCTCTGCTCGCTGCTGCTCCCGTCCTGCCCTTGCTGTGGCTCAGGGAAAGCAGTCTTTTCAGAATGCATCTGTCTCTTCTTTTTTGTCCTTTTTTGGCTGCTCTCTGAAGAGGTGATGAGCTAAACTACCAGTGGCACGGTCACAGTCACTTGTTTGTCATAGAAAGAGACACCCTGTCGTTTGGTAGTGGCAAGTAGTGTGTGTACATGGACCTGAGGCAGAGATCTACCCGTGACAGACAGCAAACCAGACCAGCTGAAGGCAGAACAGACGGTATGTGTTGAACCAGGCGTTTAAGAATTCTTTTCTGTGTCCCAAACAACAAAGAGAAGTCAGTAGCCTGGAGAAGTGGGAACTAGATGATCTTTAAGGTCCCTTTCAACCCAAACCATTCTATGAATCTATGATAATCCCCCCCAAACTTAGCGACCATTCTAATGCACTGGGAAAGTACATGCTTCATTGCCTTCTATTAGGTAGCGAGAGAGGAACAGCTTCCAATGATAGGTAAAACCTTGATGAGTTGTCCGCGTGGGGTGTGTTATCAGTAAAGCAGGCATCAAGTGAGGAAGAACATCTGTTCAGCCAGTTCTTCTGAGGATCTGAAGGATTCAGTGGTGCTGCTGGACTGGGCTTGGGGACTGAGTAGTGGGTGGGCATAAATGACACTGGGAACGTTCCAGCAGAAAGTCGCTGCTTTATGTACAATATAGCAATTCACCTACTGAGGTCTGTATCAGACATTGTGTTGGTCTGCAGGACTCTCCGAGTCTGCTTTTTTAAAACTCTGAATGTGAAATGTCACTGTCAGCTGGGATTCAGACTTACTAATACCTCTTGATCATGCTTTTGGTTTTGGGTGGTCTGGTAGCAGACTGGATTGTTCCACATCAATTGTAGGATTTCACAACTTTAATCCTGTCCCCACGAGGCAGAGGAAAAATTCCTCTATTACACAGACATGAGGACTGCATCTGCTTAAGTGAAGGCTGTCTGAAAAATCCATTTTTGTATTAGAAATATTGCTGCTTTCAAGAAAGAAAATGGAACCAAAAACCAGTCTTCTTGTTCTCCCCTTAGTTTTGGGTTGGAGTGTCATTCTTCCCAGCGGTGCCATTGGTTTGCCAGTTCCCAGTTCCACCAGAGGGCCCTGCCAGGCCGCCGAAGGGGCTCCAGCACACAGCTGCAGACAGGCACCGCGCTTGCTTTCTCATGATTTAAATCATAACTGTGCATTTTACTAATTAGAATTATGAGTCCTTTTGTATTTCAATGGGTCAAACATGGTTAGTACACAATAAGCTTTAGCCCTTTGTTCTGTTTAACTCCTTTTATGTCTTAATGTTTTATTCGTGTATTATTTATGTGTTTTATTATCCAGCTTCTAAATATAGGGTAGCTACAATCTACAGCCCCGGCTGTAATCTCTTCAAGTAATAAGGTAGGGAAAGCAATTCTGTTGAGCAATAGGTTCCCTTTAAGACAAAAGGGAACAGAGTTCACTGCGTGAAGTTTGCTGGTATATGTTTTTGAGAAGAGGAAGAAATACTTCTTATTTTCCTTTTTTCCTCCCCTCAACTAACAATGGCAGCTTTTAATAGATGTGCCAGATTTTGACAACGACTTCAATTTAGATGCATTGCTGTGTTACCATTAAGGAGCAATTCAGTGTTATATTCAGTCTTTTGTAGGGTAAAACGTAGCTTCTGATATCATTTGCCATGAACGTGCATTTTAACTGTGTGGAATGTGATTGTATGCAAAAAGATTTGTGTATTCCAGGGAGTTGCGGGGGGAAAAAAATTGCAGACAGACCAGTGAATGTGCAGCGTTTGTGTATCATATTTCACTATGTTTCAAAAGGAGGGGGAAAAGTTCTATAACAAAAAGAAGATGGAGTCTCATTTAACACACAAATGGCCAAGTCCATAGTACCAAGCTGTGTAGCAGGAAGCTAAAACCAACCTCTTTCCCACGATATCAAAGTGACCTTATTTTAAAGCCATTGGGGAAAGCTTGTGAAAATACTGTCTTTATATTCTTCATTTTACATTGACAGCATCATTTTTTATATAGCTGTGATCTGCTATAAATGATGATCTTTATATCCCATTGACCAAAATTCTAACCAAGAAAGCTTTCTTTGCTCTTTGTCTTTTTTTAATCTACTTCCCCGAAACTTAGAACTTCTATTATAAAAAATTACTCTATTTCAAATGGGTAGACTTGTGCTAATGTGAGGAGAAAGGAATGGTTGGATAAGTGAAAGTATACAAATAGAATGGAAAGCATCTTGTCCTCAGTGTTAATTTGGGTGAAGTGATGCAGCAAAAAGTGGAATGTGTTCTACTCGGAAGCTCTGCTCTGGGTTTACATGGAGGTCAACACGCTGAATCCTTGGGAGGATGGATGCTTGAGTGATGAAGGCAGTAGATTGAAATGTAAAGGACTTGCATCAAATTCCTTGCTCTGAAATGATTAAAAGACCTGCCTAAGATGAAGTCCTGACCCCACTGAAGTGGGAGTTTGTGATTCTTCTGTGATTTAGTTTCCAGCCTGCTCCGGATATATCATATGGGTTTTGGTCCCAGCAGAAAAGTTAGACTTCATAGTTATGATTTTATTAATGCTTAAGCCAGTCATTCTTACAGAATTCATCATTCAATGTTTTGCAAATCACTGCCATTTTGAGGGATGGAAATTGCTTTAGGGCCTGTTCTGCTATTGATCGACATGTCAATGCTTATTGCATGAGCTGCATTGCCACGGCCTTACAATTACATTAATTGTAATAGCAGCACAGAGCCTGTCCCAAACTTAAAGTCCGATTTTAATGTAATTGTAAGGCCTTGTGCTACTGAAGAGTTTCGTCCCAAATGAGTGAGTGCACAGGCTTGAATAAAAGTCCATGGAAATGTTGATTTGGTGATTTAGACTTAGCGTCTGTTTTTGTCTGTGCTACCAGGTGCAGGGTGGTTCAGAAGCAGGCTAGGACATGCTGACCCTCCCCCCAGCTTCCTTTTGCCTGTGGTTTTGGCTGTAGGTGGGTACAAAACATTCACACTGTATTTAAGAGCAGGAAATTAGTTGTCACACTTGGCTCAAGCGTGCCCCACATGTACCTAGTCCACTCAGACTGCATGAAGAAGTGCTGAGCTCTGCTCTCATGCCAAGCATGGTATTTTCCCCTGCCAGAGAGCTGACCCTTGATGTTAATTTGAAAGTTTACAGTGTTGATGTGTCTGTTTTCAAGGACATGTTTGAGCAAGCATTTCTTCTTGGAAACCAGAAAACATTTAATTAATAATGGAAGAACCTGGAGATGGAATTTTTTTTTTTTCTACTAACATTTAAGTGGCGGAGCACCTCCAGAAGGCTGCTGATAGCCCCTTGCTGCAACTGTCTGTTTTTCAGTGTTTGGCAGCATACTTGTATTCCATCTGGAGAGTGACAACTGGTAGAGGACGATGGGTTCTAAATCAGGAAATTAAAGATGTCTTGTAGGGTTCAACAGGGTAATCTCTCTTCATCAGACTGGAGATGCTATCCATCAGCACGGGAGTGGAGACTACATGTGACGTTCGTTATCTTCTAGGGTGGCAATCTTTAATGATACCCCGTGAATGACAGATGTTATGAGTGGAAAATTCTAGGATCAACATTTCTATTGCTTAGTGTTTGGCATGCCTTTATTTATTTTTTCTTTCTTTATTTCTACTTTTGTTTCCCTGATGGACAGCATCCATATACCTTGCATGACCAGTGATGGTCACTATTCTTTCGATTTATGTTATTGTTTAAAGAAATAATGACCAGGTAAGTGCGAGGCAGGATTTCTCTTAGCATTATTTACAGCTTGCATGTTCCTAATGCAAGTTCTTCCATTAGTTTTACACCTGTGTTTCCTTGTAGTAGCATCCTAAGATGCAGCAAATATTTTGGAATAAACAGATTTCTTTTACTGTCTTTTTTGCACAGAGACTAATTGTTGCAAATTAGCTTGGTGTGTTATACTCATGGGGTGGAATGGCGGGATCTGTGTGTAACAGATCATGATTGTGTTAACAGGTATTTATAGGTAGCTGATTTTAGTTTAGTGTTGGCTGTTGATGCCTGACAGCAAAAATGAAATTGTAAGCAATTGTAAAGCAAAAATTTAAATGTATCAAGGTAGTCTTTGCTATGCATCTTACTTTCAGTTTGGGTGAAAAAGCTTGGAGTATCTCTTCTTGTGTAGCTCCCTTCTTCATTAGGAGTATAATTTGAAAAAGAGTGCAAATTATGTCAGTTGGCATAAATCACCCTAGCAATATAAGTGTCTGCCCTAAACTATGGATATGCTAATGATTTCTGCTCATTGAGTCCTTTCAGCAGATAGGTATTCCTCCAGCTGAAAAAAACCAAACTGAACAACAACAACAAAAAAAACCCCAACAAAACGAAATCAACTGAAATTTCTCATTTACACCAATTTGAATGTAGAAAGAGGTCCCCACTGTTCTCTAGGTGCACTCTGTTGGAGTTAGCACTGTTGGGTCACTGAGGTATTAAAATGTAACTGTTATTTTTATTTTCAGTGATTCTAAATACATCTTGCTTAAAAAGGAAAAAGAAGCCTGATTGCACTGGAAGTTGCCTTTTAGGACTGACACTTGACCGAGTGTCCTAATGAGTTGTCTGATTTTGGGAGTGCCCGCTCATAATAGAGTTTAATAATTTACTTGCACTTAGTTAATTTTTCAGATTTCGTTCTCCTTCCAGGGTTTCAGAAATGGGAAGGGAGCAACATAGTGGATTGTACTGAGACCTACACTCAGGTTTTTTTGTTGTTTGAACTACTTCAGAAAAAGCACTAGTATGACATTTCATTTGGAAATACAGTGGCAAGTGTGCTGTTTTTCTCCCCCTACACACACTATTTTTACCGGAGATACAAAAAACCCACAACTTTGTGTTGACATTCTTTAGAAATGGAGTAAAATTGCTGTCCTCAGCAAAATGCAGTTTACTGCAAGGGATGCCACAGTCCCCAAATGAGGAGCCAAGATAATTAGTCTACAACTGACAAATAAGTCTACTATGCTAATGTAAAGAAACAGCCTTTTATCAGACTGTGTCACATGGTTGTTCTGTGCCAGCTAGAGAGAACAGAGTTTACTCTGAAAATATGTCCTCTTCTGAGGGAACAAATCTAATCCAACAGTGACTATGGAAAGTGTTTTCCTGACCCTTCCCTAGTGTCAAGGGATTTGGATTAACTGAATTCTGGATCAGAACCAAAGCCTACGTAGGGTTTTTTTGCAAAGTCATTACCATTTTTCTTTCAGCTGTAGCAAGAACTGTGTCAAAGCAGTATTAAAAAGGACTGTGGCTGCAGAATGACCAGTTTACCAGAGGGATAAAGGTGATCCAGCGTTCTGTGTGTATTGCCTCTCAACAAAAGAGAAGGGTCTTTGCCCCAAGTGCTTCAGTCTAAATAAATAGCAATATGCTGGAGTAACTCTACTCTGGCAGCTAGACTTGTGAAATTAAAGCAGTACAAGGTGTTTGTCAGTAGAATATCAAGTGCTTTACAAGTGAAGTGTGATTATTCCCATTTAACAGATGGGGGCAGAAACACACGCGTGGATGGTGTATGTTTTCAGGTCTTGGGAACAAATTGGACTCTGTTGCAGAACAGTGCCAGAGGTTATATTTAGATTGCCTTTCCTTGAACTTGGTCTCTGGGCTACTATTTATGCAAACAACATAGAGCAGTACCTGAATACCATCATTGCACTGTGCTGGCCAGCTACAGTGAAGGTATACACCTATCAAAGCTGACAAGTGACCAGTAAGGTCCTTCCCAAACTTATTTCCAGTATTTCCCCATCCAAAGTCTGTTAGCTGAGTTGGTCAAAAGGCCATGCAAAGAAATGGCACTTTAAAATTATTGCATTGAATGATAAATACTTTATTCTTATAATTATTAAGTTTTGTTCACTATGTTGTTTTTTATCGAGTGTGACGTGGGCTTTCAGTCTGAGATCTGTTAGATAATAAACAGTATTAGCAAAGTCATTCCTTGACCAAGGAAAAACTGCATGTTGTGAAATGATGAATTCAGTCAGGGGACAAGCCGTGGAAAGGTGTCTGCATTGTAGCAGCCTCAGCAGATGGTTGTAATGGCACAATGGATATTGCTAATTGCCACTGCTTTTATATTAGCAGGTTCACTAAGAACTGGTTTGACACTTGCCTGTGGAGATGGGGGAAGAGAAGAAGTGGGGTCCTTCTCAGCTGAGGTGATAATACAGTCATTGCATACCAATAGGATGATACCTTAAAAATGCAATCAGGCCCTAAGGCAGAACTAAGCTGTGTAACATTCTGGTTCCCACGAAACAATAAACTGTTTTTGGCAAGACATCATTCTTTCCATGTAAAGTTGGAGTGACTGCTTAGGTGGAGAATGAGACTACAGGCTTAAATGAAAGCAAAGGTACTTTTGATCTATACTAGAGATACCACACAGAGGAGAAGCAGGACAGGCAGATGCTGATCTGAGTTACCTGGGTGCTGTGGTGTGTTTAGAAGCCTCTGTTTTAACAGAAGAGTTACACTAGCATATAAGTATATAATTCAGCTCTTAATTCTATTTTGTGTTAATGGATTACTTAAATACCTCTGTCTTTTTCCATTTCCTCTTTACCTTCTTTTCTGTATCTGTTTGAAAATCTATAAGTAGGTTTTTTTAAGTCATTGATGTTATGACATACTGTAAATAAAGCATTAAGCAAAGAATTGATGAATATAAAAAGAAGACATTATGAACCACACAAGGATAAACACTGTGCTTCAGTATGAGTGTGTATAAAGAACAACATCCAATTGCAAAGTGCTCTCTGGGGCAATGAGAGCCACTTGTTATTTTTTGCATAAATCTGATGACTTAAGCTATCTGCTCTGTGAAAGGAAGATAATGTCATGCTGATTGATAGAGTGAGAAGGACATGACAGTCTTCAAGGAAGAAGAAAGGCAGAAATCACTTTCAGTGGAGACAGGATGGCATGATTATGTTGCGCGCCTGGTAAGCCAATTGAAATTCAAAACCCACATTTAAATTACTGGATGATGAAATCTGAGGGAGATAAATAGGTCTGCGCTAATGATTACATACCCTCTTGACTAGAACCAGAGATTAAACAATATATTGTACATTTTCAGTTAATTCTGCTGTCCTGTATCCAAACAAGCGTTAAAGTTTAAACTGTGGTTAAGCAGTTAACCTGGTAGAAATGTGCAAAGGCTGAGATTCTTGGTCACCTTATGTGCTATGTAAGTCTTGTCTGTGCAATGTCTGCATGGGTGTGCAAATTACCAGGTCTTTAATGCTACAGTTAATTTTTTTAAAAGGTAAATGAACTTTTTGTGTTTTGGTGCAGAGGCAAAATAAGGACATCTGTTTACTGAAAAAACACAACTATCTTAAACTAATCCTCCTGAAATTAAGCACTGAGAGGGTTCTGAGCTTGGTGTCTTGTTCAGCCAGAGCTGAACTCAATGTATAGCAGAAAGTAAGAGCAGATATGCTTGCAGATTCTCTGTAGAAAGCTGACTTGGTGCCTGGTGTGATGTATAGCGAGTAAACACAGAGCAGCTCTAAGTTTTGCCTGTGATTCCAGTAGAATCTTATTATAGCACCCAGGACTTGCTGGAGAGTAGAGGGGTTCTGTTTATATCCCTGCTTTTCAGGAAGGTTAACTATATAAGGAGGACAACATGTGTCAGTCTTTCCAACTGCTATACGTATCCCAAGATAGTTAAAGAGTGAGGCTGATGTGGATAAGTCCTCCATAGTGAAAACAGATGAAATGTGAATTATGATTCTTCCATTCTGATGATGATGTAGTTGAATATCGGTACTACTACATGGCTTATTGAACCACAGTTCACCCACTTCTTCCTTGGCCACCCCTCCCCCCACCTCCCCAAACACGGAAAAAGAAAGCTTCATCCCCTTCCTTGTTCACTGCTACACCATTACTGCTGTTTGGCAGAGCTCTGTGTAGTGGGATTTGATGCTGTGGATTAAATGATAATTTTATGTTGCTTGTAGTAATTTTACAGGAAATATTATGAAGGTATTAAAAATATGGACATAGAGAAACAAGAGTCAGTCTCAGCAGCATCTCACGTTCTCACAAAGCCGCGTGCTGATTGTGCAGCTGGACTGCTGAGCAAAGGTTTGTCTTTTTAGCTCTGCTAGTCCCAAGTCAGTTCACTTCCCCGTGCTTGCCTCCCATTCTCCTTGGTTTGCTGGAGGAGTTCTTGCCTGTAGATGTCTTGCTGTAGAGTCCTATTAGCATCAGAAATTTATCTTCTTCATAAATTGCTCTGTAGACTGTACCCTGACAATTTGAGTTGGCTTTAAATTGTTGTCACTGCCTCTGCTTCATCATCCACAAGTAATAATGTTGATAATGAAAATGTTATGCTATCACTTACCAATTCTGAGGCCCTCTTTTATCTGTGAGGGGATGCTAAGTAGATAGCGGAGCATCAGAGTCTCACTTTGCTCTGCACATCTATATTCTGAGCTGCCAAGCACTTAAACAAGGCAGATACAGGCTTTTAAAGCCAGATTTAACAAGATATTTAGATACCTATCACTGCAGATTAGCAGCCAGTAGGATTTTTCAAATGTGTGTATGCAAGATAGTTGCTGAACTTCCATTTAAACTGCTTAAAATGTTAAATAAACATTAAAAAGAAAGTAGATTTGAAGACTTGAAATTTGTGATTGTATAAGCTGAGATCCTGTGTGTTACAAAGCTCTGTGTAACCATCCCTCTGTCGGCTCCAGCATCTTAAAACAGTTAAACAGCCACAGGATTAAAGCAGATCAAGTCAATACAGCGATTTTGCAGGCAGCACCAGGAATGAGCAAGAGCAGCAGAGTGCCTCCCTTGTCCTTGCGCAGAAGGTGTGGACTGTCACAACGGTTTCTTATTCAGCACCTGTTTTAGTTTACTTTCTTCGAAAACTTTTGTCTTGGATGGCATTGACAGCAAGGTGCAGAATGAGCATCAATCTGACAGTGACTCGCACTCAGCCCTTGTTAGCCATCGATCTTTCCTCAAATACTTTCAACTCAACCTCCCCGCTGGATGGCAGCAGCAGAACACAGCCATATATTCTTTTTTTTTTGTTTGAGGAAGTAGTGGGACTGTCCACGTTAGAACATATTCTCCCAGCTTTCATGTGACTTTCTCCTTATTTAATCTTCTGTTATGTGCTTCTGTGTATCCAGGAGAGGTACAGCTTGGTCTTCGGTTTTCTCTTCTCCCAGTGTCCAAGAATGTGTATCGCTGTACTAGCTCTTCAGAGAGCCAGGGGACTGAATTAGCCAGTGAGTAGGTGATGTGCCCGCGTACCTGGTGTGGGTCAGACTGCAGCAATGACCACCCCAGCTTGCTGAACATCAGGTACAACCTTACCTGGAAGGGGAACTGGTACTGAGCATGAGCGTTTCCCTTCCAATTTTTATTAGGCTATATCAGCAGCAATTAAAACAGGCAGGTATTTACTGTCAGATAGCACAGACAAATAATTTAATTTCCTACAGCTTAAGAAATGATCCTCATCTTAGTAGGCTTTGTAATTAGATTTGACCTTGAGCGATCCCACATACCTCATGTTACTTGAAGCAGTATCTGAATTTTTGAGTCTCTTTAAAATGTAAATTATGTTACTTAAAATATGTAACAACGTCTTGTGTAGCATTGTGCCTTTATAACATAACATATTTCTTAACTAAATGTCATGATTTTATGCTGAGTGCTCAGACCTACAATGCTTTATATGTGTGCCAGCATTTAAACAGCATCCAGTTCGCCTCCAAGGCTAACAATCCATTAGGATGAAAGTGTGAGCAGTTCACCTCAGTGTCAGTGCTGTATTTTTCAGCTATTTGTGTGCTGAGTCTGTACAGTAAGAGAAAAGAGATTTGTACTGCTATGGCACTCCACAGTATGAGAGAGTCCCACAAAAATTTAAATTCTCTATCTAGGTAGAGACTGAACTTCCATCAACAGAACAAGAACTTTTTTATTTTTTGACTTCTGGTCTCTTGCAACTAAATGCTGAAAACTGATTTTTTTTTTTTTTAATTGTTCTTGACTATGTAGTATATACTGTAGCTGAAATGACAGCAAGATATATTTTGGAAAATATCACACCTGCTTTCTTTGGAGGTAGTTCTAAGTTTAGGAGGAAACACCTGTATTTACTATGGGATGAATATGGTATGAAGTGGGTAGAATAAAGATAGTGGTGTTTGTGGCAAGCAGTAAATAAGAGATCAAAACACAGATTATTTCCTCAGAGCAGTAGAGCCTATAAATGCCATAGCAGTGACACCCAGTGACAGGATTTTTAACAGTAATTCCACAGTAGTTCCTTGTGGATATCTAGAAGAGACTCAATCCTAGCCATGGGTGCTAGCGATGGTGCTAGGAAAGAATGTGTAGATAATAAAGTAAGGAAAATTATTACGTGGGGAAAAATGCAAGCTTGGAGCTGGTATAGACTTGACCTCTGTTATGGCGCTCAATCTTGGAATGAAACAAGATTTTGGCAACTTGTTCACCTCCTTCTGAATTTGCTTGCAGGTACAGTGACACAAACCTCTTTGAAACTTATCAACACAAGCCCTGTGCACTGGCTGAATGTATTATCTGATGCTGTGCTATGGAAATTGGGGCTGTTTGACTTCCGGGGCTGTCCCAGCTGTTGAATTTATCTGGTTGACTTAAAAGCCTAAAGGAAAAATTGCTTTAAAGGACAATTTTTTAGAAATAGAGATCTCTTAATTAGGGTTAATTGTGTCATTCAGAGAAGGTAACTGATTAGCATTATTAATCTAGCTCTGTCATTGACCCTTTGGGAGTGTTACTGTGTATACCCCAGGTGACAGATGATGGAAGATCCACAGAGAGGACAGAACATCTCTAGCTAGCAGACACATGAAATAATCCACATGAAATTGGGGAGTTTAAGGGGAATCTGGGAGCTTTAAGGGCACAGCATAGATGTGTACTGGGATTCTCTCTTGTACATTCATTAGGAAATGGTACAGTGTAACCAAGAGGTGATTTATGTAGTTGTAATAGTTGTGTAAAAAGGCTGCTGTTAAGTAGATCCCTATGTTGGTCTCTTGTTCCAAGTATTGGGATTAGCTACAGGTGGCAAGAACAATGCTTTGTTTTTTGTCCTGAGCAAGTTGTTTCTTCCTTCTCTTTAGTTAGTCTGTTCCATTTCATTTTGCACTTGTGTATTGTGATACTTGTCAATCCAATAGTCCAGCATGTTCTGAATTAATTATGAAATGCTTCAGAGTAAATGGAATTGGGACTGTTGCAGAGAACAAGAGATAGCTGAGTCTTACTGTCTTTAGTGAGACTGATTAATTCACAGTGCTTTCCAAAATGGGAACCATGTGTACATCTTGCATTTCGAACACCTCTTAACCCTGAAGGACTAAATGTTCCTAAAGGAGCAAGGAGTGTGCCATTTCACAGTCCCTGTAACAGTCACTAACTACTCAATAATTTTTTGAAACTACTGGGCCAGATCCAACCAAATGAAGATCTTAAATGTGGTAGGGTTTCTAGCTATTTGAAGAAAACCAACAGTGAGGTACGTTATTGCCCCTACTAAGAAGAAGCTACAGCGTCATTGTGAGGGTTGCCTGCCCTGTGTGTCCTGGCAGCTTGCTGATTAATACACCTCTGTGCTGGAACCAACGCTTGCTTTGCTGTAGTTAAGGGGCACAGAGCACTGTGAAATGGATCAGAATGGAAGCCATAGCAGTGATGTGGGATGGGGACAGAAAGCAGGTATGTGTCATGGATGCAGCTTGGTGGAACAGCACGATCAATGAAGGATTGTTTCTTACAGTCACCTCAAAGCTGTGGTTGCCTCTGAAATGGGATTTGATTTGTTTAATGTCAGAGAAATTGGTTTCTTGTGATGGGAGAAGATGGTGATGATTTGAATGCTAGCTTTCTTGGCATTGCCACTGTGAAATGGGCCAGATGCAAGATTGTCTGTGGGGCAATTCCATCTAACCTGCAGTGGTAGAGGGGCAGAAGCAGATATTGCATTAGCTTGATAAATCCAGTAAATGCATACGTGGGCAGCCACCTATGGCTGCGAACTGTAGCTGTTGTGTCAGTGTGGACCATGATCCCAGCACCGGGGTCCATCCCTCCCAGCCCAACCATTGCCATTCTCATGTGTGAGTGTCCAACTCACACTTGATTTCTGTTCCATTAGATTTTGATTATTAAATAACATTCATTTGAGTTAGTAGCAACAAATGCTGAGCAGGAAAGGTCCTTGTTTTCACTGCTCTGGGGTCACCTTTTGGACAATTTTGAAAAGCCTATCTGCAAAGTCTGACTTGTATTAGCCTCTTTTATTATATGAGCAATGTCACTTCTCATCCTGAATTGACAGGGAAACACCAATGGCAGCTTGCCTGTTGCATCTCTTTAATCTTGTTTCATGTTCAGTGCCAAAGTTATAACATGTATTTAGCAGGATCCCATAAATAATTGCAAGCTGTGAATGGAATAATGATGGATAGTAACGATTTAGTTAGCCAGATCATGTAACTGCAGTACTATGTGTTGCAAGCAAAAACTTACTCCAGGTTGCTTGCAGAGTCACTGTTTTGAACCCCCTTGAAACCTGGAGGAAGTCTAATTTGAGAAATTTTTATGGATTTCTTTATGTAATGGTTCTAAGCAGCCTTGCCCCCAGTGACCTAGTTATGTCACCTGCATGCTGCACAACTTTGTACTCAAGCAAGACTGCCATAAGGCATGCGAGCTTTGTAGTGAGATATTCTATTTTTGTAAATTGGATTTCATCTTTTCTTTCCTCCCCTCCCAGTACAAGCTGCTGACTTCAACGTTTTACCTGAGGTTGGAAGCTCCACTGATTTTGTTTTGGTTTGGGTTTGTTTCTTTTTTTTTCCTTTCCAAAAGGCCAAGGATGCAATGATAAAACTCATTTGTCTCTTTAATCTTTACCTTGTAATTAGAGCTAAGAGAGGCTGGAAAGAGGCGCCAGGCAAGTAAGCTCTTTTCCTTTAAAAGCTCTCTGGGCACATAACTGAGTCTTGGGAGAGCTTTAAAGGAAAGCAGTAATGAAAATCCTGCAGAAAAGGAAAAATAAGCCAACTAAATTAAGACTTAAGTGTGCTATTTTTATTCAAGACTGAGGGTAAAAAAGCCTGGTACCTCCTGGGTTCATTCTCAGATAGAACATTTGAATCTCTAATTATTTTAAAATGTTATTTTTGTATAGATGTGCTTCCCTCTTTGTTTCTGCCCCACTGATTTCCCCAATACTGAGATTTTAGGTGATTGAAGATGTTGATCTTATTTGGAGGTTTTGGAGTTGTTTTACCTCAGCTTTGTGTGAAAATCAGATTGTTTTTACTGTGAGATCAGTAATTTTCGTGAAGTTCTGTTTTTGTATAATACGAAGACCCAAAGCACAAAAGCCAACTTATTTAAGTGCTAGAAATCCATTAGCTGTGGAATTTAAGCCCCTGGGTCTCAGAAAGTGTTTTAAAGGCCACACCTTTCACTCAGGCAGAGCACTGAAACAAGAGACAGTCACAGCCAATCCATGTTTATAACCGCAAGAAGGCGATGGCAGTGGTGAGAGAGATTGAATGGCAAAGGGTCGAGACTCTAGTGCTGGTCTCCTGTGAAGCTGAAATAACAGTGTTTATCATGCCTTTGGGCAGGATTCTGCAGTTTTAAGTCAGTAGATCTTCAGTGGTAGAACAATGCAAAGCTGCGTTCCTGCACGGATCTGCTGATAGGATTGTTCTAGCACAGCAATTCTTTTTTTTTTTTTTGTTTCTAGGAGAGGCATTTCCAAAATTTCCACTATTTTTTCCCCCTTCTGAATGCATCTAATGCAGTGAACTCCAAAGCATTTCTTTTGCCAACTGATTCTCTTAAGAGTCCCATGACTCGTGCTCTCAGTGGCCTTTTCCTTAGTCTTTAACAACCTTTGTTGTATGATTACTTGTTTGTAGAATCAAAATGATGACTCTGAACATCGCTCTGAAATAGTCAGAGATGTTGCAGAATTAAACCGTGTTTTTTGTTGACACATCATGCTGTGCATGAGACCTATGGTTTTGCATTCCACGTGTGAGAAGGAACCTAAGCCTCATCTTGTGCTTGCATTCCTGAGGACAAATGAAAACAAATGTTTCTGAACGAGATTTCTTTTGATAAACCAGATACCCAGTTAAAAATGAAACTTAAGCCATTGTACTTATACAGGATGAGCTTTTAGTCTTTTTGAGGCAGAGATGTCCAGGTGAATACACAGGGCCTTCATGGAAATTGCTTAAAACCAGATTATTCCCCCTCCCACCCAGCAGTCCTGCCTCTGTTGGGGCTGTGAATGGTTACCTTTCCCATGTTTCTCTCCTTTTTTTTTTTTTTTGGATTGGATGTGGAAGACTGAAAAGGTGATTTCCCCTTGTTCCCCTTCTGTTGTTTACTAACTATAATTTGGGTTTTTTTCAAGTGGAGGAGTTTGGGTTTTTCCGTTGTTTTCAGTGGCTTATCAAGGTAGCTTTCTCCACTATCTTAGCTGGTGGACAAGGCTGGTGGACAAGGCTGAAGATCAAAGTGAGGTGTCATCCATGGTCTGAAGATGGAGGAGGACAAATAGCAGTTATGATTTGTGAGCTGAATGGTAAATGATGGGGATTTTTGTATTTCTAAAACTAAAATTTTGGAAATTGGAAAAATCCCTCTTATCAAGGGGATAAAAATCCTTCTTATCAAGGATGTTCTCAACTGTGCACCTAAATTTATACCTATTAGTTTTTCCAGTGATGTCAACAAAGTCAATGAGCCTGCCTTTTTTATTACCTGTGCCTTCATGCAGTCACTGCCCTGGTATAAATGCTATCATTTGGACGTTAGCAAGCAGCTGTAAACCTCTGTTCCTTATTGCTCCCTTGTAACTGTGCTATGATGCAGCTCGGCATGCAGATTTTTGAGTAAGGAGAGGCAATAGTTTTCAACGTAAAGAAGTCTGCTGGGTCACATTAACCTCCTTCAGTCTCTGTGTTAAATAATTAAAATAAACTAGGTAGTGTTTAACTGTACATATTTGGAGGCTTACTGGAGGAGCTTATTAGTTCAATATCCTAACACAGTGTCTTAAACCTGTCTGAGCTGCAGGATCCCTTATTAAATATTTAGTACATATTGCTGAAAAAGTCAAGATTTGCTTTATTTTTTAGAGGCAATTGCTGTTCTCAAAATTCTTTTAGCCCTTAAAAGGCCATCTGGCCATCTATAAATGGTACTTTTCTCAAGTTGTCATTTCTTGCTACCAAGGAGTATTCTTAATTTATACCAAGCTTAATAGTACCCCAGGAATTAATACTTGCAGAAGGCTCTGCAATGCATCCTTGCTGTATTCTATAGAACCACCTCAAATACCTTTTTAAGCAATTCATTTGACAGCAGCTCCTTCGGATAGAAAGAAGATGTGTGTCAGCTGCTGACTGGTTTGGAGGCGTCGGTATTTCTCCTCTTCTGTTTCCAAAACTGTCAAAATGAAATTAGTTAATTGGAGAGTATTTTGGTATGGTTGCTGTGCGATAGTAATTATTGGTGACAAGGGCTGCTGAATGTGCACTAGTACAGTACAGCAAAACCTAAAATTTGAAAATGTAACGGATTATCCTGCACTACTGTTACAACTAGTCATTTTGCCATAGTCTAACTTGTTATATATTCAAACTTCCAAGTTCAAGGTCTTCTTGCCAGGAGAGAGAAGATTTTGCTTTGTACACAGCAGAGTTTTGTAAGACTTGCCATATAGCTGAGCAAAGGCAGCTTAGTGGATTAAAATAGCATCAGTGATATCCGTTGTCTCTAGGGTAATGAGCTGTGAGCAAAGCAAAGACCTCCAGGAAGGGATTTTGTTTCTGTGGAGTCTCTATTAGATGGTACTGCATAGTAAACAAATAAACAATGTTTCACTGAGTCCATTCTCATTTTGCCTAATTGCCTGTCTTGGTTCAGTACTGCTGAAGATAAGACATAAGCTACGTCATATTTACTTTTACACCCAAAGACTGATTGATTACTAGAAGAAGATGGACTGTGTTTTCTCTCTGCCTGTAGCTGGAAACTGGTCACTCCTTGCTACAGGCTCTTCTTAAAGTTTTTAATTCAGCGTCTTCCATGTTGTTGCATGGTCTGAAGTGGCAGCTGAAAGAGTTCAGCTTCAGTAAAAGCATCGGCTTTGTAGTGTGAAGGTATCTGGGCAAGCCATTTACAGAACCCTGCAAACAACGATCTTTTCCACTTCTAACAGTGAGCCTCCATATATTGTGTGCGTGCCTTGAAACATAAACTATCTAATAATCCACCTCTATCCAAATGCTTAATATTACTTAAAAGCTGACAAATGATAGTGTGTTGGACTGGCAGTGTGCTGAATCTCAAATATAGACTCTATTAATCCCAGTAATTGCCATCCACCTCTCATCTGAAACTTACCTGTTCTTTAAGTAGTGAATCGTAATCAGTCATAACACTATTCTTGCTAATATTAGGATGGACGTGTGAGAAATTCTTTTAAAGAAGATAGTCCCAATTTTGACAAGACACTTCATGCACAAATACGTCTGTTTTTTCACTGTAGTATTTTCAGGCCTTATGGAGTCTGGATTAACAGACTTTTCCTGTTCTCTACTGGAATTTTTACTGAAATGTAATGGTCGTGTAAAAAGTTCATTTTAAAAAAATATCCCTCCGATTTAAACTGACAGAAACCTAAAAGAAACAGAAACCTAGTCTCTCTTACTCAATTTCAGTGTTTTTAAAATAACAATGTATTACCAAATTTTCTGATAAAATTATTTTAAATAAATAAGGAAAACCAAGTAATGATTTTGAAGAGACTGCACCTTTTAATTTTAGAGTGCAAAATGCATTCCTGCAGGAGAGAAATAATGCCATTTTTTCTAGTCCATTGCAAGTAGCTGTCAAGTTTGTTGCCAAATAACATGTCTGATTTCATGTCTAATAGTTAGCAAAATTTAACGAGTACAAACTGAAAAATTGAATCATTTTCACTAGGAGGATAGCCGAGTTCTTTTGACACACTCTGTTGTTCATCTTGTTGTAAAAGAAATCTGTAGGTGGCCTTTCAGTGCTCTCAATACCTTGCCTGTGTTAAAGAATGAATGTGAAGCCAGGGCACCTTTGAAACGAATCCACCCCAGCTGACAATCTGAATAGATTTTAAGAGGAGGGAAAAAGGGCAGCCTTTGTAGCTAACGAGGGCATTGGTGGTCTGAGATTTTTACCATTGATATTTAAGGTACTCCTACCTAAATCTCAGGAAAGGAGTGAAAGTTATACTAAATAACAGTGATTCAGTCCTTCAGGTGCCAAACTGTTGCAGTCAGTTTGGAAGTCATACTTGACAACTTCTCCAAGTTTTTCTGCTGGGAATCATCTGCCAGCTGTGATCATCAAAACATGGTGTGCTGTGGCCTAGTGGGCTCTGTGGAGAGGCAGCAGAGAAGTCCTTGTGAGAGCCATCACACTTTTCTTTGAGTGTCCCATCCACAACCAATACAGAACGTGTGGCGTCTCTGGTGGATGTTATCTTTCTTGGGGTACTTGGGGCAATCGCATTTGCCTACATCATTGTGATGGTTCAGTTGTTCAGCTCATGTCACTAGGGTGTATTAGAGTTAAAATAGTTCCTGAGGAAAAGGTGAAGCTGAAATGTGTCATTTCACCACCCCATGTGGAACTGTAAGTGCTAGGAATGGATGTATGTTCTGTTGGTTCCCTGCTTTTTTACTGAGCTTGCATGGCAAATTTCCTCAGTAAAAGTAGGGTATTTTAAGTGAAGCATCAGATGTTTTTAAAGGCCGTATCTGAAGGTTTAAGTCTCTCTGGTGCTGAGACTTGTAAACCAACACTTTGTGTAACTTGGAGTTAGGGATACTCTGGATGTGGCCAGATCAAATTCTGAATGTGTTGACTGTCAGCTCATTGGTCTAGCTTGCTGTGTAATTTTGAGTTGTGATTAAAGATAGATCATTATTTTTCAGCGTCTCAGAGTACAGGATGCTTGGAACGTGATAGTTGAAAACTTGCTTTCTTGTTTATAAGTGAACTCTTTTGGGGTTATGTTGTTGAAGACACATATCTGCTCAGCTAAGGCCACCTCCAAAGTCTACATATTTATGATAACCTCGGGCCATCTGCCACCCATGTCAGAATGAATGAAAATATCAGTCCTAGATGCATCCTTCCTTATCACAGCCAGGGGTTCACAGCAAAATATATCTTATGCTGTATTTTATTGTTTTAAACCGAATAACTATTTCATACTCATTCTAGAATCTTTTAAATCTTCCTCCTCTTTTGCCTCTCCATTAACCTTTCCCCAAAAGTAAAAGGAAATTTTTCCTTACCTTCTGTACTGCCACTTTTACATTCTCATAAGCAACTTGTTGGAGGCCTCAATTAAAATTTCTTCTTATTTCAAATATAGTACATGAGTAAGAAGTAAATGACTTGGTTAGAAGTATTGAACAGGAAGCTTTCAGGCAGTAAGTCATATATAAGTGACAAAAAGACTTTTGAAAAGCTGTTTCTTTGGCAGCATTTTCATGCTGAATAATGCTGTGCCTGTTGCTTAACAGTAATAGTTGGTAATATTTTTAAAGCAAACCTCAAATTTTTATTAATGCAGAAACGTAGGTATTTTTACATTACAAAATACAGGCTGTTTCATTAAAGAAGTTATCGCATGGCAGTTCAGATGTGTGAATTATTTTCCGTAAATGTTTTGTTTACCAAGGTAGAATTAAACTGGACTAACCAGGGCTCTCAGTGTGCTGACAATTGAGTTCTCTTCTTGGAAGTGGTAGTGCAGAAACAAATACCTTATTTATATCGCTGAATCTCTAATGGTCAGGTCTGCATGCTCCAAAGGTGTATAGTCACTATAAAGAAAGCCTTGTAATTTCTTGTGCTTTAAAGAAGCACTTGTAAATAATTACAAGATGCAATCACATGAGAACAGGAAGCCTCAACGGATTAGTAATGAGATACAGAGCCTTTCACCTCTAGGTCATTGTTTCTAATCCAGACCTATTTGGTAGTGTTTGGAAGTGCCATCAGACAGGTGGTTAGTGTGAAATTAGTTGGCGATCTCAGGGTTGTTAGTAAGTACATATCCACCTAACAAAATTTGCTGTGGTTTTATTTCTGTCTGTCTCCTTCCCTCTTATCTAGATAGGAGAAAATTTCTGCTGTTTTCTTGTATGGAGCCGACTGGGTAAGATTAATGTGGTTCTGGCCAGTTTCGCTGCTGCTGAGTGTGCTGGGCAGGGATGACACTGTCAGACACGTGTAGGCACCGGAGGCATGTCAGCAGAGGGACACAGTAGAGTAGTTCATGTTTAAAGGGGAGGCTAGTCCAAGAACAGTGTGAGGGAGGCACTCCAAACAGTACAGAGACCTAGAAAGCTCTGAAAATAGCAGGAGTTGAACAGGCACAAGCAGTAGAGAAGTCTTTTTCCATGGCCTATTCAGCCAGTGTGCAAGTGTGTTGTACAGACTATGAAGAACTTCATAGCTCGTTAACGACAGTGGCAATAATGCAGTTGCTTGAGTTCTACTGTTGTGATTCACCACAGATTAAACTCACCTTTTCTTGGATTCCCAGGAACTTCAAGCAAGGGGTCTTGCAGAGGAATTGCCTTTATGAAGCTGCTACTGCTATCTGTAGAACAGCTATCACGAGCAATGCCTGTTGGTCCTTCCCATATATATATATAAAGTAATCTGATGATGTCCACAGTCTTTCAAAGTTAGTTACCGTTCTGACAATTTCTCTTGCCAGCGAGGCAATGCATCTTTTAAGATCAATAAAAGCAAGCCACATGAGCAGAAACTGTTTTCTAATGAGTTAAAGTCAACACAGTTTTTAAAGTTGTGAAAAATAAGCGGTGTAACTATTGATTTGACCTTTTTTTGGAGAATGTGATCAGAAGAAACATTTTAAGTTTCCCCTTTGTAATGTGCACACTGCAAGAGGAAAAACCCAACCATTTTAATTAGAGTACCATCTTTGTGGAAAGATAGTGGAACTAATGATGACTATACCAGGTCACCTTTAATCTTATTTAGACGGGGAGATGGTGGAGCATTGCGGTTAAAGTCAATGGCTCTTGGGGGAGCCTAACCAGCATTGTGTAAGTTAATGGTGTGCCCTCTCCTGCCACCTATGGCTGCTCCATTATCCTTGAAAGCAGCCATCAAATTTGCACAGCTTTAACAGGAACATCTGCTTCTCTCCCCTGGTTGTTTCCTTCACATCTGCAGTGGTTGTGACAGGGCGCGTGCTCTTCTTCATTCACCCTCATCGCTCTGACCTTTCCTGTGGCTCATTGTTTATGCTCTGCCTCCCTAATGATGATTCTAATTCATCTCTGCCTTTGCGATAGTCTGATTAGGGCCAAGGGAAGATTCACCAGGTGAGGAAGCCTGTTGTTTTCTGGTAAGAATAAAAGCTTGTCAAATCTGACAAGCTAGGTGGGATACTTTAGAAAGACAATTTCACCACATTGTTTCTGCAACTTGCCCAGTTGTGACAAGTGTTCCTGCTAAAAAGGGCAATCCCTCTCTTCTGTAGAGAATGATGTCTACTTTTCCAGCTGACTTGAGGTTGGTTTGTTGTGGGTTTTTTTGTTTTTTGTTTTTTGTTTTTTTTTTTTGCCAAGATCTAGAAAGATACCCAAGTGTCTTCCTGCTGTTTAAACATCTCATTTCCATTGATTTCAAATAGATTTTATTGCCAACGTAAGAGCTGGACATCTAAAATCCCGTGGGAATCTGAGACTTCCCCTTCAATTCTATCTCCTTTGAGCCTCCAATCTCAATATGTTTTGTCAAGTGTCCTGGGATGAAGCCAGTGACTGTCTTGCTACATAGAGGTGTAGGAAAGTGCTGTTATTGCAGCTGCTAGATCATAAAATAAATGCACTCAGTTATCAGGGAGCAAATTTCCATCTCATGGTGGAAAAGCCCCTTCCAAATACAATAACCTGCAAGAGTCAAGAGCCTTCTTAGTGATCAAAGAATCCTTGAGTGTTGACAGTGAGGCTTGAATACAACTCAAGGATTATAACTGTCAGACTTTTTCCCAGAGATGTAGTCTGTTTCTGTCAAAGTTAAGACATGGTGTGGAGAGAGACTTTTGATCAAGTTACTCTCTAGTCTTTTCCTGTTATGCAGGTTACAGAATACAGTGGCTACTGTGCCATTTTTAAGTTATGTTTTGAATTGTCACTTCAAGCTGGATGGCTTAATTAAAATGGAAAATCTACTTAATCATTGTCAAGGACTGTCCATTTTAATAAGAATGGAAGAGGGCTTGGGTTCTCAGGTGCTTGGAAGAGGATCTGTGGAACAGGGAAAGGATGCCTTCCATTTCTGAGAAGGGTCTGTTAACACTATTTTTACTGATTCATATATGTTTTTCATAGTAGCTCACATTGTTAGCCTGGGTGAAGTAACTTCATTGTTGCTAGTTGCTCAATAAAAAAAGTGAAACTTGGGTAGAACAAAAAGCGCACTGACTGCAAAAAGGCATTTTCCTGCCTAGGATCATAAGGTTAATAATATAAATAACATAGAGGAAATTGAAAGATCAGCGTAGGATGTCTGTTGTGGCAGCACCCATTTGTGCATCCATGTGGTTACTGAGCACAGATCTCCAGATACGGCTCTCCGAACTGCACCTCTCTGGGATTTTCTTGGGCTACAGCCTGCAACTGGCATGTCAAAATTTTAGATTTGCACCTTTATTCTTAGGTGAAGAAGATCAGAAAGTGAAAGTTGGGAACCTTAAAAAAGGTTTGAAAGGTTTGAAAAAGTCATCAGTATGAAATAGGAAATGTACAGACAACTTCTGAATTCAGACCTTCTTTTTAATTATTATTTTATTGTTAGCTGTATAAGGCAGGGTCATAAGTTATAATGTGGGCCTATGGGAAATTGTTATTGGGTTCTGATTCTCATTTTATTTGATTGTGGCTGTATTTTATTGTTGTCTCTTTCACTGTTACAGTGTAGCATGGAATGGTAGGCACTCAGAAGGGTTATTTTTTTCCATACAAGAAAAAAAAACCAGCCCATCATTCAATAATACTGACTAAAAAAAGTTGGTTGGCATTCTGGAAACATCACTTATGCTTTGCACTTATGGATATAATAGTTAAAATAGCTTAAGTTCAATTCGCTGTTCAGCCAGGTTGGATACAGTCTGCGCATACTGAAACCATTTAAAAGTCCTCATGCCACTCGGAATTAAAAATACATTTGTGCAATTTAATTTTATGACCTGTTATTGCTTAACTGGCAGCTGGATCTTATACTTGGACTGCTGTGATGCTTTCCTTGTCCATTCCATCGGAATAAACCCAAGATAACTATTACAGCTATATAAAACCTGATATAAAATGAGGCAAACTCTGAAAATAATTAATCAGTGGTGATCAAGACATCGGGGCTGTTCCAGGGATTAAAGACCAGCTGAGGAGCTGATGGCCTGGTGCCCAGTGCATTAACTGATCTGATTGCTTGTAATGTTCCTCGAAATTCCGTTTGCCTATCGCATGAAAATTTCATCTCACTTCAGCAATCAAATGTATCTTTCAAATTTGCAGTGTTATCCACTGGTCCTGTTTTTTGCAAAAGACAATTCTAGTAGCAACAAAAACTGCTGCATGATTTTAATAAACACAGAACAATTAATAGAAAGAGAGATTCACTGCCAAAGTTAGTATTTAAATTAAAACTGTCAAACAGGACAACCAGAAAAATGTTCATAAGCCATACCGTTTCATGACAACAGTTATGTCTGGATCTTTCTTGAGCAGATTCTCAGATGAGGGTTAACTAATGAATAATTGTTCATTTGCCTGCTTCTAACTGCCAAATTCAGGCCCAGTCCTATTGCTTTACAGTCCCGTAAAAGTAATTTCATTTAAGGAGGGAAATGCACCTTTGCATTTAAAAAATAAAACGCAGAAAAGCTTTGTACCTTATAAATTTGAACCGTTTTGAGTACTGAAATAGAAGAGTACAAGTTTCCTTGGTTGCCCTCCTCGGTTTTACCCGTTATACTTGGACATGAGAATAAAGATTCCATTTTCACTTGAACTGAAGAAAACACTTCTTTACCAAACATTACTTTGTTTTCTGGCAACTCCTATTTACTTAATCTGCAGACCCTAATGACTTAGCTGACCACTGCTGTTTCATATTCTCTAAACAAATATTGTTCTTGTCTGATGAATGACTATGAACTGAGTTAAAAATACCTCTGGTATTTAGTAGATTACAAACATTTGTTTTATACAGCTAAGCCCAAAGTGGTCGTTTCATATTTCAGGTGATGGAGGAATGCTCTGAAGAGCACAAGGCCTAACTAATCCTCAAAATTTATTTTGTTGCATACGTGTGACAGACTTCAGCAGTTCTTCTTTTTTTTCTTTCTTAAAGTTTATAATATTAAAGGAACTTCTGGTATGCCGTAGATGTGAAGTACTAAGTTGTACAAGTACAGTACTGAGTGTGGATGTGGTGAGCAGCTGCAAATGGCAGCAGGCTGCTGGGGACAGCGAGCTTGCCTGGGCTCCGGTGCCTGCTAGGGCTGCGTTGGTGATGTCTTGGTCAGAATAGCTTCTGCCATCGGTGAGGAGCTAGTTATGGATGCGGATGGGATAGTCCACCCCAGGTATGCTACTTTTTCTTTCGTATGGCAAGAGCGCCCCTGTTTCTAGAGGCCATCAGCCCTCACAGTTGGGGCAGAACGTTTAATTTGTGCTTACAAACTGGTGGATAACTGTAAGCCTGGGCTATACAAACGTGTGTATACCTGCTTTCTTCAGGCAAGCAGAATCATAGAATCATAGAATGGTAGGGGTTGGAAGGGACCTCTAGAGATCATCTAGTCCAACCCCCCTGCTAAAGCAGGTTAGCCTAGAGCAGGTTGCACAGGAATGCGTCCAGGTGGGTTTTGAATATCTCCAGAGAAGGAGACTCCACAACCTCTCTGGGCAGCCTGTTCCAGTGCTCTGTCACCCTCACAGTAAAGAAGTTCCTCCTCATGTTCAGGGGGAACTGCCTGTGTTCCAGTTTGTGCCCATTGCCCCTTGTCCTGTCGCTGGGCACCACTGAGAAGAGTCTGACCCCGTCCTCTTGACATCCACCCTTTTAGATATTTGTGAGCATTGATCAGATCTCCTCTCAGCCTTCTCTTTTCCAGGCTGAACAGACCCAGCTCTTTCAGCCTTTCTTCATAAGAGAGATGCTCCACTCCCCTAATCTCTCTAGGGAACTAGTTTCATTCCTTTTCACTTTCTCTCATGATAAATCTGTGAAGGAAGGAACAAATGAGAGAAAAAAGTGGTCTGCATGTAACAGTGTGTGAATGTTAATGGGATATGTGGGAAATACTTCTCTATTACAGAGCAGTGTTGCTCGTTTGCTACAAGTTATGATGGAAAACCAAATCTTTCCCTATTTTCTTCTCTGCCTCACCTAAAACAGCCACACAGTGGAAAGTTTCCTGCAGGAAATGATTAGCACTGCTTTATTCTGAGGTACTTCACAAAGTTTTATGCTCTTAGATTTCATTTGTACAAGTGATATGTCCTTGAACCAGGATGAATTCTACTGCCTGGCTGAAAGGCAGTCCTTACTGGTTAACTTCAGTGTAGCATCGCGGCAGGTAGAGAGGCTCATGTTTTAATTTGGTTTTGTTTCCAGGTCACTCTTCATCTACCTTTCTTTTCATTTGCAGCGACTTTTCCCTCCTCCATCCCCCATTTGCAGCACCTACTTTGGTCTTGACTGATTTGATGTATCGACTACTCAGATTTAATGCTTTGGAAAAGTCTCAGTGCTTGTGTCTGATCTAAGGTCACCTATGCTACTTACTCAAGGGGACTTTAATCTCCATATGGATATGACCCCTGACACTCGCCAAAGAATTCACTGTACTACATGATTCATTCCAACTGTGTCAGCATGTTTCTCCACCTGCACTGAAAGGTTATGCTTTTTATTTCATTAACTTTTTGGGTCTCATTATCAGGGTTTGAGATCACTCACCTTTTTTTTTTCAAATACACATCTAGACCTACTGTATCCTTAGGATTCCTCTCACTGGTTGCTCGTTTTGAGAGGTGTTGTTTTCCTCAAGTTGTCACTTTTTGCCCAGAATAGTTGTCACTTTTTGCCCCGGCGTTAGGGAAACCCGAGGCAGAGGAGAGAG
>VZSC01010538.1:90466-104926 GCA_013398225.1 Steatornis caripensis | reverse complement strand
CCCCCCCCTCCAGCGCCTTCCCGTCGGGATCCAGCCAGCACGTCGGGGGTAGAAACGGGAAACCCTTTTTCCTCCTGATTTGCCCCGGTGTTGCGCTGGAAATCGGGGAACGGGGGCCGGGGGTCGGGCGAATCCTCCGCTTCTGAGCCCCCGGCCGGGGGTGCCTTTCTCGGCGGAGGTGGCGGGGTGCGGCGGGGCGGGGGAGGCTTTTCCCCAGACCCCCCCGAACGTTAACAACGCTGAAACGGGGCGCTGGCGGCGTTCCTCTTACCGAGGGGGCTCGGAGATAACGCAGGAAGGCAGACGTCTCGCCTGGGAGTTGCTAACGGTACAAACGCCCCGCGGTGGGGAGCGTTTGAGGATAAACTCGCCGTGAGAATCGCGCGGGTTTGATTTGAGCGAGTGCCTCAGAGGCCGTTAATTGGGACGTTTCTTTTATCTCCCGCTAATTACTCCTGTTCCTTGGTGGAAGATTTAGTTCCTCGATAGGAGGTTTCGTTTTAAAACTCCCAACTCGTCTGGTCCGCGTAGAAAATCCCCGTCGACATCTTTTCCCGTTGTATTGGGCTTTCTATTCTTTGTCACATTTGCAATTCATTTCCCTCGTATTAGTCCGTGTCTTTATTGTTGGTTTGGGTTTTTTGTTTTTTTTTTGTTGTTGTTGTTGTTGTTTTTTACACGACCCTTTACCGTTTCTGTCTAACCACGGCGACCTGCTGCGAGCGGTCACGTCGGCCGGCCCGGGGATCAGTTACTGCCAGTACCAATGGGTGAAAATAGATAATTGTAGATCAATTATTGGGGGAAAAAAAATAGAGACAGACCACGAGAGAGTGAGGGAGATGAAGGAAAGGAAAAAGAAAAAGGGAAAGAAAGAAAAGGAAAGAGAGAGAGAACGGAGAGGAAAGTGGCGAGGAAAGAAAGAAAGAAAACGAACGGAGGAGGAAAGATGATCTGTGCATGCCTGCTACGTTTTTTTAACATATTTTGAGTGACTCGGAGCCTGAGTTTTCTGACTTGCCAGTTTTCAAGCTGTCCCCGCCGAAAGGCCCACAGACTTTCTTTAAATGTTTGTGGTTTTTTTGTTTTTGCGTTTTCTGTGTGTGTGTTCCCCCCCACCCCCCTTTTAAAAGCTTTTTTTTTTTTTTTTAAATTTTATTCGGATTGGTTTTCTGTTTCCGCTGCTTATCTGGGACAAACCAAATACCGGATTATGTGGCAAAACACCCCCTGCCACCGCCCCGAGCAGAGGGGCTGGAGGAGGAAGGGGCAGCTGGCAGCTGGGTGAGGGGGAGCCGCGGACCCCGCACCGCTCCCACGGCGGCCGGCTGGGCTCGCCGCTTCCCGGCCCTCACGACCCCCGTCCGGCAGGGAGAGGGCAGAGGGGGGAGAGGCAGCAGGAGGGGAAAGGGACAGAGAGAGAAGGAAAGAGAGAAATAAAAGAAGGGAGAGGAAATAGAAGAAGAGAAACTGAGCTGGCGGTTTCACCCTCCAATTCTGATTGCACAGCCGCTATTTCCCCAGGAAAAAAATCTCGCTGCTTATCCCAGTGCCAGCAGCAGCCCAGGAACACTTCGTGTGCCCTGCCCGCCCCGAAGGTCCCTGCGTGGACGGTGCAGGGGGACACACGGGGCCTGGGGCCTTGGGCCCTGCCCCGCGATGTCTCCCGGGGCCACACCGTGCCTGGGATGAGCTGGGGCTGGCTTCTCGCTCCACAGGGCTTTACCTACAGCTGGTGCGGTGTGCGGAGCCGTTCCCCTTCCCGGCACGGGTGGCACAGTGCCCTCCCAGCGCACCCCGACCACAGGCTTGAAGAAAGTGCGTGGGACGTGTTCTCTGTGTGGCTGGGGTGGGGCTCGGTCGCCTCCCCGGGTTCAACCAGATGCCCCGCAATGGCAAAGGGCGTCTGTCGTCACCACAGTCGCTATCGCTCGGGGGATGCATCCCCCCTTCCCTCTCCGTTTCCCCTCGTCTGGTGCACAGAGCCTGGCAGCCCCTTTCTGAAGGGGCGGCTTTCCTGGGGGTGAGCAGATGGGGGGCCCGGAGGGGCAGAGCTGTTCCCGGGGAGCCGCTCGAAGAGGATCCGCATGTGTGCAGGCATGGGACATGCCTGGCTGCAGCGGTGTGCTTGGCGTCCGTCAATCCAGTGCCTTGTTGTCTTCTTTTCCCCCCTCTACTCTTCTTGCAGTCGTGGACAGAAAACCTGCCAGCCCTGCGGGGAAATCTCCAGACCCTCTAAATACCATCCATGGACTCTGTATCCCAGCCTCCTCTTCCTAGAGCTGCGGAGCAGCCGTCAAGAGACAGTGGCTCTTGGAACAAGCACCTGCAAACTGTAACTGAAGCCCGAAGTGCCACCAAACTGTACCCGAAGTGCCGCCGCCTCCGGCAGGCGCCCACGGGGACGAGGAGGCAGCCCGGGCGGTGAGAGGTGACATCCTCCCACGGCAAAAGCCCGCGCAGGGGAGCGCGGTCGGGACGTTCACACACGCTGCCCAGAGGGACGCTTTACCTCCGTGGGACAGAGGTGACAGAAGAGACTCAGCCATCCTTCTTTATTTTGCCTTCTTGCTTTCAGTTTTTCTTTCTCCTTCCCATGTCCCCGGAGACCATTGGATGCAGGGCGGCGAACGCTTCCTTCCCCAGCCATCGCTCAGAGCATCCCTGGCTCTGTCCCAGCCCACGGGAGGACGTTTCCTCCAGGGAGCGGTTTCTGGCTTCCCTGCGCCGCCGGCAGAGCAGCTGTGCGATGGGGCCCGCTCCGTCCGAGCCTTCCAGCGCCTCTGCCCCGGAGTGGAGATGGACAAATACGCCACAACTTTTTACAATATATTTTTATAATAACAAACCTTAATAAAAAGTGACTACCGTGGGCACACGCCGCCGACCTCCTTCCCTCGGGGTCTGGCTGGGCACCGCTGCTTCTCCCAGTGTCCCTCAGCCTCAGACGGTGTCCGCCGGTTGCCTGTGAGCAGCAGAGACCTGTCAGGGTCTGGATCCGAGCACCCACCCTCCCGGCGGCCCTGCGTCGCTGTGAGCGCGTTGCAGCCCGGCTCCCCGTGCCTAACTGCACGCGCGGATTTGGNCGCCGGTTGCCTGTGAGCAGCAGAGACCTGTCAGGGTCTGGATCCGAGCACCCACCCTCCCGGCGGCCCTGCGTCGCTGTGAGCGCGTTGCAGCCCGGCTCCCCGTGCCTAACTGCACGCGTGGATTTGGGGTTCTCCTGCATCGGGGGGGCCGCGGCCGTGCTGGGTGACTCCTGATGCTATGGGGCTGGCTCTGGGCGTGGGAGGGGAGGTGGGTGGCTGCCCCCCACCCCGCGCCAGGCTGGCTCCCACCCGCCTCACCCGGCCGCGGGCCAGCGGGGGCCGGCGGCACGGCTGCCCCTCGCGGCCCACACACTGGGTCTCCCTATCCCCGTCCTGTCCAGCCGGCTGGGGCGCGTTCCGGATGGGCTCCACTGGGCTTTTGCATTCCCTGGCTCCACCAGCCGCTGCCATTGGCGTCGGTCCCTTCATTGTCTGGAGAAGGGGAAGGTCCTACAGCGGGGCAGGGAGGAAATATCCTGGCAGGAGAATACACGCCTGGCTTTTTGCAGAGAGTGTGTCTTTGTGGGAGGGAGGGAGCGGGGAGCGAGAAGGATGCCAAATTTGACATCCCACCCCAGGAAATTATTTTGCCTTCAACCTCGCGGTGGCAAAGTTCAGTTTTGCCGCGGCTGCTGCGAAGCCTCCAGCTAGAGCTGGTCTTTGCAACCGACTACAAAGCGCGGGAGGGAAAGGAGGGGACTGTAAGTAGGCGAGAGTCCTGTCCCAGGGCAAGGTCTGCCGCCAGACTGTCACCGGCTACGTTTTAAAGGACGCGAGGACGGACGAGTCACCTGAACCAGATGCCTAACAGCTCTGGCTAGTCCCCGGCCAGGCTTACCCCTTTAAAGCGACATTCCAGTACGTGGCAGAGCAGCTTTGGAAAAGATGACTGACAGCAACGCCCTTAAAGCCGGAACGCAGCACGCGTGGCAGTGCTCTCCGCTCCGACACCGCAGCAGCTGGGGAAATACAACCCCCTCCCAGGGACGAGGGGAACACGGGGGCATCCCAAGCCCTGTCTCTCTCGGACTCTGCTGGTCTGGTAGGTCAGAGGGGCCCTTCTCGCCCTCAATGCTGAAACCTTCCTGCTCACGAGCCTGAAGCAACCAGTCTGTCCTCTGGGTAGGGCCGGCAAAAAAGCCCTTCTGCTGGGGCAGCCGGGAGAAGCCGGTTGCCCGTGCTGAGCTCCCGTGCTGCAGAGGGGTCTGGGTAGGTGGGAATGCCCACCGCCGTGGCGGCGGCCCGTCGTAAAAAGGCTGAAATAGCCTGAAAACGCTGTGCCGCGTCCCATAGGGGCTGCTCTGTTCTGCCAGGCGCGTCTAGCCCGGCAGCACCTTCTGGTTCCCAAAGCCCGGGCCCTCGGGGTGCTTCGGGGCTGGATGCACCCCACACCCCCGCCTCCCAGCGCTCCGTGCTCACGTTGGCGTTTGCTGTGAGCTGGGTTCGCAGCACCCTGCTGTGTCGGGACCCAGCTGTGAGCCCTCACCTCCCCCTTCCCATGCAGGACGGGGCAGTGTTCCTGCACCCCATGGAGGTGGGACCAGGGGCTCTGACAGACGTCTGCGACACGAGTGCTGCGGTCAGGCAGAGACATAGCGCAGAGCCCGATCCTTTTAATTAGTGTCCTGCTGGGATGGAGTGCGAGCGGCCGAGTTACTCCCTTCCAAGACTGTCATGAACTTGCCAAAACCCCAAACAACAGCTCGATGCTTAGCATCCGCCACAGCCCCAAGGCAAAGACGTCCCTTTGCCGGGCGCAGGCAGCCGGAGGAGCTCTGCATGTGGACAAGGCGCCGCGTCCCGAGCCCAGGGACCCGGCTGCCAGGTTTTGGGCTCCGTCCATGGAGTGACGGGATGCATGGTGTGCCGGCATGCATCGCGTGCCCGCATGCATCGTGTGCCCTCAGGGGCTTCTGCATGAAGCTCATGCCAGCGGTGCTGCCTGGGGCGGCCCCGGGACCCTCCTCCCAGGCAGCGGAGGGTGCTGGCAGGGCCGGGAGCCGCTTCGTCCCCACAGCCAGACAGCGGGGCTGCGCGGCCGTGCCGATGCCCGGGCGGCCGGCTGGAAGCCAGCTCTGCTGCCCTGCAGCCCCATCGCTGCCTGCGATGTCAGCACACCTCGGGTGGGATTTGCCACCAGAGGGAGACCCCATTGTTCCACAAACACGGACCAGCAGCCGCTGCAGCCGCGGGGAAGCCTTGGCCGTCCCAGCCGGGGACAGGCGGACACGCAGGGCGTATTCCCAGCCACAGAGGAAATGTGCTCTTCTGCAGGTATTTGGGGCCGAAGCGCCGCAAGGAGATGCCGTGCCAGTCAGCGGGATGCTGCTCAAAGGCAGGCAGGCAGGCAGGCAGGCAGGCAGGCGCGGGGAGCAGAGCGAAGCACGCCGGGTAACAGCGGAGCGGCTTTTGTGCAGCCAAGCTTCTGGTTTCTGTTCTTTTCTTGGCTGTTTGGCTGTCGGTAGCCTTTACTAAAAACGCAGTTTTAACAGTTATAGTCAGGGAAGGGACTTTCTCGTTTAAAAAAACAGCTTTTGGGGGGGGATTGTTTCAGCCACTGGATTTGACTCAGGTCTTTGAAAGCTGATGGCTGTCTTCCTTTACCCCCGCCGTGCTTTGCTGCGAGAGAGGAGCTTTCACAAGGAAGCTGTGGGTCAGTCATCCGTCCTGAGCGACACTGCCGCAGAGCCATCGCTGGTCAGGCTCCGTTTGCGGCCGGCTCCCCGTGCGCCCACACAGGCTCACAGCAGCTCACCTCGAAGCCTGTCCCCTGCCGTTTCCCGGCCCGGCAGCNGGAGCTTTCACAAGGAAGCTGTGGGTCAGTCATCCGTCCTGAGCGACACTGCCGCAGAGCCATCGCTGGTCAGGCTCCGTTTGCGGCCGGCTCCCCGTGCGCCCACACAGGCTCACAGCAGCTCACCTCGAAGCCTGTCCCCTGCCGTTTCCCTGCCCGGCAGCATTTCTGGTGCAGGCAGAGCAACCGAAAAGCAAAACCCGGAGGCCTGTCCCCATGTAGACCCGCTGTTGCCCATTGAGGCGGGCTGAGGACACCACGCTGGGCGTCCAGTGAGGAGGGTTAAGGAGAAACCTTGCTGGGTGAGAAAATGCTCTCGTCCCCCCCGGACCAAGCCCCACGCCGCCCAGGAACGCGACCCTTGCAGCACAGCCGGTGTCTTGTCGGCTGTATGAACAGCGGCGTCCAGCTCAGCCCTGCCCCACCGAGGAAGGACAACGGGACTTGGTCTGAGCAGCGGTCTCTGAACGACCGATGTTTTTACGAGAGCAAAATGGGGGTTGTGGTGCGGGTGCTGGCAGCAGGGCACGAGTGCCGATGGCCCCAGCAGCAAGAGGTGCTGCCGAGATTACCAGGCGCTCCCAGTCAGAGATGTAGACATTTCCAGGTGGAAACGTAACGGGCCATTTGTTATTTGGGATGGAATCTGCCACAAGCAGCACTTTCTAAGGGTGACATTTTAGCAGCGGAGAAAAACGTAGCGTGAAGAGGAAGAAAAATGAACTACGGCTGGACGAGGTCACTCATTTCTGAGAAAATGAGGAAAAATACATTGCTTTGTCCGTGTTGATAATGGAAATGATGACAATTACTGTCACTGTCTTGGAGCTGGGCATGGCTCTCTCTGGCTGGAAGTCCAGGACGTTCGGGGTTCAAACGCTGGTCTGAACGTTGAACTGAGGAGGGGAAAACCACCCCTGCCCAGCGCTCAGCCTTTCCTTCTTGTGTCCAGAGAGAAATCGGGCTGATCCGAACGTGGGCGACGTGAAAGGGGAACTTAGAGGGGATCTGAGGGGTAGAGGGACTGGAAGCTGCTGGGAGGTGGATATTTCACGCGTTGAAACCTCTGCAGGGCTATAGCTAACAGAGAATTTTGTCGCCTCGCAAGGACGAAGATGTACCGAAGCTGAGAGGATGGCTCATCGCCTCGCTTGCTCCGTGAAAACAGAAGGGAAGAAGATGGCATTTCTGAGCGGTGAAGGAGGGCTGTGGCCGCTCGCCCGCAGCGGCTCTGCCCGGCTTTGGGCTGGAAAGCAGCCTCTGCGTATACGCAGGTCAGTTCTCCAGGGAAAGAGCAACGTCCAACGCGCCTAACGCATGGTAGACGTGCTGGATTAGTCGCCTGCTGCTGGCCAGCCGCTGCCTGGCTCTCCAAGCCGGCTTCGAAGGGGGAATCGCTCCTCTATCAGTGCATTTTGGCTGCAAGACTGCCAGCAGCAAGGCGTCCTTCTGCCTTCGGACGGGGTCCTGCCTTGAGGCCAACGGCCACGCGGAGAATCCCAGGGGAACCGGGCGAACTCAGCGTCTGCCCCTCGCATCTCAGCTAATTCGTTCCCCACCACAGAAAAAATGTGGGGAGCAAAGACGCCCAAACAAATCCCGAAATAAAATCAGGCTCTGCCTCTCCGTGACCTGGCCTCACAGCAAATCCGTCTCCGCACAGGCAGACTGACACAACCCAGAGACAGTTGGACTTGATCGCAGCAGAACTTCTCGAATTTATCGGAACAGAGCGCGAGGGTGGAAACAATCCACTCCTCTGACACTTTTTCAGCGACGGTTTTGTCAAAATCGATACCATCCCTCGGAACATGTCAATTTTGATGAAATGCCATTTTCTGGCAGAAGAAAGTAAGGTCAAAGCTGTTTGCATCAGCTCCACCTGCCCCATATATCTTCAGCACCGTTTCTTTCGAGAGCGCGGAGCAGCACGGAGAGCGATACAGACCTCGTGCAAAGACCTGCACTTTGTTACTGGAGACTCGCTGGTGGACCACAAATTTATTTTCTTTTTAGCATGCTAAGAATCATAAAGATTTAAAAACATCACTCTGGTTAGAAACAAGCCGTGCCGTGGAAGCAGGGCTTGCAGATGTTTGGCACAAGTACAGACCGTGGCTGCTCTCCTAGGTCTGCCTCCCCATCGCCCGGTGCTTCGAGCCGTCCTCCGCGGCGGCGCGGCGTGCCGAGCGCGCCCGGCTCTCTGCAAGGTCCCCGCGCGTCTCACCGCGCTCTGGTTTATTTGTGAGCGCGTGGGGCAGCTTGGACCAGGAGCTGGCCGCGGGAGAGGCGGTGCCCTCAGGGGCTGAGCGATGCCAATAGCACCCCAGGAACGAATAGACTGCCGTCGTCCTTCCTCACCCTGGGTGTCCCACGTCCAGGCCGGCGAGCCCAGGTCACCGGCAGCGGGTGACAGTCAGAATTGTGCTCGTTAGGAGCCAAGAGGTGGTGGGCACTTAGGGGAGCGTGTAAAGAATATTTATACACACGTACTCACACATATGTACTTATATACATGCATACATATGCACACACACACATAATGCATACATATATGTGTATATACACGTACACATACACACATACATGTGTATACATACATACACATACGCATATGCATATGTGTACACACGCGCGTGTGTAAACACACACGCACGCAGATCCAGCCCCTGCCTCTGCCAGCTTGTGACGATCCTTGTGTTCAAACCCGTGCCCTTAGGATCTTCCTATTGCACCAGCAGGAGAACACAGATGATCCTGGAAAATAACCAAAGAGGAGACACTTTGGGCCCATGATACGCATTTGCTAGAACTGTTACTTTCTAGGCTGCGACCTTTTCTCCTTACGAGAGGTTTTGTGAGGCACCTTCCCTGTTTTTTTGCACAGCTGTGTTGACAACTCACCCCGGAGGGCTGCGGAGACCCGGCTGAGCAGTGCCGTTGGGGATCGCGGTGGCCGAAGACCCGGCCCTCAGACCGGGGACACTTTTCGGTAAATGCTAGTTACGTTCGAAAATAGCCGACGAACAATTTTCAAAATGGGATCGGTTCAAAGTTTGCGTTCGTTCTAACTAAACCCTCGTCCTCCTAGAGGATGCGCAGGAATACGCACCCAGCTCTCACTGGCTCTCAACCGAGGTTGTAAACCAAACCATCATTGGCAAATTTATAAACCCCCCCGCAACTGTTCAGGTCATTTTTGAAAATGAGACTTCGATTTCCAAATCACTCAGGCGCTTCGTAACGTTTCTTCTTAGTAAACAGCCTTTCGGGCTCTCGACTCGCTCGGTTCGGGGGGGGGGGCGGCACTGGCCCCAGCCTGGCTCGCCAGCAGGCTGGCAGCGGTGCCGGCTGCCGCGGAGGCCTCCGCCGTAACCCTTCCTTGCCTCCCACGGCCACGGGAGAAGGCTTGGGCTCAGCTCCTCGTTTCACTTCTTGGGATGCCCGATAACTGTCCAAAGCCAATCGAGTCTCCTAGGAGAGCTGTTGATATCCCGAGAGGGTTCTGAGGGTAGGAGCCGCCAGTTTAATGGTTGACACTTACACCGCCAACACTTTCTGGGGACGCATCCAGATCAGGTAGGATCTCCGGGCAGAGCCCAGGAGCTCCAGAGCAGGGTAAATAGAATAAGGCGGAACTGAAATGATCGCATCATGGGCAGCCCGCACTCCAGACCTGAACCAAATGAATAAATCAGTTTTTCTCCCCCAAGGAAGCTGTGTGCCTGCAGTTTTCATCCTCCTCCCAGGCAGTTCCCTCTCCCACTCCTTTGATTTGTGAGCTCGGCTAGATTGCAGCCAGACCGCAGATAAAGCCTTGCTGGCACGCGTAGCCGTGCCTCGCAGCCTCCAGAGCTTTCCACTCGTCAGGTTTTCACTTCTTCGTCTCCCCGCGCAGTAACGGGGCTACGGCAGACGTGTCTCCCACGCCGGGGGCTATCCCGACGCATCCCTGCCCTGACAGTCACCCAGCCTCGTTCGAATTGCCTTAATTAACAGCAAGGATATCTGACAGGGAGACAACCTAAACACGCGAGGTGATGAAACCCAAACGTGCCTCAGACAGGCATTGCTGCGAACGCCGATGGTGCGGGACGAGCTTTACGCTGCGCAGGCTGGGTTACAGCCTGTAAAAGCTCACGCCTCCGAAGCCTGGCCCCCGCCGTCGGGTCCCTCTGCCTTGGGCTGCCCGTCCCCCCGGCAGCTCTGGTTACAAACCCACCTCCCGCGTGCCTCCGCCGAGCGAACGCAGCCGCGTAGCGAGCAGGATCTCTGCCTCGCTTCGGGCAATTCGCCTTCGGCATCCCCGCTTCGGCCTTCCCAAGGCAGTAATTTTTGATGAGGGATTTGTCTTGGGCAGGTATCTTGGATGGCTTTTCCATCCGGAGCTTTACAGCCCCCTTAGCTGTTTCTCTAAACGCTGCTCTACAAAGTCCTCTCTGGTTTTGCTGCTGGCCCGTGACAAGAAGCACCGCCGCCACGTACACGTCGGGGGCTGGTTGCGAAGCAGCCTCTCCTGCCGTGCGCCGCGGATTTACCCTCCCGTCCGTCCCCTGCTACCCTTGCTCCCGCAGCCCCCGGTCTTGGCGGCAGGACCAGCCTGGCCCCCCTGGGCTCTCTTCCGGAGCCACGCACCGCAGCAATACGCCGTCCAACGCCTTATCACCCCGTCTCCTTGGAGCAGCCAAAACCCAGCCTCCGCGCCGCTCCTGAGCAAGCTCTTGGAAGAGGAGAGCGCCCGCAGGTGAAAAACCTAGGCATGCCTTTGGATGCCAATGGGAATTTTGGCATTAGCTTGAGCAAAACCAGAGTTTGCCAAGAGACGACCGTGGTGCTGCACGTCAACCCCCAGGACAGTTTTCACCAGGTCTCTGCTTACTGAGCTCTGCCCGTCCCCGCGGGACAGCTCTGGGAGGACAGAAAGCCCCGGAGCCTGCAGCCCCGCGCGGTGATACGGCCGCTACCCTGAGAGACGCAGCGTGCTGCCGGACCAGATGTGTTCCCCGGAGAGTCCCAAAGGCGACCGCGATAATCTCCACAGTTGTAATTCTGCTTGTGTAAGCCCCCCGCCAGCATCGGCACCTGATACAGCTGCGGTATTGATGTCGCTCGCTTGGTATCCAAGGCGTCCGCTCCGATAGCGAGAGGCTGGAGAACAGGCTTTTATTTCCTGGAAGTGCCGAGAGACATTTGTAATCTGAAGCTTTAGAGGGAAAGGAACTACCGCCGTCAGGAATCGGTCTGTGGCGCGAGGAGGTCAGCAAAGGGAGTCGCAGAAACCAGCCCGGGCTTGAACCGAGCGTGGCTGCAAATCCGCCGCACGCAGTAGCCTTTATGCGAGTGCTGCGGTTACGGGAGCCGCAAGCTTTTCGTAGGCTTTCTTCCCTTTGCTCTAGGTTGTGTGGGGCGGCGCACAGACCGTGCATGTGCGCGAGCTCCGTTCGCTGCGGACAACTAGAGAAGAGAGCGGTTTCCTCCCTGGGCTCCAGGGTAAAGACCTGCTCTTGTCCCGCGATTCCCCCGGCACACGAGCCTCAGCCCTTGCTGCAGCAGCGAGCGCTCGCGGAGGTGACCCGGGGCCGCCGTGCCCTGCCAGCGCTCTGAGCAGCGCTGGCAACAACCGCGGCGACTCCTGACGAAACACGGATCGCTTGCTCCTGAGGACAGGGCGCACTGCGAGGGGACAGCCCCGGGGCCGAGGCAGGAAGGGCGTTACGAAGATCGCACTCGGTAAGGAGGTGTTTTCCAGGAAAGTGTTAGTTCACAATTTTGCATTTCATCCTATCTTTTCGGAGCCCTCCCCTTCCCGAACTGATGGACGCAGGAGAAGAAACAAACAGAGCAGCAGGGTCAGAGCTTCGACAAAGGCTCCCCTCGATGATTCGTAGAAAGCTGGTGACGATAAATTGAAGCAAAGAATTTGCTGAACCCCAGGCACAGCGTTCCGCAGCCACCAAGGAGCACTGTGGTTTGGGGGCTCCTTTCTGAAGCATCGTGTGTCGACGGAGTTTGGAGCAAGCTGGGGAAAGCAGACGGCAAGTCTTCCGTTTCTTGACCTGGTGCTACAGACGCGCATGCAGTACCCGCGCGCCCGGCCCCCCATCCTGCAGTACTAGTATGAAAGTCCTTCTTATCTCGAAGTTAGATTAACCTGGCAAAGATGACAAAAGCTTTCGCTGAGGCTCTCCCGGAGACAGCACTGTTTTGGCATCCGTTTCTCAGAAAGTGATGTCATCCTGAATTTATATGCCAGAATTTTCCCTTTCTTCTTCAGATTTGTGGCAATGTCAAAGTTCTTCTCCAGAGCAGATCTGTTTTTAATATTCCATATTTACGTCTTTCATTTCGGGGCTGGCTGAAACATCTTTTGGTTTCAACCTTGCAGATGCTGACACGCGTGTAAAGCCCTAAACTCTTGAAGAGTCTCTTGAAGAACGGAGGGATTAACAGAGATTACTTCTGAAGCTGCGTAGGCCTAGTGTTTTTTTTTTTTTTTAAACGTCAAGATTGCAGGAGTCTGCGTAGCTCCACTGGGTCAGTGACGACGCATCTCTTCTTACGAGCGGGAGATCTACCGTCGGGTGTTTTAACTTTATTTTGAAGAAAGTTTCTGACGAAGGTCTCGCAGATTTCCCTTCCTCGTTGGCAAAACAGCAAGAGCGTGTCGCTCACCGTGTCGAAGTCTTAAAGGGAAGATAAACACAAGGCTCCACGGTTGCTGTAAGCTACAAGGCAGGTCTGTTACGAGCACAAGGATGGCTTCGGCCGGCCAGAAAGCCACTCCACTTGGGCGAGCATGTGAGAAGGTTGAAGGACCCCTCTGTGCATCAGGTTGCCATTAAACGCCCCTAGGAGCTGCGCCGCTCCCTGCCCGCTCTCCCCCCCGGCAAAGCCAAGGCAGGGCTTCGTGGCCGCGCGCGATCGCCAAGCGCGGCACGCAGCGGCCGAGCCCTGCCTGCCCGTGTCCTTGGTGATGCTAATTTGGGTGAGTCCCAGCCGTCAGGCAGCTGGTTTTCACGCGAGGTTTTAAACAGGAGACCTCTCCGAGAGCGCTTGATCAGGCGGACGGGGCTGCGGTGGCCGGAAGGTATTTGCACGAGGAAGGGGAGGGATTGATGGGCAGGGCTGGCTTTGTGAGCCTTGGGAAGTGGCCTTAAAATAGTTCCTGCCAATTTCTTAGGAGCTGTAATTGCCTCCGCCCTGACCCGCCGCTGTTTCTGTGCCCCTTCCCACAGGGAAGACCGCCCTTTGCCAAAAAGGAGGGCTGGCCGGCTGATCCCGGCCACGTGCGGCGGCCCCGGTGGGACCTGCCAAACCGCACGCGTTTACGCAAAGCCCCAGGGCTGCTCCTGGGATGCGCAACACCCCAGCGCCAGCCACGGCCCGGCAGGACCGTGGGGCCACGCGCAGGCTCCCATTGCCTCGGGGGTGGCACCCGCCGGGAGAGGACCGCAGTCTGCCGTAGCCTTTCTCTGCTCCCAGTTGACCCCCAGGAGAAGACAGGAGGCCGGTGGAGACGTGCAGGGCTCAGATCCACAACTCCCCCTTGCAGCAAGCAGCAAGCCCAGCTACTCGCATTTTTTGGGGTACAGTTTCCTGCTGGCCCCTAGGGTCTCGCCCACGGAAGAAAATACCTGGGCTCACGATGGCCAGCGGGAATAAACCCGGGTGGGATCCAGGCAACTTCGGACAATCTTGGTCACGGTTGTGTTGTCCCACGAACCCTCATCCCCTTTCTGCAGAAACAAGCCACGGGCGGCGGGCTATTTGTCTTTTTTCTTCTTTGGGTTGCCAAAGAGTCGTATTTTTTAAACCTAGAAACACTCGTCAGCGTCCTAGCATGGCCCCCAGCGCCGATGATGACGCAAATGTGACAAGAGGCGAGGTCGGATTACGGATGAGGCCACTTCAAAACCTCTCCCGGAAAACCAGAGGTTTGAAGAAGGAGATCGAATGTGCTGAGAAAATAAAACAACGAGCACCCAACCAACTGCTTCGTAGCCGCTTGAACGCGAGAATAAAATACCCTCCGCCAGGAACTCAACCTTCTCCTTGCTTTTGGCAGGACAGCAGCGCGTGTCCTGCCTGCGTGCATCCCCACGCACGCCTGTCGCTTCCCGTGGCCGCCGGTGAAGTCAACCAGCGACGCCCGAAGCCACAGAGCGCAAGCCGCGTCTCTCAAAGCTGAGCTCCGCACCCGGAATTCGCGGCAGAGTCCCGCGGCCGCGCGGGCTTGCAGGGGCGCTCAGGGTTCAGCGGTACGCGCGCGAGGGCTTCCCAACCTGCGTCCTGGGCGGCTCTTACGGGGTGGCCTAGAGATCACCAGCGAGTCTGGACGCGAAGGTAGGAAGCGGCTACGCTAACAGCAGCCGCCTGTGCGTCCCCGTAAGGGTGGTCGCACCAGAGGTTTGTTGAATTTCGTCTGCCGTTTTACTGCTGGGCCGTTGCCGAGCTCCTGCTGCGGCGCTTTGCTCAGGCATTTGTTTTCGTACCACCGGCAACTTCCCCACCTCGTTAACGCCCCCGTCTCTGCTCCGAGCACGAGCATGCCCCCGCAGCGGAGAAACGAGCGGCGGG
>VZSC01010538.1:69595-90325 GCA_013398225.1 Steatornis caripensis | reverse complement strand
GGACCTGCCGAGGGCTACCCGTGGCGACTAGCCAAGCCGGAGGGTACCCGCGGGGTAAACGCGGTAGGTGGATGGGTCAGGGTGGCACGCGGGCGTGCACGCTCGTCTCCGGCTGCTGGAGACGGGCAGCGGCGCAGCGGCCTTGCAGGACGCAGGGCAACGCTGCGCGGACCCTGCCGCGCCAGCTCGAGCAGCGCACTCGGGCCGTCTGAAAGCCACGTTCGTGAGGATGACCGCGTGGGAAAAACCCCGGCGTTACGAGGCGGTTAGTCACCGCGTGTTTGCAGGCCTTCGGTTCCTGCTGCGGAAGCTCCTCGGGGGGGATGTGCAGGCAGCTCACCTGGCGCCTTCGCCCGGAGGACGCACGACTGGCGTCAGCTCCCAGGCGTCGACGTTTTCACCGTGAAAGCGTGCGCGGGTGCTGTAACCAATACACAGCACCCGAGGTGCGCCTCCACCCCTGGAGAGAGCCACCCGTGCGCGCGAAGCAGCCTGCTCGCCCTTCCCTTCTCCGCAGCAATACCAAAAAATAAAAGAAAAAAAGAAGGGTCCCAGAGCCCGAACTGTCAAACTTCATCCGACCCCGAGGTTGAATTTCAGCTCGTCTCCGAAGCAGTAACAGAACATCACCTTTGTGAAAAGCTGTCAAGAATCTAATTGTTTTGCAAACACTACAGATATCTCTTCCATTTCAAGGAACAAGTGGGGTCGCTTTTGGTTTTGGAAGAATTGAGTAAGCATGAAGATTTCCAAACTTGCTCAGATATAAAACACTATTGTTATATAGTGCCGTGAAACAGCTGTGGTTTATAAGTACCATTAATGTGGAACTTTAACTTAAAAAAACCCCTCAGCCCTAGAAGAAGTTAAAGGAACAGAAAACATTTCATCCATACTAATGTGAGGTTTTAAACATACAGGCTTTTAAGTGAATTGACCATAACCACAACAATATTTTGGGTCTGACCGGAGCATCTATTGCCTGCAGATGCTAATTTGGCATTTGCATGCATGCACAAAGGAAAAAAAAAAAGATTTTTTTTCTGCGTGTTTTTTCCTTGAGTGCATCGCGATCTGGAGCCACTTCAGCTTTACAAACTGATTATGAACACTAATTACCTGAAAACACGCTGTTTGGCTTCACACGCGGCCTGCAGTCTTAGGTTCCGCTTCATAAAAGCGCAGAATTCGGCCAGCGTGTTCACCCCGCGCTCTCTCTCTCTCTAGGTACGCACATTCATAAAAGCACAATGTGCTGATTCGTACAAAACCCAAATCCCTCCGTTAACCCTCTCCCTCCCGTTCGCGAGCATCGCGCGCCAGGGGAGTCGGTGGTATTTTGGGAGCGGGGTTTGAGAGGCGCGCTGTGCTTTCCCCCGCGGCGGAGGCGCCTGCGGCATCAGCGGTGCCCGGCCAGGCTTCATCCGGGCTGGGCCACGGGGCTGGGCGGGAGCTGCGCCCCACGCGTCCTCCTGCCCGTCCCAGGCCGGCCGGATGAGAGCGGGGTGCTCGGGGCGCCCCGCCACGAAGGCTGCTCGGTTAAACGCACGGAGAGAAAACGCCGAGCTCTGTGACGGCAGCTGTCCGTGGATTCTGGAAGAAGGTGCCAAACCCAGGTAAAAGAGAGTTTCCAGTGATGGTTTCAGGGGCGTTTCCTTCTCATCCCCTCTGCTTCACACGCTGAGGCGGGGCGGCGGTCGCGATGGCCACCACGACGGCCGCCTTGCCTGACAGCTCTCGGCTGTCCCACCGACCGCGCTTCCAGCCGTCCCGAGGAGGCGACGGCAGCGCACGGGGTGAAACGCTTACTGTTCCGCGCTCCGAAAGGAATAACATTTGTGGAGCACGCTGCCGTTCGGCATGGCGGTCTTCGACCTTGGGAAATGTGGAACGAATTAAACAGCGGTAGCCGGGTTCAGGGTAAAATGAAGAAAAATTAAAAGAAGCAATGCTACGCGAAGAAATGCCTTAATCTCCTAACTCAATCTTATCTTTGCACTGGCTTGGATACCTAATTAAAGCGAGCCTTAGGTGCAGCTGGCCGTTTCGGGCTTCACCTCGGCTGGTTTTTTCCCAGAGGTGAATCCTCACCCTAGCTTCAGCCTTTGCCCTCCACAAACACCCCGTCCCCAGCAGCCGGCAGCCGCCGAGCGAGCGAGCCTACTCGCAGTGTCTCGTAGTTTGAAAGACGGCTGTTCCCGCGTTGAAAAAATTACAAAATTGCGTGATAACGTGAAAAACTTCATTGGCTTGGGGGAAAACACTCGGGGAGCTCTGTCCCCACGCAGCGGGAAGTTTGCCTGGCCGCTGCCCGGGACCTACAAGTCGCTGTGCAGCAAGGATTTGGCCGTGCCGGGGCTGGGGCGGCTGAGCAGCAGAGATGAAGCTGACGCTGAAGCGTTTACGGCTGTGCGTCCTCCGGGGAAGGAAAATACAGATCTGGGCAGGAGGGACCCGCTGCGCTGCTGCTGACGCCTACCATCAGGGCTCAGCCTCCACGTGTTCATCGCAGCCCCGAGCCGAGCAGGCGGGTTCCCAGGCGGGCTCGGAGGGCTCTGGAGCAAGCACGGCCCCGCTCTTCGTTTCGTCTTCTCCCCGCAGGTCTTCCGCCGTTGCGTTCCAGCGGGGCTCGGGGCATTGACGCTTGCCGAGCGCGCCGGGGACGGTTTGGAGGCACCGCGAGCGCCCGTCGGGCTCGCTTGCCACCGCCTTGAAAGCATGAAAGGCGCTTTGGGTTGTTTTCGAATTTTCATTTTCCAAGTATTTTCCTTGTTAGTTCGTGCTCGGCTTTCATTCATCTACAGGGAATAAGCGCTGCGGTAACGTGATACATGGCAAATATCACCATTTAAACAGAACCAATCCATCGCGAATGAAGACTTCTGCGAAGAATGGGAACACAGAGCTAAAGGGCTGCTAAGTAAACCCTTTTATGTGTGACATTATGCAGGCAATGGTTTTGGAGTGTAAAAGATATTTTTCATTGTATCAGTGTTATTAATTCCATCAGCCCGAACCGGATTGGTACACGAAATGGCTGCGTGCTTCCCAGGTTAATAAATCTGCATAGGTTTATTGTTCGGAATAAAACCTATTTTCCTCAGCAAATAACCATGATCATTTGGGGTTACAACCATTCCTCAGGAAATGCTTTATAACTAACATTTTTATTGGTATCATAGGAAATTCATATGCCAAATAACACGGGACTATAACTTTTATCTGACTCTAAAACAAAATCTGTTATCTTTTATGGCCAGTTTCATATAGTCCCACTATCAGTTTCCATAAAATTCAACAAGCATTCCTCATTCAGCCTGGAAAATCAATAACAGAGTCGGTTGAAAAGTGAAAATGTCTTGTTTGCAAACATTTTTGAAATTTCTGAGTTGTTTCCACTTGAGAGCGTTTGTAAGCAGCTGGTTCCTGGCAGAGAGAGAAAAAAAAAAAGAAACCCCAAACTCTAGCGCTGCTGACGATGTTGTCTGCTACACTCCTTCGGAACATAAAGGACGTCCGCTCCTGAGGGCGAGATGAACGTTTTTCGCAATACCATCAGCTTTAACGAGCGGTTCTGGTTTCGTGAAAGGTTTACGCCCCACGTTGAAACCTCAAGTCCAAAGCGCTCTCGCCGGCGGTCATGTTCCAGGCTGAACCCGTAAACCCCCGCTTCATCATCACATCGGTTCGTTACGTGGCTCCCTACAGATTGGATGCTGGCGGACCAGTAACACCATAAACCGGAGCCGTAATCACCAAGCAGAGGGGTTTTGCGGTGGGCTTCAGCCTCCACCCTGCCCTGGCGCGCGTTTGCTGTGTGACTTTTTGGTGCTGTTTTGGGGTAGTTCTGCAAAGCAATAATTCCCTTCCGCCTGCCGACGCTGTGGGCCCGAGCCGGAGAAGCGGCATGGCAAAAAGGGCAAAATTTAGCACTCGGCTTCAAACTTGTAGGCGAGTCACCGTGTTTTCTCCCCATGTTTTCTCTTAAAGCCCCGGGTCTTTGGGACAGAGGCAGCCTGATAGCGCATTTCCATACAGCACCGACCACCGCAGGGATCTCAGTCTCATTTGGAGTCGCTTGCGCATCTGCGTTCGTTAGACAGTCGTTCATTAAACCACGACATAAATAACGCCGTCAGAGACACGGGGAGAGCCCGTGACTTCATTAAGCCCACAGAAGGTTCTGCCGCTGACCTCCGTGAAGCCAGGACTTCACCCAGCGGTCTGGCTTTTTAAAGGCTCCGGGAGCTGGTCGGGATCGACGGACGATTAAAAGAAAAGAATTACAAAATTTTAACGTTAATTTGGCAGTGCCGTCGCAGGGCCTGTTGCGATTACATCGCCGTGCCTTTGCACAGCCAGACTCTGGGCCAGCGCCCGCCGGAGCGAATGGAGATGTCCCCTCGGGATGCGGCTGAGGGATTTAAGCTTCGTGTTTGTTTGTTCAGGCAGCGTTTCAGTAAGTGCTTTAGAAAATAAGGCTCTGGGGGAGACACCCACAAACCTCCCGTCGTCAGCGAAAAGTCATCTCCGCGTTTGAATGGGAGGGCAGCGCCTCTCAAGCCCTGAGACGCCAGCGGTGCTGCGGGGAGAGGCTTTCTCCCAAAGGGGTGGCACGCTTAGCCGGGGGAAGGGGGAAAAAAAGAAAGACGACGGAAAAAAAGAAAGACAAAAAAAAAAGGAACGGCCTATTGGTAGAAATCGGCTTTATTTGCAGGAAAGATTAATACTTCATACAGTTTACCCTCAAAAGGTCACTATAACCTCGCAAACATCCTGCAAATCTTCCCACTCATTGCTGAATCGCTTCTGTTGAAAACGATGTTTCAAATATTTTACAGAAGGTATCATGCCTCTTACAGAGAGAGACGAGTCGGGGGGGTTGTTTTTTTTTTTTTCAGTTGCAAAAAACCCCACGGTTTCTTCAGCCAGGGATATGATTTACAGAGTGAAAAAGCGAAACCCATGATATATGTGAAATAGGTAATTGATAAATCATAAACCGGGTTTCAGTAGAAGATGGAAAAACACTTAAGCTGGATGAATTCTACCGAATTAAACCAGGCTATTAAGTTGCCTAGCATCCCGCTTAGTAAAACTGACAGGCTTTTTGTGCTGCACGTCCGCAACGGTACACGGCTTCCCAGAACAGCATGTATTTCATCTGCTGGAGAACCTGACGCGGGGCAAAATTAAAATTTTGATCCAAGGTCTGCAGCCTTTCGCGAAGGTAGGTACAGCAACGCCGAACCCTCTGCCTGCGGATAAACGAAGCATCCGAACCTCCGCGCCTGCTACCAGGCGTCTCGCCTGGGCACGGAGCCCCGGGATATCAGTGGCGCTGCCCTGTAGGATACGGGGCCGCGTGCAGCGGTCGCAGCCTGCGCTCTTCGCTCATCGTCGGCTGGGAAATTTGCTGGCATGTACCGGGCAGCCCGGATCAACATGCCCAGCTGCTTGTGGAAGACGCCCACCCATAAATGTTGGCCAAGAGGACGACGGATTTCCAGTTGTATTAGCGGGTATAATCTTAGACTGTTACGTTTTTCATGATTTTTTTGGTATGGATTGCTATAAGCCTTATTGGTTTTAGTCTAAACGGGTAACGGGTACGAGTGTTACCTCTTTAAATCCCGCTTTGAAGGAAGAACGCCGGCGCATCCCCAGAAAAGTGGAGAAGCGCTCCACGGAGCTCCCTGAGTGCAGGTATTGAATTCCTCTAGCGCGATGGACCGTGTGCGTCGGAGCACAAGACGCGGTACCCACCACCCGCCAGCCCTGCTTCAAATTCCCAGCGGGCGTGTAATGAGCGCTGGAGGTAATTAAAGCTTTTCTGCCTCTTCTTATTTGATGAGCAGAGAGAAGCCGCGTCACGGAGACACTCAGCACCTGCAAGGAGCCAGATATCCTGATAATTGGTTAAAACACCCCTTAAACCAACACCCGGCGGCTTCATGGGAAACGCCAATAACAACTGCTGGTACAGACACGGCGGTTCGTTATCTCCTCGGGGTTAAATTTCCCCATTCATTCGTGCTGCGGAGGACAATGAGCGTGGCGGGCAGCCCCAGAGTAATCCTCTGACCCAGGCCTACCTGCAGTGACACCGGGGAGAAGGAGGACTTTGAGGAGGGTATCGGTTTCCACAGTAAACTTTCCCAGCGGCCGGGAGCTGAGGAATTGCCCTTCTGCCTGGGCGGGGAGCAGGGCAGCCTCACGCATCGCTTCGGCAGGCAGCCGAAAGAGCACCCGAGCCCCCGGCAGCGCCCGGGCTAACCCGGCGCCGGCGTTTCGTGGTGCCAGGGTTAACGTGCAATCAGCGCGAAGCTGCTTTGCGACGGTTTTGCTGCTCGTTCGTTGCAAATCCCCCCGCGGCTCCCAAAATCGAAGCTCGCTGCGCTGCAGCGGGTGAGGTCGGAGAGGAGATAGATACGTGGTGCCTCGGGAGCCGGTAGGCTGGCGGCCACCCGGGCCAGCCCGGCTGGACTCACCTGCTGCAGTCGTATAGCAGAAAGGACTGGCCTGGCCCCTGACTTGGGTTTCTCACACGCTCGCAGCCTGATCTGCCCTGGCAATGCCCAGAGAGAGGGTTAGGCGGACCAGGCGTGGGAGGCGTGGAAAACGCAGGCTCAGAGCCGTGTGGGATGGCTGCTGGCAGCAGCATGGTGTTTGCTTTCCTCAAAGCAGGCATGACTTTTACTCTTTTTTATCTCGGCTATTGTCTCTCCCCATTGTCCGAAGGCATTTCTTACCAGCTGGTAATTTATTAAGTGCGTGCTGTAACATCCAGTTGTACCCCACGCCGCTGTAAACCGACTTAAATAAACTCTGCCCGCTCAGGATGGAGCAACCGGCCAACTTCTAAGAAGCACAGGCGTTGAAGAGGAGAAAAGGACCAGATCCAGCAATGCTTTTAAGTAGCAAACACCGACAAAACCAGCACTGATCCTGACATCGACTATTCCCTGGGCCAAGCGGCCGGCCATCTAACGGGAGCAGGGGTTAACAAGGGCGCACGGGAGGAACGAGAAGGGATATGAAGTGGTTTGCAGATGATGTATTGGCCAAGGCCCTTACTCGGAAAAGAAGAGCCGTCACCCGCGTGGTTACTAACGCACGCGTTTTTATCGCTCCCGAACAGCTGTTGGATGGAAAAGGAAGGGCCGTAAGTGCCCCGGCCCCGCGGGGAGCAGGCGAACAGCTCGGGCACCCGAGCGGTAGGGCACGGGGGTTCTGGAGGCTTCCCTGCCAACAGGAGAAAGGAACTACGCTTAGGCATAGGCGTTGGGTTTTTTTTTTTTTTGCCACTGAAAGACATTTCGTTTAAAAATGGAGCTGTAGAAGAAAAGAGAAGCTCTTCACGCTTTCAGGTCAAATTCAGCTATTGATTTCAGCTAGAAAAAAGCACAGATTTTCCTTCTCTTTTTTGGAAAATGTCAAAACATTTCGCTTCAGACTTGCTAAAACGTTTGACATTTCCCAAGCAAAACCTTTAAGCCTTTTGTTTCCAAGCGGCATTTGTTTATTTCTAAATTGACCTAAATTAACAGACAAAAGTCAGAGCAGAAGAGTTAAGTGACTCAGCAAAGCAAAACAAAGTACTTCTTCGGGTTGGAATCAAAGATGGTGTTCCAGGTTGGCCCAACACGATGTGTTCTGGGTTTTCTCCTCTTCCCCCAAAAGCTGAGATTTAACATGTGCTGGTGGTTTTTTTCTTTCCTTTTTGTCTGGTTTGGCCAGGGAGCCCCAAACCCCATTATCAGCCCAGCTTGATGAGGGGCTGTTCCGCAGGCTCCCGGTTGGGGACGGATCCCTGCTGCTCGCTCCTTGGCATGGGCATGCCGAAGGGCATGTCGAAGGGCGAGAGGAGCCCTCTTGGCTGACGGGACAGCACAGTCGTCCTCACGCAGGGCGGAGAACAAGACTTGCGGCCACCAGACCCAGCTGCTGGGAACATCTGCCAGCATCTCCGGGCTGAATTCTGCAGCTTTGTCTGGTTTATAAAGCTTCAAGTGAGGCTCGTGCCCTTGTGCCATCCGCGCACAGCTACTTTTAATTCAGTATTTAACGTGAGTTCAAGTTAACTTCACGTCAGCTCGCAGCCCGTGACGCGGCAGACACGCGTGTGCGTCCGTCAGCAGCATTACACCATCATTCCGGTCAACGCGCTGCCCACGGACTTGATCACCGGCTCACTTTCATGGTTCGCTTTTGGTCATCGCAATGTCAAACTTCAAATACTTGCTTCATTTTTTACACCTGGGCAGGCAGTTAATTTACCGCTGTAAACCAAAAAAAGGCCACGCTGATGACACGTTCCGATTTTTTTTTCTCCCTGCCCGCTGATTTTTTTCCTTAGCTGCGCTTGACAAATGAACAGAAATATGGGGATGAAAGAGGGGAACAGAGCGAGGGAGAGATAGAATGGAAAACAATAACAGTTTTAAGTATAACAAATGGAATAAATATCATAAGGAAATAATCAAAACTAATGTCCCTTGTTCCAGATGCCGAAATGTTTCGTAAATCGCATTTGAAGAGAAAGGTATCTCAGCCTTCTCGTCCCTCTTTGTGGCGCTGTGACTTCCTCAGCTGCGGTTAGAATTCGCAGCAGAGACGGGTTTTGGGGTTGGCAAATCCTGTAGGCTCCGAAAGCCGGGATGCAGTTCCTGGCGCCGCGGTTCCCCTTTGGGCCGTTATCGCGTGTCCCAACCCCGTTCTGCTGGGCACGGCCACACCAGGTCGGCCGCCAGGGTTCGCTCCGTAAAAGCCCCCGGAGAGAGGGGACGCTGCACCGTCCCCGTCGCGCGGCAACGCGGCGGCCGCGGATGGGTGTTTTGCTCAAGCCGAAGGGAAGATGTAGCAGTTCTGGCGGAAAGGCCCCCTTGGGAACACGGATTTGCCTGCGGGCTTCCTCACCCGTTTGCCCTGACCTAGCAGGGACCCGTGGGTAGCGTGTCCTGGGCTGGCCGACTTGAAGAGCGTTTGGGGGCATCATTACCAGCGTTGCGGGCGACGGCCTGCGCGGAGCTGCTCGGGCACCCTCCTGGGCAAAGCCGTCGTCCCTGCCGCTGCGGGCGATGTCCCCGGTGTCCGCGGCCAGCCCCCCCCCACCCCGCGAACCTGCTGCAAGCCGGCCGGAGAGCAACCAAGAGTGCTAATTGGATTGTATCAAAACTGCATATTTCATAAACATTACATCATTTCCTTGCTGCTTTCAGCGGACTGATTGAACAAATGTTTTCTATTTTGCTCCGGGATTCAAACATAAGATGGGCTCAGAACTTGGCAGTAATTTACTTGCAGCTTAAATTTATGACATATACGAACATTTATATTCATTTAAAATGAAAGGCAGGGCTGCACAAACATTTTTCATCCATTTTTTACTATATGTGCCGGTTTTCCCTTCTGTAGAAATTATTGTATGTCTAGTTATATAGCCAAGGGAAAAAGAAAAAAAAATAAGTTCTTATACTTCAGGGGAAAACGCGTACAATTAATATCAGTTTACACATCTGTAATAACATAAAATATATACACCCGAGGTTACGTGTCATGACATAAATCATAGAAGGGTCATAAAGAGTTATTTAAGAACCTTGTAACAGATTTTATTAAATAACATTATCAAATATTAAGGCTTTGTGTGAATAAGTGCCGTAGAAGGGCTGCACAAGCTTCCTGTGCCCAGTACACAGCTGTAAACAAATTTTCCCAATAAAGACCAGAAAGCTGGAGCAGATTCTTGGCTAGTTTCAGTCAAGAGCGATCATCCGGCTCTAGCAGGGCTACCCCGCTTTATCCAAGCTGCGGATTTTGTGCGACAAACCCCGCGGTCTGAGAGAGGCGACGGCAAAGGGACGGATCTTCCCGAGCGGCGTCGGATGCTCTGGCATTGAAAAGCGGGAGGAAAACCCCTCGGCTTGCACGGGCGCGTTGGGAGGTCCCGCCGCCTTCCGAGGGACGCTGCCTTCCCGGCACGCTCTTGCCAGCCCCTCGGACCAGGGGCGGACGCCTGGGCTGCTCTCCCCTAAGCTCGCCTCGGTTCCTAAGGCACCAGACCTTAAAATCAGGGTATTGACTTTCGCAGCAAAAAATTATTGGAAGCGCTCGCCGAGATCCCCACGTTTGCCTAAAGGTTTATGTCCCTCTTTCCTCCCTTTCAGGACCGTGTGCTTAGTGTGTGATACTTGAGAAAGTTGGCGTTCTGAAGTAGAGAGGTAGGAAATACAGCACCAATAAAGTTTTATATCCTTTCTCTAACATATATTTTTTTAAAAAATAATTTCTCTGCATAATGTGTTTTTCTTTGCAAATGCAGAGTACCTGAGACTGCGGTAGGGTATAAAGATTTTATTGGCACCCTTTAGGGATGGTGCAAGAAAACCCTCTCCCTCCCCTTGTAAAAGGTTCAATAAAATAAAATTATAGAGCATTTAGGGGAAAATTAATATCTAATTTTGCCGAAATACCAGAACACTTCCAAGCCTGCTCAGACCCTCGATAAATAAAGCAGCAAGCAGAGGAGTAAATGAATTTAGCCAAGCCAGCTTCCCAGCCGCCCCGCTGCCTGGCAGGGACCGAAACGCCGGCCCCGTCTCAACCCTCTCACCAGACACCGGGAGAAGCTGCGGCAGCGATGGAGGCTGGGACTTGCCGGTGCCACGAAGCCCCCCTGCCCCTGTCCCCCTTCCCAGGCACCGCGTTGGTGGGGCCGTCCGTGTGCCGGCTACCCGGGCTCCGGCACCGACCCCCGCGCCACCCCGGTGCTATGGTCCGTGGCTGTCCGCCCAACCGCAGGTATCTCTTGCTGCCCGCTGCCTCTCGCCGTCGTGGAGGAAGCCAGCACCTCCCGAGGGTGGCCCACGCTGCGGTGAGACCAGAGGAGCTGCCCTGCGGAGGCCCCTTTCTTTGCCGTGCTGGACAAGGCCAACTGTCTCGCTCTGAGCTGGCTGCCGAAGCGAGGTGCGATCCGTACGGTCGTGGGAACGGCCAGCTGGAATTTCAGCCACAGGCAGGAAGAGGTAGACGGCTGAGGGGACATACCACGTGGCGTAAGTCTGCCCAGGACAGGAAAATTTCATTGCCGCTTTATACGACTCTGTTGAGACTATCTTTAATAGAGAATTCAGGAATTCGGTCATCCACGTGCAAGGAAGCTCAGCTGGAGCCGCAGCCAGCACAGAGACGAGCTCCAAGGCACCCCAGAGAAAGAAGAACCTGTCTTTCAGCCAAGACAAGCGAAAGCCAAGAGCAGATATAACTCCTGTCGACAGCCACGTCTCGGGGGTGGAGGAGATCCAGCGAGGCCAGCGCCGGCTCCGGGCAGGTGGATCGCTGCCGGCCTGCAGCTGGGAGAAGGTTCCCAATCACCCACGGACAGGGTCCCGGAGAAGCTCCCCATACAAGCTGTGGCCATAAAAACTCCCACGTTTGTGGTTTTTTGGAGGTTCTGGAAGACGCAACACCCCGTGGGCGCCCCCGGCGCAAAGACGCTATCACCGCGCTGTGCTCTTGTGCGCTGCTTGAGTTCGGAGGGCGGGAATACTGTCCCCTTCGGTCCTCCACCCTTCCACCCCGAACCTCTTCAGTCATGCAAGGCCAAGGAAAAAGCTAGTCCTCCCTGGATACCCCTCCTGTTTTCAATAAAAATATGTTTTGGTTTGGTAAATATCAGCAATATAGCCATTCGTCATATATATACCGAAAATAACTTGCTTGTGTTATTATATCAAAGTCATTGGGCGTCGCATTCAATACACATGCTATATTAATTCCATATAAACGAGGGGGTTAGTAAAAGTGGCCTGACTTAAACAAAATAAAATGGGCCGAGCTCGAAGATATTGGTTGCAGATAATACAAGATTTTTTTGATTAAAATGTATAAGAATTTGAATAAGAATGCATTGTTTGGAATACATTTCCATCGGTCTCCAGCAGAATTCCTGCTTGCAGATATATGCGGTTTGAGTTAACAGGCGAAGGATTAAAAAAATACATTGGTTTGGGCTAATTCTTGTAATTATATATTTTTAGTAAATGAGAATTGATTTGGTATAATAGGTCTGATTGGAAAATTACCTGTTTGAGATGGGAAAATAAAAGGGACTGTCGGACAAGAGTTTGAAAAAATGTTGGGTTTCAGCGGGCCGCTTTGCTCTCCATGAAAGTCTGTTTCAATAACAACGTTGATTCGAAAATTGTGGTTTTTAGTAGAGTGGTATTTGATCCATTAAAACTGCATTGGGTTTACTCTCTATGTTTGCCTTTTGTTGAAATATGCTAGTACGAAGCATGAAATAAGCATGTGTCAGGCATTACTCGGAATAAATAAGGGAAAAAGAAAAAAAAAAAAAAGAACAGCAAAGCCGCAGGGGCAATAATTGTGAGAGAGCAAGCCGGCATCGCCCGAAGCCATTTCATATCACGCGGCTCTCGTGCCGCAAAGAGGCAGAGCTGCGCGCGGAAGGCAAAGCGCCGGCGTGACGGGCAGAGGGAAGCCAGCCTCTGCCCCGGCGAGGCGGGAGAGCGCTGCCACTGGTGTCACTGGGAGGAGGATCAGGCCCCAGGAATGCAAAGACGGAAAATGTCTGCTTTATTAGATCAGCCCATCCAAGGGATTGTTCCGCAGAGGACGGGCGGAATTGCTTTGTCTGGCCCAAATTTGCATCAATACCAGTGACAGGGATCCTACCGCTCCCCTTGGAGGACTTTTCCACATTCTAATTGATCTGATTGTTAGGAAATTGTTCATAAAATTAAGAATCTTGGAAGTAAATGAGGGAACCGAGGCAGAACTGCTCCACGCAAAGAGCAACGGCCATATGGAACGAGTTAGGCTGGGGACGGCAACCGAGCAGTATAAATGAGTTCAAGAGACATTCAGATTTATTTCTGGAGAAGGAAAGGGACTGGGAGCATGGGGAAGAGAAGCAGGGAGGTGGGTTTAGTAGGCATTTAAAAAGGGAAGGCATGCCTGAAGGGAGGACGTTCACCGAGAGAGAGCTCGGAGGGTGTTTTTCCTGGGACTTCTCGGTCTTACTGATGTTTGACACGTGAGGAAACCACACTCCCCGTTGCGCAGAAGGCGAGAGCGGTCCCGTTTCTTTCTTGAGGAAAAGGTTTTATTCCAGGGCAAGTGCAGCTGAAGAAACGGGTTATGCGCTCAAAGCGTCGCTTCTGTCGCGCTCCCCTCTCCGCCTTAACACACGCTTTGCTGGGGGCACGCGCTTGAATCCCTGTGATTTCAAGTTAAGCGCAAGGACTGCGCGCCGAGCCTCCACGCTTGAGGAGCGTGACGCCTCCGGCCGCTCCTGGCGGCCAGCAGAGCCAGCTTTGTAGACCACACCAAAGCCAACGCCTGCAGAAGTCCTCCGCGGCCGCTCAGCAAACCCAACCCACGAGACCCCCCCCCGCCATCCCAGCTCCGATCAAAGACCACGCTCGTAGGACAAGTAATGCTTATAGCTGGGGGTTTAGAGCTTTTGAAACTCCGGGTTCGGTGCGGCGTTCCCCGGAGAAGCAAGCCGAGAGGACGGGACTGATGGCGCGCAGGGTGACCCCGCCGGCGGACTCTGGGGCTTGTGGCAGCCACAGCTTTTGCAGCACGCGGGCTCCAGGACAACACGGGTCGCGATCTGCACGAACCGGCGAGCAGGGAAGGAAGAAGAGCGTAGCCCGAGCTGCTCTTGCTGCAGGACGCTGTCGCGGCCAAGTCTGTCCGCCTCGCAGGCTTCCGCACAGGCAGAGCGTGCGGGTGCTTGGCGCAACGGGGTACGCGCACACACCCGCAGAACGGGAGCTACGCGATTCCAACGACAGGAGAAAGAATAACAACGTCGCACTTGGGCTGTTAAAATTTCACCAAATAATAATAATAATTTAAAAAAAAAACAAACCCCGACCACTATCGCTGCAGCCCTTTCCAAGCCGGACGGCGCAGGCTGTGCGCGGCGGGGGGCTAACTTCGGGTTACAAACCCAGGTTATAAACCAACCTGCCCGCTGGAAGTAGAGGCACGTCCGTGAGGAGTTACCACACAAATCACTGCCGTTTGCACCCTCGCTGGCGGTGCTGGAAGAAAGGTGTCACCCAAAGAGAGTGGCAGCTCCGTGCTGACAAAGGCTTCCTTTCTCCGCTGTCCGTCGCCAAAGCAAAGCGTTTCGATCGCTTGACCCCGCCAGTCACGTTAAAAAATGAAAACGTGCCCAGGGGACACGCCAAAAATGAGTCCCCTGCTCCGTCTGGGAAATAAATGAGCGTTTGCAAAGACTGCCTTCGGATGGCCGAGGCCGGGGCAGAGCTGGCAGGAGCCGCTGGCCCCGCTGGAGCTCTGCCCTTTCGCGCCGGGGCTGCGCTGGGCTTGTCAGGCGTGATTGATTCTGCGACTAATGCAAGGCCACAAATGCACTTTGTCGAACTTTGGGGAAAAGCCCAGGCGGACCAAGCCCGGGTTTCCTGTGCTCCAGCCGCTGCTGAAGAAACGCTCTTGAGACAGCGCGGTGTGAAACTCCGAGTTAGTCCTCGGTACTTGGGCAGAGCCCGGGCGGAAGGAGCAAAGCTCCGAGGGGCACAGAGAATTAACTCCTCAGCTGGGGCGACAGCCACAGGCTCACGACAATTTTGCTGTTTTACGGTACGCACCATGGGAAACCTGTTCCCGTCCCGGCCGGGCAGCCCCGTCCCCGCGGGCAGGACGGGTGCCGTGAGGCTCCTCAGCTGCGCGCCAGCACCTCGTGCCTGCTGCTCCCCGGCTGCCAGACGGGCTGCAGCCCGGCTTCGTTTGGAAGCCGCGGCGAGGAGCGCTGGACCTTGCTCCATACAGGCTGTTCCGTGCGTCGAGGGCACCGCTGACCCCGTTCCCTGCCACGCACAAACCAGCCCGCGCCCCTTCTCGCTGCCTGCAATGCCGCCTGCCCCTCGGGGCTGTCGCTGGCCACCGGTTTGCGCTCACTGAAAAATCATTCCTGTAGGGCAGAGGCACGGTTTTCTGCCTTGCGCATTAACTAAGCTACTGCAAGATGAGGGTAAGGGCGGTAGAAACCTGCGTATCCGCACCTAGAAAGAACCGCTGCGCCTGGAGGGATGAGATCGAAGGCAAACCCCCGGACAAAACCCGGCGTCCTTTCTGCAGCGAGGGGCCCTTGTCCCGTCCCGAGCCACGCGCGCCCGCTCCGGGGTGGGCGCAGGACGGGTTTTGCGATCTCGTAATTTTTTTGCTGTGAGGGCGGGAAGGATGAATACTCAGGACCACGGTTTGTAACGGGGAGAGAGGAAAAATCAGGCAGAGACAGCTGAGCGCTCTTTGAGGAGCCAGTGTTCTGGGACTGTTAGGCTGTCCCAAGACGTTCTGCTTTCCTGCAGAAAAACGAGGATGCTCTTCAACGCGAAGTTATCACCCGAAATGTTTAAAGCGCGTTCAGACCGTCACCAAACGTTACGTACGAAGACTCGTGTTTCCCTCGCTGGCGCTGCCCAGAGACGAAGCCTTTTGCTTTGCAGGGGAGGTGGTAAAGAAAGGCACTCGTTTCACAGGGCAGGATCGTGTCCTAAAAAAGCACCAGCAGTCCCTGTTAAAAAAACCTGGACGTGTTCCACAATACCACACAGCCTGTAATTGCTCCTGTTTGACTCCAAACCCAAAATGAAACCTGGCACACGCTCCTAACCGTACTTGCTTACACGTGAATATTCCACATTCGCACGCTTTAAATGTGCGTTGCTGCTCTGCTCTGATTTTAGGCTCCGATAAGAGCACGAGTAACGGCTTCACTCGCTGCCTGGTAAGAAATCCCGTACCGACGTCAGCGTGGCTTTGGGGCCTGCATTTAAAAAAATACCAGGAGGATCGTTTCAGCCTCTCCGCGGGGGCCGCGAAACTTACTCAGTGATACGCTGATGCTGCAGGTTGGTTCGGCGGGGCTGAGCTCCGGTTAAGCGTTTTAATGCGCGCGTCGTAAATAAATAACGGCGGACGCTGCCTCTTTGACATAACAAATGATTATTTAAAATTAAACTCTCGTTACAAAGAAATTAACTTCTGCCTCGCTGGTGCCGGCGCTTATTCTGGAAGAGCTAGATCACGCTTCAGCGGGGGAATTCTTCACAGCCGGAAAGTGAGGATTGCGCTCGCTTGAGATGGGCAGGAGTTATTGAAATTTCCATCAAAAAGGAACGCTGAAATTGAGGGCTTTCTGCAAAAGTGCCGCCACCAAAACCTCACAGGTTTGCTCCACATGCTGTTTGAATTCCCCCAAGTTTGTGTGGTAAAAACTTTCCCCTGTTCCATTCCAGCCGGATTTTTCAGATGTTGCTCCGCTGGTCGCCTAGTCCTGTTGTTTCAACGTACCGACGCGAAAACGCCTCACTTAAAAACGCCGCGCTTGCTCGCCTTGTGTGTAAAAGCCGAGAGCTGCGGGGCGTGTGGGGAAGCTGGGACAGGTACACGGCGAAGCACCCGCAGAGCTGCCGGACCTCGAACAGCTCTGCCCTACCTGCTCTGCCCAGATGACCTCCTCAGCGCACACCAGCCAGAAAGCATTTCAAAGTGTTTTTTTACAATTTCAGAGTTATTGGTAGCAGTGTCTTGACTCTCTTGCTTGTAGGACTAGTTTCAAGCTTTGTCAGAGTTTGATCCGTTTTCGACGTTTGACGTTGCTACCTCTGGTTATTTGTGTTGGCCGCTTCCAGGGAGGGAATGGACGAAACTGCCCGACCTCTACCGAGAACTTACGGCTGACCCTCAGGGTTTCCCATTTCTGCGGGGTGCTGACTCTCATTATAAGCGGACCGTAACCACAAAGAGGCCAAAATAACGAAAGCCACAGGATTATCGCATCCAAGTCTCGTGGGAAAGCAAACACCCCGTGAGCCAGCCTTAGGTAGGACACCTACATCTAGAAATGTAAGCTTCGAGAAGAAAGTCACGCTTATCGATGGGTGGAGGTCCACCTGATGGTCCCGCTCTCTGCCGCCGTTATCCCTTGGTGGTGCTGGATGACCTCTCGTTGCGGGTGGAAGAAGAACAGTCCGTCCGCAGCGGAAACTAAAAGGTGTTTCGCGTTCCTAATAAAACAAAGCTGGTACTTCCCATCCTATAAAACCTCAATCAAACAAATCAAAACATTCTCTATTGAATATTTTATGAAGCACGCTTTCTAGTGTCCCTCCCGCCCCCGCCTACTTTACCTCCCCTAAAGAAAAAAGAAATGGAAATAACTTTTTTAAGGATGGAGATCAAATTGGGTTTGATTCTTTTTTGCTTTACAACCGCCCCGGAAAACAGAGGTATTCGACCATCACAAAAGCCTGAAAACCAACGCGCGGGGCGAGCCTCGGACGACACGCCTGCACGCCTGCCGACGTCCTCCTCCCGAGGGCTCTTGGAGGAAGACTGCCCCGACCTTTGGACTTGCCAAGCGGAGCAAGCTGGGAGGTATCCGATATACCTGGGATGTGTTGGCATCAGCGCTCCCCGTTCGTTTTTATATTCGCCGGATTTTTGACCTAAAGGAGGTGCTGGTGGAAGTTATTCCCTTTTCGAAGCTCTCTGAGGTCTGTTGTGGGACAAGGCGCTTCTGTGAAGCAAGGAGAGAGGGGAGCTACCCAAGAGAAGTCCTCCACGAGGTCTCCCAACAGACCACTACTTGCCCTTTGAGGACTACAAACTGAGGGATAATTCAGACAGAATGTAAAGGGCCGTGACCACTGCCACTAGAAGTCCATGAGATCGTAACGTGACGGCTTCTGCTGAGAGCCTGTTAGGAACTTGGCTCTACTGAGACTGCTGGCAGTTTCGCTGTTGACTTCAACAGGGTTAAGAAGGCTGGGGATGTCTGAACCGCACGAGAAATGGGTCAGGAGCAAAAGGCTGGGGAACCTCAGTGGACAGGCACTTGTCCACGCTGCTGTGTCTCCCGCAGCGAGGAGGCTTAGAGGGAATTGCGTAGAATGTGTACGCAAGATGTACGTGACACTGGCCAACACAGGAGAGAACTCGCGTTACATCTAAACTCTTTCTCATGAGTAGTTTAGCCATCATCCTCATACTCCGCCTCCTGATGCTATGCGTTCTTGCACGCATGCTACTATTTATGCGTACGTACGTGTGCGTGCAGCTATAAACTGTGATGCCTTCTTGGAGAAAGACGACGTCTTGCTCCCGTGTAAAGGTCCTCTTCAGAAGTACGCACCTCGTCTTCCATTCCTAAGCGGAATGTGAGGACTACAGCAGCTGGTTCTCTGGAAGAGACTGAATGTCGTATCACCTGCTTGCAGAAGGTGGTGACGCTCCCGCTGCCGGTGTTTCACGTTCCTCAGGTGGTGTTTTGGAGCAGAGGAGCGGTGTTCGCGTTTTATCCCCTCTGCCTCCTCGAAGGAGGCTGGGCAGGAAAGCCGCCACGTCAAGCCCGGATCCTTCCCACGCAGCCAGCGCTGCAGCTCCGTTTCACCGCGTCGTGGTCCCCTGCCGAGCTGCTGGGACCTCAGCGTCCACCCCTGCTTCTAAAAATAGGTGCTACCCGTTTTTTCACCGGGGTAAGCGGATTTACAGCAAGCGGGAGTCGATTTATTCTGTCCTCAGGAGAAGGTGTTGCGCGGAAATCGATGCACAGTGCCAGGAAGGGCTGTCTGGTAGGAGGGGTGGTTTTAATTAAAAGTATATTTAAATAAAGACCCAAAAGACAACCAAGCATTTAAGCACTAAGTCCTTTGAAAAGTATCGCTAACGTTTGCCGCAGAACATGCTAACGACGCAAATACAGGAGCGAAACTGGAATATAATATCGCAGTCATGCAGCCCCTCGAAAATCGGGCTGTGTTAGAGCCGCCCATAAAGCTTAGCTGAGCAGCCGGAGCCGCGCACCGGTTTGCAGAAGGGACGCCACCCCAGCCCCGCCGACGCGGCGCCGCGCGCTTTACAGCCTCCGCGACCGTCGCTCCGACAGAGGCAAAATCTGGCCCGTCTCACACGCGGGTTTACCGCGACGAGGTCGAACAATTGAGCGTTTTGAACACTTCTGGGCTAGTTTTGATGAATAAAGCTTCCTCTGAAGGTTGCCTGCGATCTCCTTTGAAGGAAAAAAAAAAAAAGATGATAACCTTAATCTTTAAAGTAGTTTGAATTATTTCCTCCCAAGCCTTTCTCTAAACAGATTAAGCTCCTATTTGAAATGGAAGTAGATGTTTACTCTTGTAAATAAGCATTTTCCTCCGTATCTAACGGTAAACAGATTAAAGGATTACGCTAAAGACCTTTCAAAATTTTAGTATCGAGGCCCCGAAATCTCAGCGTTCGATATCCACCCCTCACCACAGCTACAGGCCGGGCGGAAGGTTATTTTCTCCCATCAAGTACATCCTAAGCAAGGAGATTTAAAGCCTTCGGTTTTTGAAAGAGTTTGCTCTTGTCTGCCCTGCTGCCACTTCACGCGAGCAGGGGAGCGCGCAGAGCTGCGAGCGCAAATGAGAGTCAGACACGACGACTTCGTTTGAAAAAGTCACAGTATGGGAAGAATTTGCTGGGGTTCTAATCATACATATAACGTACAATAAAGCAGACCGACGTATTTCATCCCCTGTCAAGAAAGTTTTGTCACTTGGTAATTTGTTTTAATATATTAGTTTCTAACTATAAGAGCAGTCAATCGATGCATTATTAATGTGATGTGTACGTGTATAAATATTCTTTTAACTTCCAGGACGGTGGATATTAATGTTGTGGCGCTTGAAAGCACGAGGCACTTGAAGCGCTCCGTCCCGAGGCAGGAGCCGTACCGGTTGCACCGAGCCCCATTTATAACTCCGCCGGCCGGGGAATGAAAGGGCTTTGATGTAAAGCGTTGTTTAAGTGCTCTCGTGAATGGAAAGTCAGGACTTCCCCCCCCCCGCCCCGATTTTTCTGGCAGCAAAATGCCTCTCCATGGAGAAGAGACACTTCTTTCTGCCTTCTGGCAATCGCCAGAAAATACGGTCAGAGCAGGGGACGGCGATGGAAGGCCTTGCACTCCAACGCGGGATGCTGAACGGGAGCTGCTCCCGCGAAGCGTCGCACACCCAGTGGGCTAACTGGGGTGCAATGGTTTGAACGGCGCCGGCTGGAGAGCCGCTCTGACTCCTGACACCGATTCCCACCTCGTGCCAGAGCGTTGCTTGTAGCCGAGGGGAAGGATGGACGAGGTCGAAAGCGGTAAGCGGAACCCTCAGAGCCGCTGGCTGGGCTGCGCGCGAGTGAGTTTTGCTCGCAATGAGAGCTGGATCGATTTTTTCCCCCGTCCAGCGGCATTAGGGTCGTTTTACGCCACCAAACCCCGGCCGCGGGAGGGTCGGGCGCAGCCCTCCCGAGCGATGCTGCTCCTCCCTGCACGTCCCCGCTCCCTCCCGCCTGCGTCCTGAAACTGCGCCCGACAAAGCCACAGGAATAATCGCATTTTCAGTTGAGTGGGCAAACCAGGAGAACAATAACAAATGAAACCTCAGGCGTATCCCAAATTATTTTGGATGAACCAGAAGCGAAGAAAGCAACGGNCAGAGCAGGGGACGGCGATGGAAGGCCTTGCACTCCAACGCGGGATGCTGAACGGGAGCTGCTCCCGCGAAGCGTCGCACACCCAGTGGGCTAACTGGGGTGCAATGGTTTGAACGGCGCCGGCTGGAGAGCCGCTCTGACTCCTGACACCGATTCCCACCTCGTGCCAGAGCGTTGCTTGTAGCCGAGGGGAAGGATGGA
>VZSC01010538.1:44386-60892 GCA_013398225.1 Steatornis caripensis | reverse complement strand
TTTTGAGTTTTTTTTTTTTTTTTTTTTTTTTTTTTCCCCAGGAGTAACTGAGGGGTTAGGTTATACCGGAGAAAAGCCTAGAAAATGTAATGATCCCTTCTGGCCTGAAAAAATATCTATGAGTCTATTTAAAATGTGATTCCCCGTTTGACTTAAATAAATCCCATTTACAGTACAGTTCAAAGATACGCTGCCCTTTGGTCACTCGTCACGCTGCCAGCTCCGAAACTCACCTGCCCTAACGTGTCTTTACTATTTGGCAAAATGTTTTTCTTTGCTGGGCTTGCCTATATATTTGTTTCCAAAAAAGCCTGACAAAGCTTTCTCATTGTATTTCAAAAAGAAAAATGTTCTCCCTACATCTGGAAATACTAAAAAAGTGCTTTCTTACAGTATTTTTTTTTACTACGTATGGACAAGGTCCTGACCCTTATTATTGGAGCTCGAATCCAGATGGGAGGCTGTACGGTTCCAATCGTTGGAGGGGATTCCCTTTTGAAGCCACGTACATCTTTGGAGACGTTTGGGCTTTCAAGAAGTTATCATTTGTGGGAGGTCTGTTGGGAAGGCTTTAAATAGTTTGGGAACTTCCTTCTTTCCAAGGGAGCCCGAGCGCTCATACGTGTGTGCCTGGAGCGTACGGATTCCCCAGGTGACATACCCACATGCTCGTACCTCAACCCTTTTTGTTTGGTTGGGTTTTTTAGAGCAAATATTTCCTCTTATTTTAATACGCGCTTCTCCCAAACAGATACTTCATTCCGCTAGCTATTCAGAAACACAGCACCGTATTCAATAAATACCAGTTACGATACCAGCGGTAATCTAAAACCAGAAGCAGCAATTGGGGAGACTAAAGCTGAAGCTCGTCAAGATGATTTTGATGGAGTGTTTTCCATTAGCGACTGCCATTTCGTTAAAAAATGAAACTTTCTAGGAGAACGGCCTGCCTTTGAAAAGTTTGTTCTAAAACACTGAAACAAAGAGGACGTGTATCGGAGCGGGATGCCTCGACGCTCTCTTCGCAAACCGTTTCGAAATATCTAAATAAATGAATAAAGCCAATGTCAAAGAGATTCACTTTCTGTCTAAGCAACGCTCTGGCTGATCCAAGGTAATTTTTATAATGTTGTTTCGTGTGTGTGTGTGTGTGTGAGAAACCCAACAAAAAAAAAATCTGCCGTCTTCTCACTGAGCATGAAGACAACATGTGAAAGGCAAGAATTTCTTCTGGAGCGGAAACTCGGGTTCCGGCTGCTCCAGAGCGAGCAGTGCCGTTAGGCTGGAGACGCAGTCAGGAATACTTCTGCCATGTGCGTTGCACATGGATACAGTTTGCAGCTGATTATAGCCCATGCCGCGTTTAAGGCTCCGACAGTAAAAAGAATGAAAAAGGAAACTTTCAAATCCACATAATTATACTTAAAATACAGCACTGTCCACTCTTCACATGGACTGAAGACAAAAGAGTCTGAAATTTTAAGAGCTCACAAATAAAATACGATATAGCTTGGAGAACTATTGGAATTACACGGACTACTTTAATTGCCCGTGCCAAAAATAAAACCGTCGAGACTCCTCTGCACTGGCTGCGCTCCGGCTTGGCCAAACTCCCGCCGCCGGCCGGGCTTGCACGCTGCATCGTTGCCCAGCGGCTGGGCCTGAAGGACCCAACCTAGTGCCATTTTTAAGGCCGCTACTGCAGTTTTTCAAGAACTTTTGCAGAAATTTGGGAGGGGAAGCATCCGGCAGAGCGACAGGTCTGCAGAAGAACTAAAAGCAAGACCTGATGGAGCCTGGGTGGAATATACCTTGCTGTTGCTTAAAACCAAAGCAAAACAAACAACAGAAACCCCCACAAAAACCAGGCGATCACATTTGCACCCATCACTGAGCGCGTCGCCACAGGCCACGTGGCTCTGCTCAAGACCGGAGCGGTCTGAGACGTGATACCGAGAACTGGAGGAAAGGATGGAGAACGGTCTGAGCCCATAAAACCCCGACCCCCTCGATGGAGGAAATGAGCCCAGCTTCTTTCAGAGCTGCCCAAGCGTGAGCACGGCGATAAACCTTCAGAGATGCGAATGGTGGCTGCAGACAGGAAGGCCACCATCTATTTTTAGGTCCGCGGCTGATAGGACAGTAGATCACAGATAAGACTGCAGGCTAAGGATGGAAAAGCAACGGAAGACGTGGCTTGGGGAAGGTGGCGAGCCTCCATCGTTTAATGAGGAGGAGATGGGACCGGGAACGCAGCAGGCTGTTGGGAACAGCCGGAAGGAATCCACCTGTTGGGTGAAGGCGCTATGACCCCAGCAAACCCCGCCAGTCCTCTCCTTAGGGTCCTGATTCCCTGAAACCGTCCCCAGATCATTGCTCCTGGACATGGCTGTTTTAACCTGAGGCCCTAAATCCAGGAATCGTTCACCCTGCGTGAGCATCCCAGCCACGCTGGTTCGCAGGGGTGCTTTGCTGGCTCTCCCACAGCCTGTTTTTTAGCCAAAATTAAATTTCCGAGGGGCCACAAAACCCAAGACCGGGTCAGGGGGTTGATATCACAGCCAAGTGCTCTTAGAGGGCACGAGAAACTAAAATTCAGTTATTTGTCCCAAGAAATACATAATTAGCCAGCACTAAACAAATAAGTGCTGCCTATCCATTGAGGAGAACTGTACGGCCTTCGCCGAAGACCGACAAAATAGCACACTGAAATGCTTCAGCAGCTGTACGGGCAGCGAGAGGGTTTACGTTACCCCGAAGTCACAACGCAGAGGGATGGCGTGGATTCACCTGACCAGGCTCTTCAGTCGGGCTGAAGCAGGGAACGTTTCACGTTTCAATGGCTCAGAGCAAAACAAAAACAAACAAACAAAAAAAATGGGGTTTGTGTAGGCAAGAGATTTCAAACGTTTCAATACACACAGGCACCCCCCTCCACCAATTTCCTAAATTAAAACCAGCTGAACCTAATTTTTTTTTCCCTTTCAAATTTGGTGGAAAAACGTTCTTACCCGGCCAAGACCATACGTGCCAATTTTCAGCTCAGAAGGAATTTTTGGATGCTGGAAAAAGAGGATGGGAGCCGAAGATTTATAGTAGAATTGCCATCTCAGAAGTATCTGAGCCGGGCTGGCAGGACACTGCAACTCAAGTGGGCTTCTTGCTGCGACCACAATTGAAACCATCTTTGGGAGGTCTGCCACACGTCCGACAAACAGAAAGGGGGCTCTCGGGTTTCGGGACGGCCCCGTTCAGGGAGGTACGGAGGCTGGTGCGGAGCTGGAGGCACGTGCGCCATGCCACGGTCTTCAGCACGCCCTCTCAGACCGACCCCCCCCAAGGACAACGTTAACACCACGGTTCAGCTCGCGGCTGATGCGAGGCCCGAGGTGAATTCATCCCAAGAGTTTTGGGGGGTTTTATTTTGAGCTGTGATACATATCTTTTTGCTGATTCTTGTGCTTGCCACTTGCTGCTAATTCTTTACAGTGGTTAGGGAGGTGATTTCCTCATTTGCTGTTTTCCTCGGAATTCGAAATATATGACCGACTCCCCGTTTTGGGGTGGGTTTATCAGCTGTTTCCCTGAAGGGTTCTGGATATTCCCCAACAGTGCCCACCTGCGCCGGCGGGTAGTGCTATTTGAGACGCCGGGGGGAATACCCAACAAGTTCTCGTGTCGGCCATCGACGCTTTGGAGGTGAAGAATTGTGAACCCGCCGAACCCGCGCAGGAAAGAGTTTCTGGAGACACACGTTGTTTTCGCACCTCACTAAAAATCCTAACGCTTCGTTTGGCACTTGTACGCGTGGCTGTTTGGTCCTCAGACGCGGCGCAGTTTTCAAACCAACAAGGCGAGGCTAGCACCGCGTGATTTGCAAAGGTCCTGTGCTTCGAGGAAGATACGGACCCGTTGTAGGGAGCTCATGAAGAGCACCGGGAGAGATGAGAAGCCTGGAAAACATGATCCCCAAGGAAGGAAGGAGCAAATGGCATTGTTTGTCTTGGAAGAAAACCGAGTTGAGACAGGATAACAGTTTACTACTGCAAAATGGAAAGGAAGAAGCTTCTGCCCATGACTGTGCACAAGAAAAGAAGTCACCATTTTAAGGTGCAGCAAAGAAGATACGGATTAAATACTCAGTCACCTCCTGAAGGGGTTAGAGAAACTCATCAAGAGCTTGCCTGGGTAGGCAGTGCGATCTCCATCACTTGTGGCAGAAGACCCTGGGTGCAACTGCCAGAGACGGGCTCGGTGTGGCCGAGCCCGCTCTGCGGTGGGGCTGGATGAGAAGACCTCTCCGCACCCCTTCCAGTCCTATTTATCAGGGGTGCCATGCCGTGCGTCTCCCCGCGCTGGAAGCTAACCTTCTGGAATGTTTGGATAACTGCACACCGAAAAAACCACATCTCTCCGTCTTGGCAGCCGTTCACAGACCTAAACGCAAACAGCTGGCTCCCATTTCTCCGGCCTCAGAAGATGAGAGCGGCAAGGTAGAAAGATTGATTGACATTAAAGCTTAGATTAAATGAGTCATTTAAATCGATAAGGAATCAGCCTGAGTTGAATTAAGTCACTTAAAGCTGATTTAAGTGTGCCCCAGGAATATTCAGCTACCCTGACTTAAGAACTTGCCTTCAGACCGGTGAGCATCACCGCATCTGGATGAGATATTAGATTCATCACAGCACGGCTGAGACCTTCGAGCCACAAAACTCTCGGATTTGCAAAGCTGGGAGGAGAGGTCTGCACGCAAACAAATTTGTAACCACTCGCCCCAAACCCGGTAACGTCAACGGTCCTGAAGGTCATAAGGGACCATTAGAGCATTGCAGTAGGACCTTCTGTCTAACGCAGCGGAGAGAGAACATACGCACTAGCGTATTCACTAGAGGCTGGAAAAAACAGGAGAAAAATTGGATTTACTTCCTCCGTTTTCACACTCTTCCCTAAGCCTACACCGTCGGACGTTGCTCCTGTGGGTCCTTGCGCTCCTGCCTCCGGCAGCCGGCTGGCATAGGTGGGCTGAACCGGGGGGGCAGTAGGAAGCAACGGGGACTGGCTCCCGCTCCAGACCCGCTCACGGCTCTGCATCATTTCCCTGCAGCGTCAAATCGGTTGCTACAGATGGACAGAGAGCTCGTTGCAGTATAATCCTTCAAACCCTCGGAAAAGGCGTCTCTTACGCCACAGGTCACCAAACCGCCAGGATTTTCCCCCCAAAGCTAGCAAACGATGCGTGTGAAGAGACGCAACGCATGGTGTCGGCACTGGGACAGCAATGTTTTGGTGACACCCAGAGGCAAGGCACTGGGATACCTTTGGACCTCTCGCGCGTCCTAGAGAGCTGTCGCTTAATCGCTTCGCTCCGAAGGGAATTGACCCAGGGCTGAAACATCAGGAGCGGGGGTGGGAGAATTCATCCTTTCCAAGGGGCTTAGGGTTTTGGGGATTTTTTTTTTTTTTTTCAGGTTTTGGGGGTGAAATACTCCAACTTGCCACCGAACCCCCAAACTGCTGAACCATGACCTTAGCAGCAGTCCCGTGTCCCCCCTCCCCACCCAATGTCCAGAGCGCCCCGCGCGCCTCAGACTCCAGGAATGCATTTACACGTACCGCTCATTCCCAAACGCCTTCTCCCCGTTTCCAGGCATCGCCTGTGTACGGATCAGCCCCGGGACCATATGTCTGAAACATTTCATCGCACCGGCACAGCTGAAAGTAGTTGGTGTTTCGTATGATCTACCTTGGGCCGTGGAGTTGTATCATGCCAGAGAGCATATGTCTGCTGTTTGCCAGAGCGCAGCGATAAAATGAAACATGCTGCCTGTTATTTGCCCTTCAGCTCCGTTTCGGAGCGTTGCGGATTGCCTGCTGCCACCGCTTTTCATGCCAATTCATCACCATCGCGTGCAATTAGACGTAGATGAGCAGTGTATTAATCTGTGAGCGGGCTGGTTGGACGCGAGCATCCTCCCGGTTGCTGGATGCCTGATATTGCCGATGCGGTAATTTCAGCGCCGGGAACGTCGTCTTCCCGCGCTCGTAACCCGGGGAATGAGCTCAGAGCAAGGTCGGGATGCAGCAAAAAGGCAACGAACTCGGATGTTGGTGGGAAGCAATTAATGTAGCAGTTCATGAATCAATTGGCGGAATGGTATGCACATGTGGAATCTTTAATTACGATCCGAATTTAGTAGGGAGAAAAAGCCTCTTAAAAAGGAAAAGCCACCCCCTCCCGCTAAAGGGGCTGAAGCAGAGAGATCCATGCAACTGCGGGATGTGTGTTTAAGAGAGACTGATGATGTTTATTTAAGCTATCAGAGCAGTAACAGGGAAACCTACTGTGCTGGAAAACTGAGGGGAAAAAGAACTCTGGTGAAGCTGACACCAGCCATGGCTTGCAGCGGTTAGCATTTCCAGCAGGTCCCTCAAAATGACGCAAGAGCCCACGCCGGCTCCCAGAGCACGGCTCTGAGGGCAGACAGAGAGGAACGAGAAAAGCCATGGGCTGGTGATTTCTCCTTTAAGTGTCCTCCTTAACTGGGGAGAATGCCACGGGAGCGGAGACATCGGTAGGTATCTGCCTTCCTTTCATTGCTTTGCCCCCGTCTCCCCTAGGAAACGCATCTGCCTGCCCCAGCGTGGGATAATCATCGCCCCCCTCAGCCTCATTTCCTTCTGCCCGTGTCTCTGGCCTCCTTCTCCAGCAGCAGATGTGCTGAACAATACCCAAGCACAGATTATCCCGGCTCACCCTCGGCCATCAACGGCTCTTTATTTCCAGAGAAGCCTGGAGAAATGAGTATGTGCAAAGCAGAACTACGGGCGCTTTGGTCTGGTTTCCTAGGGAGATCCCATGTAACACTAAGAAGGCGAAAAAGGCAGCTGGCTGCATTTTTCCCAAAAGCGGGGTCAGAGACGCCAACCTGCAAAGCGGCAGGGTGGCTATGAATTCGATTGAGGTGCCAGAGGCGTCGCCTTGCGCAAGAGCGTGCAGAAACGCCACCGCCGTGCTGTGCGCTCTCCCAACAGCGTCATCGAAAGCATCGGCTGGGGTTTGATGGCCGTCATTGTTAGCGTGACACTCTGTAAACACTCGAGGCTTGTTTCAGGACGAGGTCCCAGGAAGGCCAGCATCGTGTGAAAGACTTTGCGATGCAATCGGCAGGAAGGAAACGCGAGGAGAGGTTGCAGTCTGTGATCAAGGGGACGAAGACACTGACGCCCGGCGCAGCCTCCGGGCCGGCTCCAGCCCACAAGACTCTGCCCTCAGATGATCTTCTGACATCACGAGACGCGCTCCAGCTTATTTGCTCGTTTTGCTCTGTTTTGGCTCGTTGCCCAGCTACCAAGCAAACGGTCACTTTAACGCCAAGTTGTCACAAATATTGCCGGATCTAGTCTTACTCCAGAAGCGAGAGCCCCACCCATCGTGATGCTCTTTCCCTGCCTCGAGATGCTCAGCATCCTGCAAAGGACCCTCCCGGCCAGCCTGCAAGTTGAGGGGGAGCACAACGGGAATTAGCTCTCTGCCGGCCAGAGACTTCTCCCCATCTATTTGAAACGCCAGAGCAGCAAATCTCTCCCTCTGTCCCCGTTTACCGTCACACCACCAGGGAGATCCGAACGCTCATAAAATGCTGTCCTCAACCGCCGACAAACAAGGTCTTCCTCGGCGGGATGGAAACGCCGTTCGGGAAGCGCCAGAGGAGGCACCGAATAGCAGCAATTTCCATTCCGGTGACGTGTGTCACCCAGCTGGCCTGCGTGCTGAAACCATCACGGAGAAGCCTGGCACCCCGTAGGACGCTGCGAAAGTCTCGTCTCTGCGGCTCCCAATTCCCCGAATAACCTGGGAAGGTTAATTAAGCTATCTCTTCTTTCCCCTCATCACCGTGTCTGTCTCACGGAAGAGGAGGGGGGAAAAAAAATAAAAATCTGTTAACTTTCTAGACCACACAAGTGAAAACGGCGCTGGCAAATAACTCTGCTTGCCCTCTGACTTCGTTTTAACAGCCCTCCAAGGAAATAAGGTCAGAAGTTCACCAATGGCAGGAAAGACCTACTGGTGGCTTGGGTTATCCCAAACATTTACTGTACCGTTCCCAACTTATAAAAAACCCCTACAACAGGTTGAGCTTTTTTCCCCCCTCGGAGCTGGATGAGTTTTCCATCTGGCTTATATTTTGAGTTGCTAGACCTGTCCTCTTCTTGCTGCAAACATGTGTTACAGGGCTGCCCCGTGGTCCCATATTATGATAATTATTTTAACGGCTGTTTTGAAGCACTGCGGCGGTACACCGAGAAACTTCCTCATCAGCACAGTTGGTTAAACAAAAATTGATCCCCAGTCAATCAAATGCGTCTAATAAGTTGTAGATAAATACATGATTTCATCACCTCCAGTACACCGACCCCGAGGAAAAGGAGTGATCTCACTCCACGTGTTGATGTCTCCCAGTAATAAATGGCTGCGTCGTACCATCGTGCTAAGCAATAAATGATCTCACAAGACGTGCTGCTGTAATAAACTAAAACAATAAGAATGTGCAGGAAGGAAAATACTGCCCGTGGTGAGCTCTGCTGCCCAAAAACATGTCCTAGCCGTTACAGACATAAATTAGCCGTAATAAATCTTATCGGTTGTTTCTTTAATGACATATATCTCCTGCCAAAATGGTAAATTCTTGAAAGGACTGTACGAGTAGATTAAATGGTTTCTGTCCTTGGGAATGTGGAAGGCTTTATTTGTTTTCCTTAAAAGACTTTTAAATATCCTCACGTTATACGTCAAACAGATGTCCAGGGTAAAGTCTCCTGACCCATTTAAAGTTGTGTTTTGTTTTTTTTTTTTTTTTAAAAGCTGGAATTAAAGTCCAGTTCATGCCGCTCACCTACGCTTAGATTTGCTGGCCAGCACCTGACAAAACTCCGCGACTGTAACGTTGAGGTTTAATGGCTGTATGGTGTGACTTTTAACGGCGACGCTGAGGAAACCAAGATAAATTAAAACCTAATTGGGAACGTTAACAGCTTTACCAGTCTACACACATGGACCCCAGGAGAACACTTTGGAAGACGTTACAGTTAGCTCCCGTTGCAAGGCCCGCAGCGCTGCACGGTGACCTCAAAACTCGTTCCGCTCTTTGTTACCGCGATGCCTTTAAACACGGATAAAAATACATACTTCGCTCTGCCCAAACGTAGCAGAAGTATGCAGGAAGAGCTTTATTTTCTCTCGCTAACCGACGAGCGGCTTAGTCCGCGTCTGCTCCGTAGGACGGGTGCATAACTTTCAGACGCTGCTGCAGCTTTAGGGGCTTTGTTGAACCGCCCTAGCTGGTCGTTCAGAGGAACCCCAACAAACAAAGCAAAACCCAACAAACAAACCCAACAAAACCCCCACAACCAACCTGCCCCACCAAGAAAAGAAGCTGCAAAGGCCAAACGAAGACGTGCTTTGTGCTACCGAGCTACGACTGCAGTTGGAAAGATTGGAAATACAGTTCCAATGAATATACTTGAGCCCTGCTCAGTGTTTCACACCGTAAAATCCCTCTCCCTGGAGCACCAGCGAACAAAACCTCGTGTGTTGTGTCCCGGAACAGAAACGGCCCTCTCTGCTTCGTGGGCAGAACTCAAGCGAGCCCGTCACGGACCCGCTCTGCGGTCACCGGCGTGAGCTCGCGGGTGAAACTGCTCTGCGGCTTCTGGATGCTGTGAAGCGCCTTGCCTCATCGCTCCGCGCAAAGACGACTCTCCCGACGCCCGCCTCCCCACGACAGCGCAGCTTCGCTTGATTTTTTTCCGTTGCTGCTCGTGGGGCTGTGACGGGGAGAGGACCCAGGTTAAAAAAGGCTCTTCCTTAAAGCTGATTTCTTTTCAACCAGGGTGGTGAACGGCTTTATTTTTAGACCCGTTAAGCAATTTATACCACCTGGGAGTGCTGCTGCCCTTCAGAAACCGATGCCGCAGGCTTGCGTGTGTCTCTGGAAGGCGAGATGGGCCTCTCCCAGGTGCCCCTTCTAACCGCCGCGGGGCTGCAGCCCCTGCAAAGCCCTGTGGAAGTCACCGTTGCGTCCTCCAAAATCAGCAAACACCGACAGAATGAACGTTGCTTGTGCTGTTTCGCACTTTCGAGCATTTGAGCTGCAGAAACCTACGCACCCGCTTATCCGTAACCTCAGAGCAACCTTCCTGTGCCCACCGAGTTAAGCGCACGCTTACGCTTAAGCGCAGGTGTAGTTTTTGCAGTGCTAAGAGGCCGGCGCAAATCTTCAACGCTGCAAAGCCCCCTTTAATATTGCAAAGGAGAAGCACGGCCGGTGGAGGACGGGGAGTGCAAATAAAAGTCGGAGAAACTTGAGGAAGAAGCGTGTCATCCGGCAAACGGGGAAAAGGGAGGAAAAGCGGGGGGAAAAAAAAGGAAGAGAAACACAACCTGTCATGCAGGAGAGCTAGGTGCCGCCTCTGACACGGTGCCGGAGGGTGAGAAATAACTGGATGAGGAAAGAAAAAAAAGGCAGGAAAAAAGAAGCTTTGGGAAGGGCCGTACTTTATTATTCCGCTACCCCAAGAGCGCGACAGCCTTTCGTGGGTCACCTCGGCCCGGACCCAAACCAAACACGGCGACCGTAAATTACCCCAACGGGTACCAAATGTCTTCACCCAGCCCGCAAAGCAGCGGGCAGCGAAGACAACAGCGACTCGCTGACCGGGTGAGCGGCAGCTTGCCCGCGTACGCGTCGAAAGGGCGTTTTGATTTCGCTTCGTGGTCTCTTTTCAATCGTTGAACAAAGTTTCCCGCATCACGCTGATTTTAATATTCCTGTAACATTTCAGCAAGTGCCTCCACGCCCGCGGGACGGTACCCAAAGTTGCATCACCGGGGCCGTACAGCCCGAGCGGGTGCCACGCGGGAGGTCGTCGCCAGCCGCTCCAGCCTCGCTGTCCTTGCATGGCAGATGGAGAATTTGGGAGCCAGGTCGCCTGAAGGGGCCAGCAGCAAAGCCACCCCTCCCGAGCCCCGGGGGAAACCGTAATTACACCAGATTCAAACGCGCTGCTCTGTGCCCCGATTTTCAACCCCAGCTCTCCTCGCTGGGGCTCTTTGCGTTTCTCTTGAGCTTGCTTTGTTTTTTCACAACTCAGTCGGGGGGCAAGCCATTTCCAAGAACAGAGCAATGAGGTACAAGCATCACATTCATTTCAGAAAAGTAAAACTGCACGAACCAGGTTTAGAGTGCTTCAGACGCGTTCCCTGCTCGACACCGAGGCACGCGAGCGGTCTGAGCACGAGCGAGGTGCTGGGTGAGGTCTCTCCAAGATTCCCCCAGCTACAGTCAAGCTGCAAGCCAAAAGTGTCATCGCCGTTCGGGATTTGCGAAAAATAATTGGGCCAGCAACGCTTTTCGACGCCTCCCCAGCAAAGCAGGCGAACAACTCCGCGCCGCGCGTGTCGGCAAGGCGCAGCGGCAGGGCAGGCGAGGGGCTGTGGGCTCGCGAAGGAGCCCGAGCCCCGGCTCTGCGTGGCGCCTGGAGTCTGGGGAGCGGGCACGGTCCAGCCCCGTGGGTAGTTTTGCTCACAGAAACTGCAACGCCTCAGTGTTGGTATCACCAAGGCGTTGAATCAGTTTGGGCAGATTTCTAAATGGAGATACTCTTACTCCAGTGCTTAAGGTAATACGGGTGTCCCAGGCAGCTCCATGAAGATAATTAGGCCATTTTAAACTAAAACCACCGCCAGTGTCCAGATTTCTTTCTTCTCTTTTGATCCTGTTTATTATCCTGTCAGGAAAGCGTGCTTCAGGAGCCACATCAAATGGATCTGCCGAAGTATCAGGTTATTACCAGTTTATTGGAAAGCAAGAGAGGGCAGCAAAGGATAAACGTGAGCACCTCCAGCACTGCCAAGGCAGAGCAGGAAAAATCAGAGACTTCTTACTAAGGCCAGAACATGGACTGTACGGCAGAATCTTGGGATAAGCCTGGCTGGCTGGCTTGTTGCTTGCGCACAGAGAAGAATAACGGGGTGCCACGGAGGGAGCGCTACGCTTGGGTACCGGCCCGCCTGTGAGACGGGTGGCAGCACGTCCCCCTCTCACACGGCTTCTGGGAGGGAAAATGCCTGAAAGACGAAGGCGCCTGGGGCCACCAGCCACGAGGAGCGCACAGACTCGGAGCTGCCGCGTGCGAAATAACGTCAAAGACACGGTGGGTGCTGTCCAGTGGGTACCACGGCATCACGTACCATCCTGCGGTACCGATCTGAGCAAGACAGGGTGCTAAAACCTCAAAATTCGGAGAAGGAGAAGCAGGAAAGGATCAAATATCGTTACAAACGTTCCTAATGAACATCCTAGCTCTCCCATCTCTGCAGCAGACAGAACAACGGCCTTTCCCGTCCATCCCTATTTGATTTGCATTTCATTTTCCCATCCTACTCGTGCCAGTTATCTGTTTTGGCTCAAACTATGCACAAGCTCCCGAAAACTGTCTTTACAGCGACTTTTATCACGAAATGAGGCATGAATGTGGTACGACAAACCCCAATCAAGCTTGAAAAAAAACCCCAAAACCCTTAAGTGTTCTTGTTGAATTGATTTTCACAACAGGATGCGAACACTTTTGACAGGAGATGTCTTCTCGTTAACTCAGCATTAATACAGATCACTGCACCGTCACTGCCACCTCCCTTGTGAACAACGCAAGCGTGAGGAGAGGCTAAGGAGACTCAGATACATCGGGGGACCTGTATTTGCCATAAGAAGTCAAAAAGACCCATAAGAGACACCCCCCCCAAATATTTTTATGCACGTTAGAATCTCTAAGTCGCACAAGGCGCTGTGGGCCCTCAGCAACAGAGAAGCGATGCTGTGCACCACGAGAACGGGCGCTGCCGTGGCACCTCCAAAGAAAGGGAGGACGAATGCCCTCGAAACGCCTCCCCGCGGGGGACCGTTCTGCCGACGGTAGGGTCCCGATGCAGTCACAGACCGCCAAACGCGGGGCAGTTGCTAAGGGATCCTGCTCACCACGAGCACGCGACGCCCTGGACATGTTAGCAAGTACTGCTGATCCACAGCCAGGTTGGAGCCAGCGTGAGGACTTCTGCTATTCAAATGGGTTTGGGACCACGAAGACGTGCGTCCTCCTCCCTTTGTCGGTGCTCTGTCGTGTTCTTACAACGCCTTCTAACGCGGCACAGTCTTGGTCTGCACCTCAGAACGCCTACCCTTCGGCAGCTCGTACCGTCGTGAAAGTAAGTTCCCTCCGCGTTTGTCTTTCCTTCGGTGCGGGCATTACCACGTATAAAACGCGTTCAAAGGCTGGTCGCAGCCAACGCCCTTAGCTGTAACCATAGGACAAGCGATAAAGCACAGATGGCAACGGTGGTGCCTTCACAAACCTTCAGGCTTTGCCCACGTTGAGTTTTTGGTAGGTTCCCCCTCCCCCCGCCGCGTTTTGCCTGCTTTCGGGAGTCAAATGTACGTGTAATTCATTAAAATAAAATTCCAGTGTGCAAGATCAACACGGAAATGACACGAAACTATGCTAAATGTTCATATACCCCACAGAGCTGGGTGGATTAGGAGAAGGCTAGCAAAAATAGAACGACACCAAAACACTCATGCAAACAGCTCCCAGGAGGAGCAAAGCAGGATAAAAAAGGCTAGGAAAATAAAACGAGGCATTCCTCGCACAGATTTCAACACTGGGGGTTAAGCGGAGTTGAGTTCTGCCTTCCACCCTCATTCCTGCGCTGAGCGGGGAACCATATCGATTAGTGTTAAACGAGGAAGTGAAACAAGAAACGTGCGGGTTTGGGGGCTCATCCAAACTCTGTTGAAATCGAGACTGCGTTTCTCATCGAATTCCACGGGGCCACGGGGTGAGCGCTGGCTGGGCGTTTGCAAGGTACAGAGTAAGCAGCTCGAGCCTACAGAGAGCACCCAGATTTTGTCCTCCGCTCAAGACCGCTTGCTCCAGAGTGATACCACCGTAACTCTGAGCAGAACTTCCCCGCGGCTCCGTTCCCGCGGCCCCAAAGAGTACGCAGCCAAGACTTTGTCTGAAAGCATCGACGCACACTTAAAACGTTTCGCAAGGAGAAATAAAATGTCATCTGAGTAGCTCAGCTTTTAGACGAAGCTTGACCGTAAGACGAGCGGACGCATGGCCACAGAGACGCCGCGTTCGGATTTGCGACCCGAGTTTTACATCCGGGTAAATATTTGAGATGCCAGAAGAGACAAAGGAACAGCAGAACGTGCCTGAAGGTGTTGCTCAACACCAGGAACGCGCGTTTTGGACAACTGGGACGTGACATCAGCTCTGGAGGTGACTGGATTAGATTTGCTCCACAACCCCCAAACAATTAGAATTTTTGCAGCCAGCGCCGCGGCAATGGTAGAAGATGGGATCACGACTTTGTGGCGGAGGGGGGCTAAAGGAGGTTCTCGGCTGGTTTAAATCCAGCCCTGATGGACTTTTTCTGATTTTCACCAAAGTACTTGCTCTTTTGCCCAGTAACACAAGCCTGAACCTGACACTTTTATCTGGAAATTCCCCGTTTCAGCTGAGCCCGGAGAAAGCAGAGGCGTTCACCCGTGGGCTTCGTTGCCTCCTGCTCGCCGCCCAACGCATCTATTTGTGGGCTGGCGTGGGGTCAGATGGGGTTGCGACGACAAAGGTGAAGGGACGTTGCTGCGGAAGGGATCCGAGCACAGCGCAGAGCGGTCTGATGCCGGGAGCACGCGTGTATTTCCTTCGCGTGCCTCTCCCGATGCAAACCCGATCACGGCAGACGGGCCGACGCTCCGGAAGGAGAAACGGAGACACCCTGAAAAGTACGCGAGGCGCCTGCCCCGACCCAGCCTCCTCCGCGTGCTTTTGCTTTCCAGTTCACCCCCCCCCTTCCCAGATTAACAAAGCCAAGCGTCTCACGCCCCCCAGAAGGAGCCGAGATTGCACAGAAGATGCTCCATATCGTTATTTCAGATAAAGTTATGTGCTCAGAGTATTTCTCCTTTTCATTTCTCCTGCGTCTTAATGAAAATTTTTCCCCCGTTTTTTTTTTTTTCCCCTCCTCGTCTTAATCAGATGCCGAGTAACGCGAAATAACAGCTGCGTTCACAAGGACACGGCCAGCTCTCGAAGAGCCCAGTGTTTCAAGAGAAAGCGTCCAGCAGGAGAAGGAGAAGCACCCACGATGCAAACAGCCCTGCGGAGAGCAGCTTTGGAGCTGCGGAGAGGCTGAGGGAGCCGGGCGAGAGCGGCTCGGGAGGCGCACCGGCACGGCTCGGTGGGACAGGGACCCTCAGCTCTACCTCTCCACGCGCCGTGCGCCGCCTCTGCACGACTGAGGGAGCTGAAAGGCCGCCTGCGCCCAGCAAAGCGCACCCAGGCTTTTTGCTAAGGCAATTCACCGTGGTTTACGTCTTGCTGCTTTAAAGCACCCCCAGCTCCCCACGTGGGACTGCAACGGAAAGAAAAGCAACGGCGTTTGGCATTGCACTGGAAAGCTAAACGCCTTCTCACCTCCCTGGTATGTCTTAAAACTGCAGTCTGATCATGATTTGGTATTTCTGTTTCTTCCGTTGGTAGCAAGTAAAGCGAAAACTGAACTGATCTANTGCTCGGACGGAGACATCACCGTCAGCCTCGAAGCTCCGTGCTCCGAGCAGCCGCTGCCACAGGGCAGGGAGCAGCGCGGGGAGCCGCGGTCACGCCTGGCCGGTAACGCTCCGTCTTTCCTCCCCGATAATGTTTTGGGTTGCTTTCTCATCCCAGCTGCCCCAAAGCCCCCTCTTGCTCGGACGCTGCCCGGCCGGCAGCGAGGGCTCGTAGCGAACAGCGCTGGCACATCCCACAGAACTCCCTCATTAAGGGTAGCTGCAGCACAGAGAGCCTTAATAAAATTAATACAGAATTATAACGGTCCTGGGGGAGGATCAAGTTTATTAAATTAGCCAGTTACGGCAGAAAAAAGGGGCGCGAGGCTTTTTTTGTTGATGTTTCTCGTTTTGCTTTCAAATCCTTAAAAGAAACGCTGGGAGCGGGAAGCCCAAGGAAACACGCTTGAGATTTTTTTGTTTTAAAAAGAACCTTTCTGCCCTGTTAGAAGAAATACATCCGGACGGCCGGGTTGCAGCCTACTGCGAATTAAACGACGGTCCAAGATCTCGGCGGTGGAAGCACAAACGGATGTTGAAGGTAACTGTTCACCTCAAGACCTGTCATAAGCGCACACTTCGAGAACGCTGCCCTTAACGCTGAAATAGGGGCAGGTTACAGCACCCGTACGATTAGAATAAAGAATTTTTTTTTTTTTCCCCCTGTATTTCTTTGTCCTGGGGTCAGCACGCCTCTACTCGTCGCGAGCGGAGCCGCTCCTGTGCCAGTGCCTGCGGATTTCCCCGGGGCTACTCACAACCCGTGCACTCAGCCACCAACACCCTGGCATCGGGGGCTCCTACAAAGGGCTGCGGGGTTTTCTCGGCA
>VZSC01010538.1:0-43067 GCA_013398225.1 Steatornis caripensis | reverse complement strand
TTTTGTTTTAAAAAGAACCTTTCTGCCCTGTTAGAAGAAATACATCCGGACGGCCGGGTTGCAGCCTACTGCGAATTAAACGACGGTCCAAGATCTCGGCGGTGGAAGCACAAACGGATGTTGAAGGTAACTGTTCACCTCAAGACCTGTCATAAGCGCACACTTCGAGAACGCTGCCCTTAACGCTGAAATAGGGGCAGGTTACAGCACCCGTACGATTAGAATAAAGAATTTTTTTTTTTTTCCCCCTGTATTTCTTTGTCCTGGGGTCAGCACGCCTCTACTCGTCGCGAGCGGAGCCGCTCCTGTGCCAGTGCCTGCGGATTTCCCCGGGGCTACTCACAACCCGTGCACTCAGCCACCAACACCCTGGCATCGGGGGCTCCTACAAAGGGCTGCGGGGTTTTCTCGGCACAGCTCCTGACGCTGATGAATAGGGCCATCGATATCAGTTACCACCGCAATTAACGTCGCTTGTTGTTATAGACCAGTGCCTTCACCACAACGCAATCGCTGAGCGTTGCCTTAAGGCTAAGTGTAGGGGCCAAAGCAAAGTCACTTGAAATCAGCAGGAAACCCTGAGGAACGTACGCGCTGCGAAACGTTAACTCTGTTTTATTAGGGGCTTACGCTCTTACTGCTGTGATGCTTGGCATTTTCGCATCAGCTTAGTATTTTAAGAAATCCCTGCCACCAGCAGTAAAGGAGCCATTTTTCTTCCTCCTCCTCCCTCGCTGTGACGATAAAAGCGATTAGTGCAAAGTCCGCAGAACGGATCCCAGCACCGAGCCCGCCTCGGCGCTGCAAAAACGCCCAATAATTGATTTTTAGCATCCGCAATAACCGATTCCATACGCGCCGCCGCTAGCCGCGGTGCCTCGACGAGCCGGATGCGCCCGAGAGCTGCGCGCTGCAAGCTTCGCAAGCGGGCGCCGCCTCATTTGCGCTCTTGCCGGTTTATCCGTCGGGATCTAAACGGCCGTTCTCAGCGCTGCCGGCACGCTCGCCGTGTTTCTCCTTCGCCCTCCGTACGATCCGTGGGCACGGAACCGCCTCCCGGAGACTCCAGCAACGCTCAAACACGTGCACGCAGCGTGAACTACCACCCGTCCGTATCTCCCCACGCATCCGCCTTGGGGCGCGTGCTCCCCGTCCCTCCAACGGCCCTTCACAGGGGCACGGCTCCTTCACTGCGTTTAAAGGGGGCCAAGCGTGCGGTGAGAAGACATTCTGGCACGATGCTCCTCTATCTCCAGGCTTTTTCTTGGAGAATTTAAGCGAAAAATGGACAAACTTCTCATTTAATCTTCAGTTGGGTTCTTTTCCTCCATCCAAACGCCAGCTGTCGTCCTGACGCGCAAGGGCAATAATACGAAGTTGAGCTGGAGATGGGTTTGGCTGCCATGGAAAGGGAAGATCCTTTCACCCGGGTCAGCCCCTCGCAGGCCCGGCTGAAACGGTCGCCTAAGTGGATCCAGGAGATCGCGGCGGTCTAGGGGCTGCCAGAGCCAACGCTGCTCTGAAACCCGCAGCGCTCCACCGGACCCAGAGCGCAGGCATCCCTCTGCAGCCCAGTCCTCGCGCCGCGATGTCCCCCGCGTCGCGTGCTGAACACGTGAGTCAGGGCGCCGAACCGAACGCATCCGACGCTAACCAGTTCCGCAGAGCAACCCGAGCTACTCGGCGTCCTCGCGAAAGCGCCCGCTGCCCGAGCCCCGCAACCGCAAAAGAGACGTCGTCAGAGGCAGCCAAGGCGCTGCGCTTCCAGGTGCGGGTACCCAGCCTCCAACGCCTCCGCTTCGCGGCTTGCTGGGAGGCGCCCTTCGAAATGCCGTTTCGGTAACAAACTGGGGTTTTAATAGTTTTGCCGGTTCCGAGCCGAGCGCTCACTGCGCTTCTCCTTCACGTCTCACCTCCTGCAGCCACAGGGGCAGCAACTGGTCTTCTCTCTGACCCGTCCACCCTGCCAAAAGACACCGGTGTTTGCCAAACCTACAAAGCGGCCAAAAGAAAAAAGAAAAAAAAAGAAAGGAGAAAAGGTTGAAGGTTTCCAGCGAGCAGTCCTCTAACGAACATGATTCATAACAAAAATACCAGAGGGAAGTAGCAGATTTGCTTATTTCTCCCCCGCGTTACTGGCGGAGTTTGTAACATTACGTACTTTCGGGCTGCAGTCCAGGTTCACCATGTTTAAGCGTAGGAAAATACAGGTTCATCTCAAGATGGGTGGATGGAGGAGCAAGCCAGGTCCCTGCTCGGGGAGGAGCTGTGCCACGAGGTCCATCCACCAGCTCAACGTGGGAGCCTGCCCGGTCGACGCGGGGCTGGGCGCCTCGCAGCCGCTGGGCGCTCGGGTACCCCCGGCAAGGGCTCCGGGCCACTGCTCCGTCCCCAGGAGGCACCTTGGCAACCCATTTTCGGGGTTAGGCGTTGTTGGTTTAACTCAGCTCTGGGAGCGCCACCAGCTTACGCTCAGCATCTCGCAGGAAGGAAGGTTCAAAGCTTTGGAGGGCTTCACTCGCTTCGGTCACAGCGGGGCGAGGGGGACGGTGTTTGACGCGGAGGAGCAGGGCTGGAAGTCGGGGGTCACAACCGGGAAAGAAAGCCCAGAGGAAGCAGAGTGTGTCCCTCGCATAGCCTCTAATCAACCAGAGGTAATGCGAGCGTGTTTGCCCCGTCCTGCTTACAGCCTGCGAAAGCTGCTCGGGCAGGCAGGCAGGCAGCAGTCGGCGCTTTCGCTGGAGCCCAGCTCCACCGCTGTCAGCCCCAGGAGTTAAAAAATCATGAGCTAGATCCAAAGAAAACAGAAGAGAAGCTCAGAAACCAGGCAAATCATAATAAGAAAAATAATAAAGCCTGGGCTCTTTTCATTTTCCTTCCCGTTTTTGACTCCCGATCTTCTCAAGCTTTCCCCTGCAGCTCCAGAGCCTGGGGGCTTTCATTTGTTAAACGCGCAGCCGTGTGTAATAACACGACCTAAAAGCCAGAGCTTTAAAAGAAAAAAAAAAAAAAAATCGACGCCCGACTTGGCCAAGGCACTTGCTAGAGTCGCAAATCTTGGATCGCGGCGTTCCCGAGAGCGCGCGGGCACGGGGAGGGTTGTGCGCGTGTATTTAAGNAAAAAATTCCAAAAAAAAAAAAAAAAAAAAAAAAAATCGACGCCCGACTTGGCCAAGGCACTTGCTAGAGTCGCAAATCTTGGATCGCGGCGTTCCCGAGAGCGCGCGGGCACGGGGAGGGTTGTGCGCGTGTATTTAAGCGCGGGCTGTTTTCATGGGGTTAGCGCCATGGTTTGCACGGTTTTGGTCAAGGCCAGCCCCCTGAAAGAGCACCGCTGACCACAACGATGCTGCGGCAGGCACGCGGCAGGTGTCTCCGCGGGGCGCTGCGACGTGTCCTCGCGTCCCCGTACCACGGCGGTGACGGCGGGGTCTCGTGGGTGGTGCACCAGGCAGGGACGCAGCGAACACGGGGACGGCTCTCGCCTCCCGGCTTGCTCCGGGACAAGCCGCTTCGCCCGCTTCGTTGCCTTGGTTTCTACACCTGCAGCACCGAACGGAAACCCAAGGCTCTGCCACGCACGCCTCGGTCGCCACGGTGCGAAAGAATAAGGTGGAAGGAATGTGCGAATGAGTTATTGCCCTGCGAGCGTCTTGCGTTACGCAGCGCTCTCTCCATCTGTGCCCGGACCTAGCGAAGCGCGGCGGGGGGACGAGGCGGTGCCGGTGGGGCCGTGCTGGCACGCTCCGCCACGTCTGCCGCTGACGCGCCGGCACGCGCCGAGGAAGGACCGGCTCTGCTCTGCCTCCGCTGTTGCTTTTGGCTCCGAAGTTTCACCTTTCCTCTAAGCAACACCTGCTCCCCGGTCACGTGCAAGCGTCTTGGCACGTGCCTTCCCGACAGCGTTTTGGAGCAGGCATTCATCAACGCAGAGAGCCACTCTTCTCCTGGTAGCCGGTGAGAGCCTCCTGTACCGTTTGGCACTCGTATCCCACAGCTGCGCTCTCGGTGGCAGCTTTCCACCCAGGTTTCATCCGACTGCGTTACCGTTGGACCGCGTTACATCTTTCCAGCTCGGGCTCAATGCCGTTACAAGAGCCTTAACGACCCGGAGAGGCAGCAGAGTTGCCAATGACGGCAGGGCTTTGGGGACCAAAACGCAGGGAGGTCAAAGCTCCAGCGGTTGCTCACCTCGCGTCCCCTGGCGCTCACACCGTCCAAGCTGCTGAGCCCTCAAGGTTTCCAGAGCAGTGGTGCTCCCAGCGCCCTTCGCCCTGCCGTGGAGCTCAGGAGGCCGGATACCAACTATCCCGTACGCCTCCGAGATACTTTTCTTTGCTGCCGGCCGCTGCCCCGTCGGAGCAGCGGAGCACTGAGACACCCCTACAGGACGCCCGTCCGTCTCCATACAGACCCAGAACGATAACAGCAGCCTGAAGGGGTTTTATTTTGGGGGGGGGGAGGATGCCGGGGCAGGAGCGTCCCAGCCGCAGCTGACACCTCGGGGCATTGCCGTTTGCCCCGTCACCGCAACCCGTACCGACTCCAGCCGTGGCATAGGCTGGAGTAAACTCCCTGCTTTATGGAAGCTCTCGGAAATCCTCGTCTAAGGCAAACACGCAGCTTTGCTTTACTTAAACCTGGACACGTTTGGGTCGGACTAATTCAGCCCCTCCTCGGAGAGCCCCGCTCCGCATCTCACCGGCTCTGCCCGCCGAAGGCAGCGGGGCCCACCCTCGCACCCCGGGAGCAGAGGGAAAGCGGTCCGCGGGCGCTCTGCGGTGGGGTGGTCCACGGCGCGGAGCAGCCCCTGGGCACCGTCGGAAACAACTTAGTGAGCCGCCCCAGTCAAATTTGAGAGACGCTGTGTCACGGCCGGGGCACGGAGGCTTTTTCCTGCCTAGAAACTACGAGTGAGCCGGGAACGGATCCTAGTGACACTGCAAAATTCAAGCAAGTCATAAACTCCTTGGTTCGCTTAATTCCCGTGAATATTTTGCCCGTCTGGTTATGCAAACGCTCAGCCCTCCCTCTGCTCCCGAGCCCGTGCGTTTGGGCTGCAATCTTCTTAAGCCCGTGCGGGACAGCAGTTCGCCAAGCAAGGGGATCTGTCTTGAATCTGGAGAGACCGCCCGATGCCCCTCCGACAAGCTAAAGATCGAAGGCCGGATTTGTCCTCGGCCTCTCAGGCGCCCAGCAGGTACCCCGCCGCGCGCCGAGCGAAGCGGGGAGGTGGGTTTACAAGGGAAAGAACAAGACGTGGCCAACAAATCAACGCGTCGCGCAGCTCCGGTGAGGTGTTCGCGGCGGAAGCGGACACGCCAGAGAGCGCGGGCGGTGCTCGCCGGCGAGATAACGCGTTCGAGACGGGACAGAGGGATTCTTACATCTGCCAGAAGGGACGACGCAAGAAAACAACCGCGACATAAAAGGCTCTGTGAGGCGGACGGCATTTGGGCCAAAATAAGTTTAAGATGAGGCGCTCCTTTGAGCCGTTCCTTGGGTTTTTTTATCTGCTACTAAATATTTTGTCATTGGGTAATTTTTGGCTCTGTTCCCCATTATTGTCTAGTTGCTGTGTTTTCAGTTAAGGGCATTCGCCCGCGAGCAGCCGCAGAAAAGGGAACAGCGCGCTGGTACGACCGCGAGCGTCTCTTGACCTCGACGTAGTTCAAGGAGTGTTTAAGCTACAAAAAAAAAAAAAACAGTTTTAAAGAAGGAAAGAAAAAAAAAAATCTGTTTTCTTACGGACGTCAGCTGCATAATTTGTATTCTGCGTTGCCTCCTCTCCCTCTCTTTCCTTTGAACCTTTCCCTTTTTGGTCATAAAAAGGCAGAGGAAATAATATTAAATTGAGAAGGTTTTGTTTTCAAATCCAAAATTTTCTAGCAGCCGCTCAGATAAGCCTAACATATGCAGCTCGTTTAAGTCACTGATATAATTTTGTCTTTATGCTTTTAAAATCATTTAAAAAAAAAAAAAATCACCATTTTTTCAATCACATCCAGGCCGAGATCCCAATGTTTTTTCTAGAGCCGCAACTATCCGGCTTTTGGAAGGCCCTTCCAAGGTCGAGCCCGGCGAAAAGCAGACGCTCGCACGCAAGGCTGACCCAGAGGCCAGCAGCTTCCCCGGCCAAAAAGCAGTAGGTAGTTCTTGCTGAGGAAGACAGAAGATGCTCAGGGGTAGACGCAGCAAGGGACGAAGAGAAAATTCCAAGACACCGTGCCTCGATCACAATCTCACCTCCTGTTTTATCCTACGGTGACGCTTCCGGAGCTGCAGTGGAAGAAATCTCGGCGCCTTGGTGCGCAGGCATCGCTGCCGCCTCCGCTTCCTTTTGCGCCTGACTGCAGAAAGCCGACAGCAGCAATCCAGCCTAGCCCCGCTGACCCGCGGTTAGCACGGCCGGCGCTTTGCTTTTAATCCGCACCTACAAATGAGCGTTTACCTAACGACCGTCGGTGGCGACACCTGCTGTTTGCCGAAATCACTAGCCCAACTTCGAGAATCGCTAGCCAGCTCAGGTCCCTACCTCAAGCACCCCGTGTGAGGTAAGGACGAACGATTCGGCCCTTGGCGGAGTCCCCAAAACACGCTGGAAAATACACGAGGAGTCTAGATCGTCAGCTGTATGCTTGCCCCCAGCTTCTTGCTCCTGCTGTAAAACAGTACAGCCTTCCCACCGCAACCGCCAGCGGCACGCACCACCCCGGCGTGGGGCTCAGCATCGTCCCGGGAGCTCCGATGCCTCCGCGGGCCACCACCACCACCGCCCGCCACGGGAGAGCGCCGAGGCTCTCCTCCGCTCCAAGCAGGGAGCCCACCGCCTCCACCGTCTTCTCCCGCATCTCAGAGAAATCTCCAAGGGCCGCATTTCAGCTGGTGGGAACTGGCTCACCCCAACAGACCCCAGCGGGGAACCGCTGAGTTACGCCCGCTGGGGAAGAGATGCTACCGAGCAATCACCATTAAATCGCATCGCTCAGGACCGAACTCCAGCCGCCGAGGGCCAGGCTAAATGAAAACTGTCTGGCTCTTACACAAAACCGCACAAGCCCCGGAAAATCAATTTTCTGGGTTTTGTGTAATTTTCCACCGGGCAGAAGAGAGAGTCTTTATTCCATCTGGCCTTTGGAGCAAGGTTAGGGACTCAACAAGAAAGAATTCGATTTACTTGAAAACAGAAAACAACAAGTTTCAAACAGCGAGACGGAACTTGGCTCTCTTGACTGGTGTTTAGCAGAAACGCTACCCAAACCAGCCCAAACCCTGAATCGAGGAGGCATCCACGCTCCTCCCTCCCACGTGGTAACGTCGCATCCCTAAAATCCGACTTTCTTTCCTTCCCTGAGGGAGTTGCGGAGCACTTTGCTCGTCAAGAGGTTGCGCTTGAACATTCCCCGAGCCTCGGAACGTTTCGGCTCCCCACCGGCTTTTGCGTGTGAGCAGACGGAGCCGAAATAGAGAGGAGGAAGGAAGCCAAGGGCTCGGTGGAGACCCATCGCGCGCGACCCAGAGCACGCCGTGCCGTCGCAGGCGGGGCGGACGCGGGCACGGGGCTGGTTTACGCCTACCCAGCACCCAAAGCAACGCGCTTAACCGCAGAGCGAAGAAAAATGCTCCCTGCCCGTTTTCCCCGCTCCGCTGCAAGCGCCAGCGAGCGGCCAGGAAAGCCGGCAAGGGCCGGGAGGCACGGTAAATCGCAGCCTGGGGTAAGGCAAAGCACGCCGTGTTTACCCGCCTCAGTCTAGTACCTGAGATTTCCGGAGCCCAGAAGAAAACCGGAGAGTGCCGGAAGCACGGGGCTGGCCCTTCAGCTCATATAAATCAGTTTATCCTGGCTTACGCCAGTCACGAATTCAGCCGCTGCGTTGTTCGTCTTCCCCCCCCGCCCCCCCTTATTTTTTCAGCAGAGCGTGCTCGCGCTCGCCAAGCTGCCTGGAATGAAAACCAAAGCCCAACGCGCCATGACGGAGGCTCCTAGGCATTACTGCAGCGCGAATAATAAATACGGGGAATAACCCCGCCGGGGCGGGATCCCTCCCCTCCGCTCCCCGTTCGAGGGCAGCAGCGCAGTCCCGTGCTTTGCTTTGCGCGCAAGACCGGTCGGCAGGGACGAGCCCGAGGCCGTCTTCCCCGCCAAGCTGCGCAACCTAAGCCCGGCTCAGGGCTGCAGAAACACAGCAGGAGCGCGCCCGCGGCGGCGGCGGCAGCAGCATTCGCGCTCCTGTCACGCAGGGAATAACCCCGAGGGCTTGAGCGCAAGGATGACGTGGTCGTAGGAAAGCGAGCGATTCCGTCCCAAACCAGAGGCTGGAAACAGACGGGCTCGGGGAGACGAGGCTAAATCGCGGTGGTTTCCAGTGAGGGAAGTAGCGGCGAGGATAGCTAATGGCACGCTCCCGAGAGCGATTTGATGCGTGCCTGCCCACGAAAGCTTTGGAAACACATCACGCAGCACGGTTACCTGAGATGAACTTAGACACAACGGCCACCAAAATGAGAAGGCGATCGGGTTTTGGTGGTTTGGGGTGGGGTTTTTTCCAGTATTTTGTTTCTATGGAGCTGGCTGGAAACAGGCGACGTCCTCGATGCTGGGAGAGCACGGAGCAGCGAGGAAGCCGTAAATCTGGCAGTACGTCCCCCAGCTGGAAGGATTTGCCCCGAAGACGCTGGGAACACCGACGCGCGGCGCTGATCCCCGCGGGCAGCACCGCTGCTCCCCCCATCCTTTCGCTGCCAGCGCCGAAAAACTGTAGACGTGTTCCCCGGTAACGGGGGAGTCGCAGAAACGTGCCTCTGCGAGCACGACCGGCCGAGTCCGATCTGCGTGGGTTTGTCCTGGGAAAGGGCAAAACCCAGGGAAGCCCAGCTCCCGCGCGCGCGGTGCCTCGGAACACCCTCAGCAGGAGAGCTCTGGCTCGCACCGGCACGCAGCCGGCACCCGCGGGGCAGGGAGGGGAAAGGTGCTTCCCGCTCGGGATGGATGCGCGGGGGCTCCCCAGGCTCCGAGCCCCGTTTCCAGTCTCAGCGTGGCTAAATCTTAAACCCNTCCGATCTAGCAGTTTAAGCGGCGCAGAACCGTCGCTGGCAGTACGTCCCCCAGCTGGAAGGATTTGCACCGAAGACGCTGGGAACACCGACACGCGGCGCTGATCCCCGTGGGCAGCACCGCTGCTCCCCGCATCCTTTCCCTGCCAGCGCCGAACCAGCGGAGAAAAACTGTAGACGCGTTCCCCGGTAACGGGGGAGTGGCAGAAACGTGCCTCTGCGAGCACGACCGGCCGAGTCCGATCTGCGTGGGTTTGTCCTGGGAAAGGGCAAAACCCAGGGAAGCCCAGCTCCCGCGCGCGCGGTGCCTCGGAACACCCTCAGCAGAAGAGCTCTGGCTCGCACCGGCACGCAGCCGGCAGCCGCGGGGCCGGGGGGGGGAAAGGTGCTTCCCGCTCGGGATGGATGCGCGGGGGCTCCCCAGGCTCCGAGCCCCGTTTCCAGTCTCAGCGTGGCTAAATCTTAAACCCCAGAAACGCCATTTCACCAAATCGGTATCAGTTTGCGCTGAAATCGCGAGAAAAATAGAATAAACCACGCTCCTACGGCCACGATTTGATTTTTACTCTTTGTATAGAATACATCTCTTTGCTAAAACTTACTAAAAGGATATTTCAGGTTCAAGTTTCCCAATTTACATGCTTTTCGTGCTGACAGCCTTTCCTCGGCTGGCGGCACGTGCCGACGCGACACCCATCCCTTGTTAGGCGCAGCGCCTGGGCAGCTGATCGCTTCCAGTCAGCGAGAGATAAGTAGTCGTGAGTTCAGTCGTTTGGGAAAAGGGAGCGTAGGAACGCGCGTACGTGCGTAAATACGCCGTGACGTGGCTAATACATTGTTTTGTCTGAAAACAGAAAGAAAAAAAAAAAAAGTCGCTTTTTGTGCTCTTGATTTTCTAAGGGAAATCTTTGGTAACATCCAAGATTTCCAGAAGAAAATCAAATAGTCTATCAGCCGGCCAAAAAAAAAACCCAACCGGGTATTGACGGAAACAAGCCCATAAGACAGCCCCGTTGCACTCGACGAGTAAATTGAAGCCGTAGACCGCATCTCAGCCTGAACCCACAGCACAGCACGCGCCAATATTTTACATGACGTCAGCCAGCGGCTTCGCCCCGAGGAGCGCCCGGCGCGCTTTGAGCGACGCCGCGTGCCGCCGCGGGCCTCGGCGCAACCCGGCGCGGGGTTGTTCCAGCCCTCTCTAACCGGAAACGCCGTGCAAAAACTAAAGCACGCCCGCAGCCCCCGCTGCCTGCGTAGCGCCTGGGAAGGCTGGAGGAGCGGTAGGTGCTTCCGCCCCGCGCCGTGAGAGGCTCACGGGGGCCAGCGGACGCCGGGGGAGCAGCTGCTTGGGAGGGTAAACCTGTCAGAGCCGACGAGTACGCGCAACGTGAGCGCAGCCGCCGTACCCGGGGAGGAAAGCAATTGCTTTTGCTCCGAAATAAAAGGAAGAGTTTTGCTCAGGGCGACGTGGAATATAAACATGCAACTGTTCCGCATTAGCTGCGGCATTCTTCTTTTTACCACCCAATTTTCCCTTTTCTTCCACGGCAAACAGTGGAGGTTCTCTATTGCACGTTGGGGGGATCCAAACTGGAAATCATTAAAATATAGATTTCAGCTATAGTGGACCTTCTGTGCGTGGAAGGAAAGGCTGCCACAGCTTCCTGAGTGTATGATTTAATGATGTGTTCTGCATTTTCTTAATTTTCCACATTTTAAAGGCCTCTGGTCTCTATTTGGCGGAGGAGGGATCGTTCGAGAGGCACGGCAGACACAGTTGCTGGGAACGTGAAATCCAGAATGCCCGCGAACCGGACGCGGGCGGCTGCGGGGGGAAGGAGGGGGCACCGCGCAGCTGCGCCGTTTTGTTTTCTCGCAAACGCACAAATTCTGCAAACGGTAGGGCCAGGGGCCCGGTCCGAAACCACACGACCGTTGGGCAAAACCCAGGGCCGAAAGGCAGCCCTCCGTAAGGGTGCTCGGGGACTTCGCGCAGCGCTGCGCCCCCTCGCACAAGCCGCCCACCGACGTCCGCGGGCGTCTGCGGTACCAGGACCGACCTTACGGCTGGGGGGGGGGGCCACAACAGCGACCAGCAACCAAACGGGCCGCTCTAGCCCGTGCTTTGGCTACCCCGTTGCCTACGAGCCCCGACACCGTGGCGCCGACGCTCTGCACGCGGGGTAGCTCGAGGTTCACGGGCAGACGTGGCGCCGACGCGTACCGGTGCCGCCGGGGTGTGCTCCCCGACAGGAACACCGATTTACGCGGCACGTTGCAGACCCCGCCGTTCGGGCGTAGGGCTGCAAACCTCCTACAGGTTTTTCGTTTCTTTGTGAGCTGAAAGTGCGCCGGCTGGCTTGGGTTTTGTTGGTTTGGGTTCTTTTTTTTTTTGAGACATCGTTGAAAAATATGGAGGGGGAAAAAACGCTATCGTTTAAATAATATATATAACCCAGGCATGAGCTGTGCAGAGTGCGTGTCTGTTATGTATAACTTAAATTTATACCCATGGCAGAATGAAATCATCACTTAAAATAAAGTCAAATGTCCATTTTTCAGATTTAATTAAGACATCATTTTGATGGAGGCTAAGCTAACATAAACAAGCCGAGAAAGGCAACATGAAGAATGAACTGCACATAAAACCTGGAGCTCGTTTGGGTGCCCGAGCCGCACGGCTCAAGCTGAACGGCGCAAGCGTCTTACGCTGAGTTACGAGTGGTTTCTGCTGTGGTTTAACGTAAGAGAGGTAAATACCAAGAGCGTTTTTTAAAAATAACTGTCGGAATGACCTCCGGGAGCCTTGCCCCCTGGTTTTTATCTCCCTTGACCTCGGAGGGCTTTACCCCGAATGTGAAGCACCCTCGACACTCTAAAGGGTCTGCGTGGGCACGGAAGGTCCGGGAACGCAGCGCCTCCCTCGGCAAGGGAGACCGTAAATATATTTGTTCGAATTCATAGAGTTCCTCCCAGCTGAGGATCCGGAAATCCCATGGGAGTCAGGCTCAGAAACCCCTTTACAGCCGTGGCTCCGTTAGCCCACGGGACAATTAGCGAGCGTTGCGGCAGCGCCCGCGATGTCAAAACCACGCCACGACCCAAACCACCACGAACGCAAAGGTGTGGGATGAGGGCTTCGCCGGCGCCCCGCCGGCCACACCGCCTTTCGGGTACAGGAACGAACTCTGCCGCCGCCGCTGGGTCCCGCGGTTTCTCCCGCACCGGGGAGCCCCGGACGCCCACGAGCAGAGGGAGCGCTCGCCTGCTCTGCACTGCGGACGTACGCAGTGCAAAGCGAAGCCGCCAGCCTACCGAAAAGCTGCTGTGCGGGACGAGGATTTTCAGCTCACGGTTTTCCCCTCTCGCTCCGTGGCAGGGGCGGCACCGAACCGGGACAAAGCAGGGTGGTTTGCCGAACGCTGCCGCGCAGCCAAAGAACCCGCCTCAAAAAAACAAAACAAAACAAGAAAAAAATGAGGGGGGGATACTCCAAGCACGCCCAATTTAGAGTTTGATCAGAACGCATTTAGTTTCACGCAAGCCTCGAAGCCCCTGGGCGGCCACGGGCTGGACACCTTCGCCGGAGGTGTCGGCGCAGGTTGCCGCTCGCGGCGGCTGGAAGTGATTTGTGGCAGCTTTGATTCCACGTGGCTACCACGCGCTTAAACCATTTCCGAAATACTGAAATTACTGCCAGGCGTGGGACCCTTGCCTTCGTTTCCAGAGATGGCGGTCGTAAATAACCGCCGCCTTGTACAACGGAATTCGCGGGTTAGCTGCCAGGCGCCCCCGCGAGACACGCGGGCGGACGCGACGGGGCAAAGCAGGAACTCGAGCCGCGCAGAGGCGCGTTCGCTCTCCCGACGGCGCTCGTAATTAGTTTCTCTGCGAGCACCTAGCGTTGCGTCGGGAGCGTAGCTGCCCGCCGGAGCCTCTCCTCGCCACCGCAAATAATCCCTTTCGCCGTGTGAATTAATCGCGTCGGTTTTCCGCGGCAGCCCCTCTGCCCATCCGCCTCTCGGCACGCTTTGGCGCTGGGCGCGCTCCGCAGGCAGACGCTCCTTCCCAGAGAACCTGAACTACGCAGGACCGCGTGTCATCGCTCCTGTTTGCTTCCGAAGCTTCCTCTCCCTACGAGGGGGGGGAAAAAATAAAAAGAGAGAGAGCGCGTCGCTGCTTCCCGGGCTGCCCGCAGCTCCTCGGTGCGGCTCTCTGTTCCCTTCCTAACGGTTGCCCTTACACCTTCCCGAGCGAGGGAAGCCAAAGAGCAAGACACGCCGTCGGANGGGGGGGGGGGGGAAATAAAAAGAGAGAGGAAAAAAAAAAAAATATCCCACTGCTGCTTTCCTCTCCGGACAGGAGGGAGAGAAAGCGGCGGTCGCGAAGCTGTGGCGCGGTGCCCTCACCAGCCGAGCCGCGAGGCAGAGGACGGCTTCCAGCGGAGCCAGAAGCCCCGCGACGGAACGCGCAGCCCCCCACCCCGGGGAAGCGGTACCCAGGGGCTCGGCGAAGCTTTTCTGGGAGTGCAACAAAGGCGCTGGAGGAAGCTGGCGGCACCCGCTCAGCGTCGCCCTTCTCGGGGGTCGCGCGTCGGCTTAGTACCTGACTTGGGGCGAGTTTTACGGGCCGGAAGCCAGACGCACGCTTAGAGCGTCGCAGCCANGACGCTCCTTCCCAGAGAACCTGAACTACGCAGGACCGCGTGTCATCGCTCCTGTTTGCTTCCGAAGCTTCCTCTCCCTACGAGGGGGGGGAAAAAATAAAAAGAGAGAGAGCGCGTCGCTGCTTCCCGGGCTGCCCGCAGCTCCTCGGTGCGGCTCTCTGTTCCCTTCCTAACGGTTGCCCTTACACCTTCCCGAGCGAGGGAAGCCAAAGAGCAAGACACGCCGTCGGAAGGCACCCGCGGCTTGCTGGAAGCCACGTTTTTCAGGACGAGGCGTTGGTTTCGGCGCTCTGGTCTCCCGCTGCTGCAGACGGCTTCTGAAAATAAAAGCGCTGATGTCGTTTCGCTGCTCCCCAAGAGCATCGTTGGGTCTCCGAAGGGTTTTCCTTTTTAGCGGGGAGGCGATTCCACGCGCTAAGAGCGATAGCGCGGGTGGGCGAAGGGGGACCCTTTAAACCGATCGAAATGGAGCAGTTTAAGCGGCGCAGAACCGTAGCTCTCCAAAACCTCTGGCGCGCGAGCTGTTTTGGAGGCGACTTTTCAATCCCAATTCGGGACAAGAACAGCTTTCGATATTCACGTAGCGTTTCTACAGTGCAAAACGCATTTCCTGCCTTGCATAGATAACGTAGAAACGTTAACCAGCGCTCCTGGTTAGCGGACCCTTGCAAGCGGCCGAGCCGACGGCGGCGCAGAGCCCGTGCGCAGTTGGGACACGTAACGGAGGCTGTTGTGTAAAGAACCACCTCTCCCTCCGCTAAACAGAAAAAAAACCCCCAAGGCTGCCATAAAACTAACAGCAGCTTACTTTACGAAGTGCGAACCAATAAACCGGCGCCTTTAGATTACGCAGGTTGCTTCTCCCGCAGAGGCTAACGGCGTGCGATTAGGACAGCGACGTACGCCCCCCAGCCCCGTTCTCGAGTGTTATTTCAATGCGTGTATATTTAACATACGCGGGTGCCGGGCAAGCCCTGCGCGCCGCTGCCGCAGGGCTGTTCCCGTGAACGCGTCGCTGGGGACGCTGGGGCGGCAGAGCCTGCCGAAAGCCCGCCGACCTCGGAGGGAAAACCCAGCGGGGCGTTTTTAACAGATTACGGATCAGAGAGAGACACCGGGCCAGGTACGGGGCGGCAGAGAGCAATGAAACCCCAACAAACGTCTTGCCGGAACCTTTTTGACATTCTTTTTCTGTCAGATACGGACGTCCCCGCAGCCTGTTTGAATACCGAGTCCTCAGTAAAACCTCGCTCGGTTCTTGCGCGCCGCACGGCGAGCGGCTCCGCCGGCTAAACAATTCCTCGAGGCAAATACACACGTGCACACGCGTGTGCATGGGGAGTCCCCAGCGCGCCCCGGGCCCCTGCAGCACACGTCGTGGCCGGGCGCTGCCCCGGGCTCCCTCTCCCCACGGCATCCCCCCCATAATTCATTCCTGCCGCGGTAGGAACCGGCAGACGAGCCCCTTCCAGCGCGCACGTGCGTCGCTGTCACCACGCACAGCTAACATCGCGCCCGGCCGAGGAGCGGGGTCGTGACGCAGCAGCTATGGCGCGAGGTATCACCGCGGAGCATCACCGCCCTGCCCGTCCGAGGGGCAAGGGGGGCTTCGACGCGCCGGGAGCACCCCCGGGCAGGGGCAAAGGAGCCCCGGGGCGGGTCGGACGCCGGCGGAGCGGCAGCGCGTGTGCCTTTCATCACGCGCCCGCGCTTATCCCTGCTTGGTTTTCAGCACACCTCTAACAGCGAACAGTATTTCCGGTAGGAGCCGGGGTGGCCGGTGCGTGGTTTGGATTAATAGTCTCGTTCGGGCGAAAGAATGGCTTGATCTAAAAAAAATAAATCTGTCCAAATACGACACGTTAACTGGCAGTATAACTCTCCGTAAGTGAAATAGCAGCACCTTATCACCTTCTCCTCCCTCCAGCTCTGGTTCTGTTGTCATCCCCTTCTAACACATTTTGTCTTAGCCCCCCTCCCCCGCGACGTATTTTTCCAGTACCAAAAAACTCTGCTTTTTTAAGTCCTACCTCGAAAATTTTCGGTTACATCATTTGCACAAATATGTTGTTGTTAACGCTGAAAAACCTCTTTGCTTGCAGTTGTATATTTTATTTGGCTAAAAACGTGCTCATGTCTAATACATCACATGTCCTCTGGTGATACTATTTAAGCTAGAAATTCCAAAACTCACAAATACCGAATAGCCAAATGTTCCAGAGCTGTACTCGTCTACTAAACATGTAATATATCTCCTCCTTCTCCAAACAGAAATAGATTTCTCTCTGATTTGTTTGATAAATTTGACCCAAGATTTCCATTTGGAGTTATTGGAGTTCCTACTGTTTTTCTGCGTGTTGGTGGGCCAAGCCCTAATCACCCAAATCTCCCCGGGAGGCCATAAATTACGGCAATGAGATGGGGCTTTGTATTCCTCCGGCCGCAGGAGAAGGCGAGCCCGCGGCGGCGTATTTTGACAGGCATGAATTTAATTCATTGTTTTATGACGGATGGGAAAAGCGGCCACGCTCATCGCGGAGATTTACGGTCCTTCGGGTCTGGAGGGTTCCGTCATTCGCCAGCCGTGTGAAAACAGATGGACGGGACAGACACCCCAGCGTCTACGGGCTGACCTGGATATTCTCGCCGCCGCTCGCAAATGGGATCCATATGCCCGGAGAGATCTTCATTAGCGCAGCCTTCCAGATCGCCCAGAGCGCGGCTCTCTTCTCACCGGGCGGCGCGCGGGGCCGAAGAGGCGCGCCGCCGAAGCGGCGGCGGCGGCTCGCGGACGCGTTCCGGGCGTGAGGACAGAGCGCTGGACGCAGCCCGTGCGGCCGAGACACCTCTGCCCTCCCCCCTGCCTTCACCCAAAGGAGCTGAGGTTCAGCCCCGCTGGATGCTGATGCCTGGCGACGGGCGTAGGAGACGTGCAAACGCATGCAGATACATGGGTCATCTCCTCCGCTTCACATACGCTAGCGGATGCCGAGCGGCGCCTTTTTGCAGGCGCAGCTTGGCTGTGAGACACTCCGCGTGCCTTTGCCCGGCACATGAAACGACGGTGGCCGAAACACGCTGGCGCTTGAAGCCTTCCCCATCGAATGCTTGCCGGCAGGAGAGAGGGAGTACTTTTTGTTGTTACTACCAATAACAGAACACTTCATTTCTTTTAACCAGTTAAAGCCCGCAAGGTGCGCGAAACGCCCGTCCGAGCTCACTCAGCAAACCCCTTTGAACGGAGGGCACCATCAGCTCTCTAAGGCTAAGCGGCTGGCTCCGCTTTTTCACGTTACGAATCAATTCACGCAGGAAGGCGCGTGGCAATGCCCGTAAACCACCGGCTGGAAGCAAAGCCGCCCCGTGTCGGAGGGCCGGGGACGCATTCCGTACGGCATTTTCTGGCGTGCCGCTCCGACTTAAGCCCGCTCCTATGGAAGCCAGCTTCTCTCCAAAGCGTCAGTTCAGATCTCATCGATACCCAGCAAACCACCGAATTTAAAAAAAAAAAATTAATAATCCGAGGCCTCCGCCCGTGCCATGACGGAAAGCTCAGGGCTGGAGCAGCCACATCCCAGGAGCAACAGGATTCAGGTCTAGTAAACAGCAGTGGCTAAAGGCTCCTCACGAGCCCTTCTCGCTCCCCCGGGGAGGTTTCCCTGCCCGCAAGGAGGGTTTGGCAGCTGGGCGTCTTTGTGCAGCCCAGGGCTCAGCAGCACGCGGCGGTGGGGGCTCCGTCACGGCTGCAGGCAGACGTGATGCCCCGGAAGCAGAGAGCCGGTCCCTCGGCTGCCCCAGCACACAGCCTGGCCTTCCCAGGGTGTTAACTCACATCTCAGTAGATTAAGCTAACTGCTTTGGTTTACAGCCCGGAGTTTTAAAATAAACTGAGATCGGAACCAGTTTGCTGTAACGCGCCAGCTCTGAGCTACGACAGCTCAGCAACGGCTTCGCGTGGTGCGCGGGGGCTGCGGCAGCGCCGCGACGCGCGGGGCAGGCTCCCGAAAGACTCCCAGCGGCGTTAAGGGAAGCGTTGCCCCCAGGACCAGGCTTTGTTTATTTGCAGAGAACTCCGAGAGGAGCAGCGCAGACCGAGCCATCGGGTGGCTGACCGGCACGCGGAGGACCCGCGCGATAAACCACGTTCCGCTGAGGAAACGGCGCGGCCGCGGCCCTGGGGCCGGACGGTCCTCGCTGCAGCCCAGGGGGAAGCTGCTCTTCAGTGGCTCCATTTGCTTTTCCATCTTTCCCTTTCCTATTCCTGACTTTAAGCTGTGCAAAGCCAGGTGAAAGATTACCATAGGAAAAACACCAGCAACAGTCCCTCTTCTTCCTCGGCGTATAATGACGTATCTTGGAGTGAAAAGAAAGTCTCCGCTGCCTTGATCGTTCTTAGAAACGAGCGTACACCGAGCTGCAGCTGGGAATGAACTGGCGTCGCTGGTTGCAGTGCGGGGAGAGAGGGGCCCGGGCTCCTGATACCAGTGCATAATAAATACCTGACCTTGGACCGCCCGAACTCTCCCTCTTCCTGGAGACGTACCAGTGCCAATATAAAATAACTAAAAATAACGCCAGCCTTGGTGAAGACTCCAGGGGACAAGCCTGCTTCCGGGAGAAGCCCGCTCTCCTCTTCAAGCACGACTTCTGCCGGCATTGGCACAGCCCGCGGCGCGGGTTCAGACACTCAGGTAGAGCTCGCGCCCCTCTCGCAGCCGCAGCAGCGCGTCCATCACCCGCCAAGGGCTTCGGCTCGGCCCCAAAGAGAAGCGGCTCAGCCCCTCCGAGCTCCCCGCTTTTCGTATTGCTATGAACCAAAACTGCCTGAAAACCGACGTGAAAGGAGAAAAATCTCGAATAACGTGACTCCGAGACCTGGGGCTTCAGAAGAGCAGTGCTGCAATGCTCGTGAGGAATGCTCCGCGGGCGGGTGGGCTGACAGCCTGCAGCTGGCGGAGCAAAGGTACTCCGACAGCAATTAGCATCGCTTAATAAAACAGGGTATAAGAGGCGCTAACGCCGATGCTGGAAGTCCTAAAACTCTGATTTACCAGCCTGGCGTTGCACTGCTTGGTGCAAACGCCGTTCAGGTAAACGCAGCCTCCCGGGCGTTTCCAGCGGCCTTGGCCATCAGGTACCGCTCTCGTGTATCCGCAAGACTGAAAACAAAGTTCATGCTCTACTACGTAAATCCATGGTATTTGTACACCGAATACAACGGCTCCAACCAGGAAATTCCCAGTTCCGGAAGAAATTCCTGCCTCCGGCAGCCTCGCTTGTGCCTCGGTGAGGCAGAGGCCCCGCGCTCCGGAAACGCACTCACACAGGAGAAAGGGCCCTTTCCAGGTGTCATTGACATAAAAAAAAGCTATTTTAAAAATCACAAAAGTCACAAATGTTTTGCTAAGGATGGGGAGCTGCTAAGCTCCGGTCGGAGCGGTTTATCCAAACCGCCCGGAGAGGGCATCCGAGATCACGCGCGAAGGCAGACGTTGATAGCGTGCGGTATTTATTTCGCGCTGCGGAGCTCCTCGCGTCTCATCGATTAGGTACGTCGCGCCGCGCAAGCACAAACTCTGTACGCGCAGGGAAATACCTTCGGGGGGGGAAAAAGAAAAGGTGAATAAACTATAGAACTCTGTTGGAATGAGGCTGCGTTCTGCTGACGGCGCTGCCTTTCTCGGTAACGCAACAGCGGCCGTTCGGCTGAAAACGGCCCTGTGAACCGGCGTTTTGTTCCCCCGGCGATGGGTACGCAGCTCATCCGACGCAAAACTTCCTTCTGCCTTTTAAAAGCCCTGGTTACCTCCGCTGCAAAGCGAAATGCATCACGCGCGGCTGTATTTCTGTTATTGCAGTACGCTGGATAAAATGCACAAACGCATTTCGGCCTCTTAAATCGCGGCTGATCAGGGAACACCACCGAAAAAATAACAATCAAAAAGCACGTTTTCCTGACACTCGCAAAATTTGCCCGCGCTGAAAGATAGGAAAAAAAAAAAAAACCGCTGCAGCTTTTCTCCTCGCTTGCAGCAATCCAGCTTTCTTTTTAGTTAATTCTATTTCCCCCAAACGTTGACCGCTCTTCAAAACTAGAAAGCGTGTTTAATATTTCACGAGAAATACGTTTACACGCTGAGAAGGTAAATAAATGCAAGGTTTCTGACAGGGAGCCTATAGGAAACCGCGCTTTATTTTTCTACGATAAATCATTTACTCTGCAAGCGATCTATATTTTATGAATTATGAACATGGGATGAACAGCTGTCTCGCCTGTCTAGCGTTTGCCTGCGCCGTTTCTTCCCCCCCCCCCCTCACAGGAGAGCTCTTTGTTGCATTCGTTTCGTTATTATTAACTACGAGCCGTCACTGGGAAAACAACCATCTGGCCGCCCAGCAGCGGAGATGCAGCGCGTGCAGCGGGGCGTCTGCCGGGACAGCCCATCCGAGCGCAAACGGACCTGAGTTTTAACCAGGGGAAAAAAAAAAAAAAAAAAGAATTAAAAATAGTCAGAGCTACGTCAGGTTTGTACCACGAAGGGGGCCGAGTCCAGGCAGGCTTTTACGAAACCTTTGGGTCAGGCGCGTCTCCTGGACGGGAGGCTCGCGCAAGGTGAAGAGCGTCGTGCTCGTGCTCGCCCAAGCGCTTCTCGCCTGCGCGTGAGGGGCTCTGCCGCGCCGGCCCCGGTGCCGCGCACGCCCACCCAGCCCACAAGGAGGAAGCCTGAAAGCAACTCCCTTCAAAAAAAAAACAATTAAAATCAATATTCCCTTATTTTATTCTGATTTTTTTTTTTTTTTTAAGCGCTTGGACATCCCCCAGCTTTCCCTGGTCCCTCCCGCGTCGTCTGTAAGCAAAGCGTTTAAAGGCTCAACAAACTGCCCTTGCAGTGGGGAGGCTGGGACAAGGGCTCGCAGCAGCAACCCGCTGCTGGGCGCCGAAGGACACGGGCTGGGCAAGGACGGGGCTCCGCGGCTGTCGGACCTGTTCAGCACCAGGGTTTTAAACCTCTGGCTTTCAGGCTAGAAGGGCTTCTTCGCGTAACTAGGATTAAAGGGGTTGATGTTTTGAAGTCTTACGCGTTGCGGTTTGCTGTTTCTTCAGGCCCTCTGTCAAATATTCCCGGACCACCAGATTGCCCAGGCGATTCCCCTCCACTTCCCAAAATATAACACTCCCAAAAAAAAAAAAAAAAAAAAAAGCAGAAATACTACCGAATGCTTAAAAACAGTATCAAAACCCTTAAAGCCACAGAGACACTTTTCTGTATGCTGGTTGCTTTTTCCGTGTCCCCCCTCCGCTCTTTGCGGATATTTATAACTCAGCCACATGCGGTTATAAAGATTTATTATGAGTCTGCGGAGTAAGTCCTGTACGGTAAACGTGCAAGCTTCTGACTTTGCAAGCACGGTAACGTGCAACTCCCGTCCGCCCAGAGAGCGAGCCACCATCAACGCTCCGGGTCTATTTGTCCAGGGCACTGGAGGTACACTCAACACGCCCGGTGCGTACGCTCCATACCGTATGTGGGGCAGACTGGGAAGTGGGGGTCAGAGCCCGTTTTCAGGAAACAAGACCGTTTTCAGGGCATTAAGTTGTCTCAGAAAAGACGGCCCGGTGGAAGCAAGAGCCTGATGTGTAACCGTCTGAAGAAACAAACAAAAAAACCCCCAAATCCAAGACGATGCTGTGGGTTTCAAGACACCAGAACGAAAACATAACTGGGATTTGTTTGTTTTCGTTCTCTTCCTCGGAAGTTTCCAAAGCGCTCGTTTCACACCGCTTCGGAACGCAAGCAATGCCCCAGACGGCACTTTGTTGGGCGCGCCACCAAGTCCAACACGGGGATGGCGGGGCTGCCCCGGCACCGAGGATGGAGCGGGAAGGCAGCGCAGCGGCACCTCGCCCAGCAGCCCCCGCGTCCCCCGGCAGCACGCCCGGTAACTGCAGAGACGCCTTTTTCGTACGGTGAGGGTCCGGGGGGGGAAAGAGGCTGATGGGTTGTGTAGCTCTAAAAAGGTAAGGGACCTCCACAGGAAGCCGTTTCCTGACAAAAACTGGGGGGGGGAGGCTCCGCGTGCTTTGAAATCCACATCGTTACATTGCCCAATGGCTAATTGCATACGGTTCCGTTTAACCTCTCGACGTTAAATCACAGCCGGAACTATATGGTCTAAGAGAACGACCTGGAAAGAAAATAAATGACATCTGCAGTCCCCTGAACTTGGAACCCATCTCGGTTTACAGTATTAGCTTTTTTAAAAGGACATTTAAAACAACGTGCAGCGGTTAAAACCCGTTTGGTTCGCTATTTACCTTCCAGTCTTCCTCTTTGCCATTCTCTTAAGCCATAGGTCTCCAAACGCAAAGAAAAAAAACCAACCCCACCGAGATGTGGTGGGTTTTAATGCCATGGAAGGCGTGCCACTTGGAAACCCCCAAAATCCTGGAAGCGGACCCCGTTCCGCCAAGCGCAGCTAGAGCTTGCAGCCCAGGCCAAGACATGAATTAGAGTCTATAATGCTGCAGAGAGAATACCAAAGAATTAAAAGGAAAACATTTCAGCTTGAGTAGGAAAATTTTCTGTATTCTCTTTTACGGCCAACCATAACTTTCACGAGATGAGTTATGCTTTCTGTTATTGGCGTGCTTTTCAAGTTAAATAAAAGCTGTTTTCCAGGAGAGGCACCGGTGAATCTCGCTTCCCAAATCACTCTTTACTCTCTCAGCTGCACTTTCTGCCCAGATCTATGGTTTTCATTCAGTTCTAAATAAAAAAAAAAAAAGGTCTCATCCCCTCCCTCCCAGAGGCTTAAGTCGCTGCACTGGGACGCTAACGTGGGGAGGGTTGGATTGGTTTGGTTTTTTTTTTTTTACTGGTGCCTTTCTGAGGTCTTCCAGTTTATCGGTATTAAGGTTTGTCCTTGTTTTGAGAAGGGAATTGTAGGTAGAGCAACGCAACCCTATAGCTGCTCTTAGCTTTGAGCTTGCTCACCCGGGGTCACCGGGCAGGGTTGGGTTGGCATCAACATCCTGGTCCCCAGCCGTTAGACAGGGACAGGAGGATACCGCCCCATTACCCCACCGGTAGACCTGCTCCTTCCAGCAGGCGCCCAGTCGAGTTGCACACAGCTCGGTGCCAGCGGTTTGCCGGCAAAACCGAGCCAAGAGGAAGCGCCAGGCGGAAGACACCGAGAAACTGGGCTTGGAGAGCTCCAGATGGGACGCGGTCGAGCCTCAGCTTCCATACGGGTGAGGGAAAGGCAGCCGCGAAGCTCCCACCTCAAAGCCATGCCCAGGAAGACCTGCTCGCACGGCCTCGTGCCCGAGGGTGGAATCCCGTGCCCAAAGCCCCCACAAGACCCAAGGCAGGGTTGAGCAGCGCTGTTTTCCCACCTTCTTTGAAGCCCTCGAATAGAAACGCCTACAAGCCCGGGACCCTGTCTGAAGATGGGACGACGCACCCACCAAGGCAAAGTTTTAATTTAACTTAACATTCGATACCCGTCGCCCTCGTGCACCCTCACAACAATATTCACCATGAGGTGGAAGCGCGTTTGTGCGGCGGACACCGGCCACGGCTCCAGCCCTGATACACCCTTGGACCGCAGTTCAAGGCAACGCTCCCTTCCAGCCCGCTAAGGCACCGCGCACCGGCAGCGCCGCCCGTGCTGGAAGACGCTCGAATCCAGAACGCGGCGCGATTTAAAGCCGAAACAGCGCGCGCCCGCAGAAGTGCAGAGCGGTATTTCCTAGCAGCCCTGTTGGCGAAGCGCTTGCTGCTGAAAAGCTTTTTCATCAGAATAGGCAGTTCCATCAAAACCAACATCTCCGCAGGAAGAACCTGACCGCGGCAATGTTTTCCTTTGTTTTTATGAGAAGGTATTTTAAAATGAAATATTTCACTTAGCAACGTCACTTCAGTGCAAAAGTATCAGGCTTGAACACTCCAAAGTGTTTTGTTCAGAAAACGGGGCGACTTTCCTACAGCAAACGTAACTCTGAACTTCTCGTGCCCCCAAACCGGTGTATCTTGACTTCCCACCCCGATCCGATGTGAAAAACATCAAGACGCAAAAAGTTCCACCGGGTGGAGGTGACGCTGCTAGGCGCGTGGTAAAAATCCCAGCTTTTCTGTTCCTTCTTCTCGCCGCTGTGCGCCCCGGGCTCCGCGCAGGGGCAGAGCGCTCGGTGCCGGTCGCGCCTGCCTCGTGTTGTGCCGCCTTGCCCAAACCAGGACAGACTCAGCTCGGGCACCGGCGCCTCTCTTTGCCGGTCCGGTCAAGTCACGCCTGCCGGCAAACTCCGCCGGACATCGGAAGCGGCGAGGAGCGCGTGCGCTCAGAGGCCAGAGGTGCTAGCCCCCGGGATCTGGCGTCTCTTACGCGTAGTCCCTCAATTTTTAGAGCCCACCGGTACCACCCGCAGGATGCTGGGCTGATCCAATGGCTCCTCTGAGCCAGAGCTATTTTTTCAACGCAGTACAAATACAACGGCCGCGAAGATGAGAGATAAAACCTTACCTCGCCTCCGTGATTACCACCCCGTCCAGCAGACAGCGGCGATTCTCTCCTACCCCTTGGCTGGTCCTGGGAGGGAACAGACAGCAACAGAGTGAGAAACACAGCAGAAACTGGAGGGAAAGGGTCAGTCGGAGGGATAAACTCATCTGGCCGGGGTACGACTGCTCCAGTGGTTTCGACTCTTTTTCCAAAACCCAGTGCTGGGATGAGCAGTTAATACCAGATGTTCAGCTGCTCCAGACACTCAAATGGGTTTTGGACACGAGGAAAGAAAAAAAAAAATAGTCTATTGGAGAGCACGGGTTTGTGGTTAAAGCGCTGGGCTAGGGCGCAGCTCGTGTTTCGCAGCCCGGCTCCGACACAGACTTCCTGCAGGCGCTCTCGCAGGTCCCAGCCTGCTCCTCCGAGCGCTCGAACCGAGATAAAAACGACGGGCGCGCCTGAGCGGCAGCCGCATTTGCGAACTGTGCTGCTTGTCTGCTCCGTTCCGGAAAACAGGGAGGTGAATATTTATTTCTACTCGGGTATAGGACGTTCTAAAGGTAAATACGAGTTAAATCTCTTGGGTCAAACAGAAACCCAGCGGGGGGATGAAGCAGAAACCGGATCAGATTATCTTTTCCCCGCCCAGTGGAAGTCACCGCCTAGCTCCAAACACCTAGAACCGCTCCAGCGCTCGCTCCGTGCGACCACAGCCCCGGCAATTCTGCTCGAGCAGAAGCGGAGCAGCTCCCACTGTGGCGCCCGGCGGGCTCGGCGGCGGAGAGCCGACGCAGAGCACGCGAGCCGAACCGCCAGAAGGGCGCGGGAGCAACCACGCGCGTGCGTTTCTGTACCTCATCCGTGTCCCGAAAGGCCCCAGAAATAAAGGTTAAGCTTCAATAAGGTAATGCCAGCTGGTAAGTTTTACATAGATATAGATATACACATACTTTTTTATATATATATATATATAAAAATTATATACACGTTGAAAATATGTATACACACATATATACATTTATAATATATATACATATATGTACACACACATATATATTTTGCAAGCAGGAACTCATATGTGTATATATATATATATATATATATATAGAATGCCATTTTGGGTGAAATCCCGGCTTTATCGAGATCAGCGGCGAGTTAGCCACTGACATCAACGGGCCACCCTCTCACCCTTAACACAAAGGGAGTTTCACACAGGGAAAATTCAGGTTTTAGTGCTGCAATGGGGGTATCTAATAACAAAAAAGCCTACAAATGCTTTGAATGGGGAGCAAAAAGAAACCCCGCCGAGACGGTTGGGTCTGTTAGCCCTAATTAAGGGCTAGAGTTGGTATACTGAAATTTTAATAGACGGCTTTACCAAGGGTAGCCCTCATTTTTAGTTGCCTTGTTTTCAAGTCTCTTGCCGGGCTTGCGCTTTCCCAGACAACCCCCCCTTTTGTCTCCCACCCCCTCCTAGAACAGCGGAGCCCCTGGGGTGCCCTCGGCAGCCACCCTCCAAGCGCAGCCGCGTGAGCGACGGAAGCAACTTTCCCGAACGCAGCCGAGCGCGGTGGCGGAAGCCGCCGGGAAGGTTCCCTACCAGGGTAGCGAAGCCGAGTCCCACGCCCAGAGCCGGAGCCGTTCCTCCTCCGACAGCGGGGAGACCGATTCCTCCCCGCCGCTAGCCAGCTGCCCCCGGGCTGACAAAGAACTGCGGTTCAATGGGGCAAAGGAGACGAGGTACGAAACGCGGCTCAGACGCGGGAGGCCAGGCAGAGCTTCAGCCTCTGCACGGACAAACCCAGGGAACTCGGATTTTGGGGCGCCTATGCTTTTTTTTTTGGAACAGCGCGGCTTGTATTTTTAGAACGCAGGCACCGTTTACCTTTTATTTGCTCTTTTGCCAACAACATTAGCTGCCTGCAAGTTACAAACCAAACAAAATACAACGAGCGAAGCCGTCGGGGGCCGGAAGGCGACCTAGAACCTTAGAGCACAAAGTCAGAGGAGCACGCGTGGGGGAGCCCGGCTAACCGCTCTGGTCCGGCGTGAGATCCGACACAGGTCTTGGGCGCACAAGAGTTCGAGCACTTCAATCTGGGGTGTGTTTCCTCCGATAGAACAGAACCCAAGACGAATTTTCATGGCATCCGGGGAGCATAGCAGGGCCCTCTCCGCACGCCTTGCTCCCGTTGGCACCCGCAGGCACGGCTCTTGCCCGAGCCCCGACAATTGATTTCTCCTGACCCACACCCCCTCCTTTCCCCCGGAGGGATAACTCCGAGCGGCTCGCGGTGCGCACGCGGCAGGGAAGAGCCACCGTGCCCGTCACCAGAGCCGCCAGCGGCACAGCCACGTCGCACGGCGCTGCTCCCGCGTGGATCAACCTCACGGGAACGGCGCGCTCGCGCCGTATCTGCACGCTAACCGCAGCTCGGGTGCAGACCCCGAGGACGGGGAGCCGCCGCGCTGCCGTACCCCCACATCCCCACCCCACCCCGCCGCAGGCAGCTCAGCCCCCCGAGCCGGCGCTGAACACATCTGGAATAGAAATCCCAGTTGCCCAATTTCCCCAGACGCGGAGCTCTTCGGCGCAGCGGCACTCAGCAGTAACGCAACGAACAGCATTGGCCTGCGCTGAGCTTTTTTGGTAGGTGCCTTTTAGAGGCTGCTCGAGGTCCGAGTCGACAAGGGTTGTTTTGGGAGGACGGAAAAGGGAAAATTACAGTTATTTTGCTAAACAGCGATCGTCCCGCCTACGCGCAGACAGTTGATGTATTGGAGCGGTTTATTTTCTAAGAAAATAAGTATTGTGGGTTTTCAGCCCGGCTTCCCAGAGAAGCGGGGTTTGTGTAATCTCTCAAGTGTACATCTCTCCACCAAACCCAGGCTCTCCGCGCAGCTCTTCAGCCTGCCGCTCAGCTCCGGCCAGGCAGGCGAGAGAATTAGAGCTCCACAAACGAGGGGAGGATAAACCGAAACCCAGCGACTGCCTGGAGAGGAGAGACTGCGGCAGTGCTCCCACAAAAAAGGGGACGGGACGCTCCGCGCCTGCGCCAGCTGGGTGCTCAGCACGCGGCCCGCAGCGCCAACGGCGGCCGCACCGTTCCCGTTAGCCCCAGCGCACCCCGTCTCCCCCTCGCTGAGCTATCACACGGATCTGCTGCAGGCAGAGGAAGAGAAGCCTCCACAGCCCCCAAATCCCCACGAAACGGGGCTTCCTCAGCCCTGCAGCCCTGAGCGCGGCGTTTTCCCCGCGCCTGCCTGCTGCGGGCAGTGGCCAAGCCACGGCATCCGTCCATCCATCCGTCCGGCAAGGGGATCTCGGCAGCTGCAGCAGCAAGGTTACCCCGTCGTGGGATGCTTTTTGCCTCCCCCGCGGGGTAAAAATCCCGGAGCCAGGAGGAAACGCGAGGCAGCAGGAGAGCGGAGCTGTGGGAACCGGTACCCTCACACGCGTGCGTGCAAGCGCACGGGGCTCCAGGCTTCTCAGAGAATACGGGCTGCTAAAACAAACCGAATTACGCCGTACAACAGTGCCTTTGAGAGACAGGCGCTCTGGAGACCGTGGGCCAGCTTCCAAAAGCTCAGTGCAAGTCACCGCTCCTTATTTCCAGAAAAAAAAAAACCCCAACCCATCAATCAGCTCCGCAGCGGAGTTGCTCGCTAACGAAAACAAGCCCTAAGCCCAGGAGCCCCGTGCGCGGCGCAGCAGGGTTTCCAGAGGCTCGTGGTGGCCTTGCCCCCCCAGGTCATCCCCGGCGCAGGCGATGGGGAGGAAAGCCTCGGCAGCATCACCCCTCGGCGCCCGACCCGGCGCCCTTCGCAGAGCTGCGCTGAGGCCCTCCGTGCCCTGCCAGCGCACCCCCCCGCACCCCAGCGTCCTGCCAAGGCGACCAGCAAGGGGTCAGTACTGAAGAACTTTGCGAGAGGGGCTGCTGCGAGCAAGGAAAGAGAACTTCGGCTCCGCCGCGCGCCAGGCGATACGAGGCGCTCGCGCTGAGAGACCGCCTGTTTGCTGCGGGAACCGGGGGACCCCAGCCGAGCCAGGTCGGCGCCTTCAGCCTAACCCGGACTAACACCCGAAGCACTGCTGTTTTATCACGCATCCCCCCACACACACACGCTCCCCAGCCCTGCCAGCCACGGCAGCAAGCGGTCCAGCTCCTCCCGATGCCGAGCAACGCCGGCGTCGATGCTTGCTGCACGCTTGTACGTGGGGGAGCTGCGGCCCCCTGGGCCGCCGAGGTGGCAGCCCTTAAACGCTGGTGCTGGAGGCAGGGCGAGCCCCCGCGGAGGCAGCACGGGGACTCCGCTCCTCTCAGCGCCACGCTCGGGCTCTCAGCCAGCGCGGCTACACGCAGCGCCCTTTCGAAGCCTTCCTGCCCCTCCGTCTCCTTTTCCCTATATCTTCGCGCCTTACCTCTGCTCAGGCTCTGCTTCAGCATTGTCTTCCTCAAAACCTTTCGTCCTGCCAAGCCGGCGCCTTCAGCGGCCTCCGCTCCCGGCTGCGGGGCTCCCTGCCCCTCGCGTGCCTCGAAAGCCGCAGCGTTTTCCGCAGAGCAGCCCGAGCACAGCCAGCAGCACTAAGCCCTGGGAGGGCTTAAGTAGGCTCAGGCTGCCCGGCCCGAGGTGTCACGAGGCACAGGTGCGGCGAACACGAGGGTTAACCCCCTGCCCTGACACAGGCTGGGTCGTCCGCGGGAGAGTTTGGCGAGCCCGAGCCTTGCCCTAAATGCAGCCTGACTCCAGGTGGCTGGGACTCCGGGGGCTGGTGAAGCGAGCCCCGGTCCAGAGGAGACGTGCGCGCGCCCGACGCGTGCCGGGTCCGTCGTGCCCGGTGCTGCTTTGCCCCAAGCTCCGCTCACCACAACCGCGGGCGGCCGCGCGCCTTCTCCCGGCGCTGGGCCTTCTACCTGCAAAGCGCTTGCGTGTTCGGGGGGTTAAGGAAACCGCCTTGCGGCGGCGTGCGGGGCGGGAGCAGACACCGCGCTTTGGGAAACGCGCCGGCTTTTCTCCTTTTTAGCTTTCCTGCTTCTCAGCTTCACCAGAGCTGCTGACTCTATTTCTTAGACGGTAAGAGGGCCAGCTCGCAGCAGGGGCGGGGGCGCGTGGAGGAAATACGTGGGACGATGCAGGTGGGGCGAATACGTGGAGCAAAGGCGGTTGCGGGGGGTGCTGCCCGCCCTGGGTAGCCTGGCCACGCGGGAGTGCAGGGACACAGGCAGGGGACCGCCGCTCCTTCCCCGTCACTGCGCAGCCGCTTCGGGCGGCCCCGGGGAGGCAGCTGGCGAAGGCGCTTTGCAGGGACGAGGCCGGCGCCTCCCGGACACACCAAGACTGAGCCGGCGCATCCGGGAGCCGCGGGCAGCCCACCCCGGTCAACGCCGACCCTCCTACGGCTCCTCACATCCCTACGATTGTCTCTTTCAACAGCAGGGCGGCGGTCACACCGTGGAGCAAAACAGATAGCCCTCGCCCCGCGGATAACCATCTGCTCGTAGACACCTTCCTTTCTCTTTCCCTGCTTTTTGCCGGCGGCCACCCATGGCCACGGTTCAGCCCCGGCAGACCGCCCGCTGATGAGTTTTCCAAACTCGCCGGCGGCCTGCAGGCGGCCGGGAAGGTCTGCCCCCAGCACCCGCGCCGCCCCGCCGCTCTAGTCTTTTATTTTCCTGGTCTGGGTGCGTGTTTGTTCTTCTTCACCTTGATTCCGGAAAAGTCAAGCGTCTGACGCCGGGGTCACGCTGGGAGGAAATGACAATCCCAGCCGAGGGCGCCGCGTCGCCCCTTCGCGGTCAGGACTCGTGCTGTAGCTCGTGCTTCCTCTGCGGCGTCAAAAAGCCTGGTATTAAAAGACAAAACCAAGGGTGCGGAGAAGCAACGAGCCGCAGCTCAGCGCTGGGTAGCTTCCCACTTCATGGGGAGACACGCGGGCAAACACATCAGCGGACACGAAGGCGCGAGGAGCGCGGAGTGCCGCCGCTCTGGCTTCGCCACCTTCCAGGAATTATCGGGGACGCGGAGCGGAGAAGAGCTCCGGTCGGGCAGCTTGCGATGTGCCCTCCTTGGTGCCCTCCTTGCTGCTGCTGCTGCTGGTGGTGCCCTCCTTGATGTTTCCTCCCTTTTTTTCCACCGCTTCAAGTACCCGCCGAGGACATCTCACGCGGTCCGAGGCGCGGGGACGCTTTTCCCACAGTTAATGAAAGGTTCCTGTTTGCCCCTCGCCGCCTTTGAAGCCCAAACCGCCCCCCCCCCCAGCAGACCCAGGAATTTGCCGGTGATTTACGACTGTTTGGACAAGTGGTGAGCAGAGAGGGGCTGGGGGGGAAGAGCCCCGCTTCCCCCTGGCTCCGGGAAGAAGCTGGGTGTCGCGAGAACGGCCTTGAAACCACCGGAAGCCAATTGCCGAGGAGTTTGACCAAACCGTGAGGGCTCGTTCACCGTCCCTCAGCCGCGGTGTCCGCCGGCTCCCGTCCTCCCCGGCTGGTCGNTAGCTTTCCTGCTTCTCAGCTTCACCAGAGCTGCTGACTCTATTTCTTAGACGGTAAGAGGGCCAGCTCGCAGCAGGGGCGGGGGCGCGTGGAGGAAATACGTGGGACGATGCAGGTGGGGCGAATACGTGGAGCAAAGGCGGTTGCGGGGGGTGCTGCCCGCCCTGGGTAGCCTGGCCACGCGGGAGTGCAGGGACACAGGCAGGGGACCGCCGCTCCTTCCCCGTCACTGCGCAGCCGCTTCGGGCGGCCCCGGGGAGGCAGCTGGCGAAGGCGCTTTGCAGGGACGAGGCCGGCGCCTCCCGGACACACCAAGACTGAGCCGGCGCATCCGGGAGCCGCGGGCAGCCCACCCCGGTCAACGCCGACCCTCCTACGGCTCCTCACATCCCTACGATTGTCTCTTTCAACAGCAGGGCGGCGGTCACACCGTGGAGCAAAACAGATAGCCCTCGCCCCGCGGATAACCATCTGCTCGTAGACACCTTCCTTTCTCTTTCCCTGCTTTTTGCCGGCGGCCACCCATGGCCACGGTTCAGCCCCGGCAGACCGCCCGCTGATGAGTTTTCCAAACTCGCCGGCGGCCTGCAGGCGGCCGGGAAGGTCTGCCCCCAGCACCCGCGCCGCCCCGCCGCTCTAGTCTTTTATTTTCCTGGTCTGGGTGCGTGTTTGTTCTTCTTCACCTTGATTCCGGAAAAGTCAAGCGTCTGACGCCGGGGTCACGCTGGGAGGAAATGACAATCCCAGCCGAGGGCGCCGCGTCGCCCCTTCGCGGTCAGGACTCGTGCTGTAGCTCGTGCTTCCTCTGCGGCGTCAAAAAGCCCGGTATTAAAAGACAAAACCAAGGGTGCGGAGAAGCAACGAGCCGCAGCTCAGCGCTGGGTAGCTTCCCACTTCATGGGGAGACACGCGGGCAAACACATCAGCGGACACGAAGGCGCGAGGAGCGCGGAGTGCCGCCGCTCTGGCTTCGCCACCTTCCAGGAATTATCGGGGACGCGGAGCGGAGAAGAGCTCCGGTCGGGCAGCTTGCGATGTGCCCTCCTTGGTGCCCTCCTTGCTGCTGCTGCTGCTGGTGGTGCCCTCCTTGATGTTTCCTCCCTTTTTTTCCACCGCTTCAAGTACCCGCCGAGGACATCTCACGCGGTCCGAGGCGCGGGGACGCTTTTCCCACAGTTAATGAAAGGTTCCTGTTTGCCCCTCGCCGCCTTTGAAGCCCAAACCGCCCCCCCCCCCAGCAGACCCAGGAATTTGCCGGTGATTTACGACTGTTTGGACAAGTGGTGAGCAGAGAGGGGCTGGGGGGGAAGAGCCCCGCTTCCCCCTGGCTCCGGGAAGAAGCTGGGTGTCGCGAGAACGGCCTTGAAACCACCGGAAGCCAATTGCCGAGGAGTTTGACCAAACCGTGAGGGCTCGTTCACCGTCCCTCAGCCGCGGTGTCCGCCGGCTCCCGTCCTCCCCGGCTGGTCGAGGTTCAAAGACGGGGTGCCGGTCGATGAGCGCCCCGAGCGCAGGTCTCGGGGCAGCGGTGGCACGAGCGAGCGGTGGGGAGCGGGACGCCTCCCGGGCAGGACGGCCGCCGCAGCCCGGCCGAGAGAGCTGAGCAAGTCCCTGCCCGAGGATGCTTTCGGCTCGGCTCCCGGCACAGGAATTTTTGTGTGAGTGGTCCTTTTGCCGAAACGGAAACAGGAAATCGGACCTGGTAAACCAATTTTGGATAGAGAAAAAAAAAATGGTTAGAGAACTGGGGAATGAAACGGAAAGAAACCCTCTACCACCAGCGGCAAAACCGCCTTTTACTGGTCAGCCTTGCATTTTTCTGCCGAGCCTAGATCTGCTTACGCCGCTCAGTTCAGGCTCGCCTTTCCGTTTCTGCCGGAATTGCTGCCCCGGTGACGCCCGCGTTCTCGTTTCCCCCTCGACGCACGGTGCCCGGAGCTGGCAGAGGTGCTGCCCAGCATCTCCCGCGGCTCCCGCGGCCCCTTGCGCCGGGTAGGGCCAGCGCGAGGACGCCGCTTGCTCCCGTCTCCGGTCCCTCCCGCGTGCCTTTTGCAACTCTTCGCTTCTGTTTGCGAATATACTTTAAATCCTCGGATTTCTGACGGTTTTGAAACGCGCTCTTCGGCCGCCTCCTCATCCTCACCAGCTGTAACTCCCCGGCTCGAAATACGTTTTAAAGGAGATTAAAGTTTACTTTACCGCTTTCTCGTATGTTTTAAAATGCTGCTGCCGGGGTAGGGCCGGCCGCCCTGCCTGCGAGCGGTCTCCCCGCAGCGCCGGGGGGCGAGCCGCACGGCGTGCCGCGGCCCCTCGTCGCCAGCCCTGCCGCCCCTTGCGGGGCTTCGACCCCGGCGGCTTCTGCTCCGCGCCCTTGGCGGCGCCCGTGCCCATCTCCCGGCGGCGGTCGGCATCGCCAGCGGGCTGCGGGGACCGAGCATCCCGCACGCGCGCTGCTCCCCGAGAAATTTTACGACATTTCTGGCGCTCTGGGAGGAAAAGCTCAGGTTAGGGTAAGGCTGTTTTCTCTCAGCGTTACGAATTTGTTTCCTTTTTATTTATTTTTTTTTTTAAAAACGAAGCAATAGTACTGCGCTTTTGTTGGGAGCCGGGATGCGTTCGGGGTTGATGCGAGTTTAGGGAGGCGTTTCAAGCAGCTAAGCTCTCCAGGCTGCCCTGCGCGGGAGCGGGAGCTGAGCCCCCAGGGCCCGCCGCGATCCCTCTCCCCGCCCGTCCCCCCCAGCCGTTTCGAGCCCCTTTTGCCCGTTTACTGAACCCGAGCATCTCGAAGCACCGATTCGCTCCAGGCTGCGAGAGCGCGGAGGCGGGCAGGCGAGGCAGGCGCTATGTCTCCTGCGCCGAGGGGAAGGCTGCTGAAGGAGCACGGCCGTTATCAGACACCGCGCCGCCGCCGCCGCGGGGAAGCCAAGGACGCGGTCCCTACTTTCGGAGAGGGAGGGGATGCTGCCGGTGCGAAGCAGCCAGGGTGCCTCCGCTCCCCGGGCACCGCCTGCGCGGCATCCGCCCGCGTCCCCAGCTTCCCGGTCCTCCTCCTCCTCTCTTTTCCCTTCTCATAAATAAATAGATTATCTAAAACTGCTGCATCCTGAGAAAGGGGGGAAAAAAACCCAACCCTCTGTACATTCCCCTTTTTCTTTCAAATAAAAGAAAATATGATATTGGAGTTTTGCACTAAAATTATTGTAATATTCTTTCTTTTACAAGCGCCTTTAAAGTTCATCTTTATGGTTCCGATATTGAAACCATCGCAAAGGAATTGTTTGTGGGGATTATTTGACTTTTTATTAAAACAATCAAAAACAGGTGGATTCCTCGTCATCTGCGCTTAAGTTTTTAATAAAAAGTAAAAGTTCTGGCACGTCACCGTCTCCTGGATTTTTTTATTTTTTCATTTTCATTCTCCCTTTGGCCAAAGACAGGACACATCTTTTTTGCTTTTGCGCTGAGGAATATGATTCAGAGAGCGCATACCTACGGACTTGGAAGCAGAGAGAACCCCCGAGTTCATCACCCCGGGATCTGATAGCGGGGTCCGCCAAGGAAGCGCGGCTTTGGCAGTCTCGCTGCCTGCCCGTAATTCCCCTTCCCCTGCCCCACAGAACTCCCGGACCTTTCGCTGCAGGGGAATCGGGCAGCGGAGGTGATGCCCGACACGCACGCTGTGCCCAGAGGCTTCGGAGGAGCGGAAGAGGGGTAGCCCAGCCGCGCAGCACGAGCTCAGCCCCAGCATCGGACACCAGAGAAGCTACGAAAGAGGGCACCCGACTCCACGCAGACCTGGCTCCCGGGCGGCGGAAGGCTGGCGGCCTGGCACTCGGGAGCAGGCTGCAGCCGCGCGCGCCGTGCCGCCAAGCCGCGCAGTTCCTCGCCGCGGGGCGTCGCGGCCGCTCAAGCTTCACCCGGCTTCAGGGAGACGCTGGGCAGAGCGATGGGACGGAGAGCCGCCGAGCGCGGCTGGAAACGCCGAGAAATACCTCTAACGCAAGAAACAGCTGGAAATCGTTGCGGGGGGGGGGGGTCCCGCTCACTCACCTTGCTCCTGCACCCTCTTTCTCTGGGCGAGGGCACGGTGACGGAGGTACCGCCCCGCTGCCCCCGTCGCGCTGCCCGCAGGGCTTCAGGGCAGCCCGGGCTCCTGGGACAGCGCCGGGGGAAAGCGGGCTCCCCCAAAACTCCCAGCCCCACCGAGCATCCCCAAATGCTTTCGGCAGGTGGGAGCGGTCTGGAGAGCAGCGGCTCGGGAAAGCCCCCGCAGGCTCGCGGCCCCGGGCAAGGGGCTGGTTTTGGTTTGGGGACGGTGCTAACGCCCGCTAGCTGTTTCATTACCCTCAGCCCCACTTCTCCCCAGCGTTCTTCCTCCCGCCGCAAGACTTTCCTGTGTTCTGCTCATCACGTTTTATTCCGTCTCCTAAATTCAAACGGAAATAAAACTCGGCTGAAGCTTATAAAGCTCATATGAAACCCTGAGCCCTGAAACGCCCGGCGGGGCCAGGCCGCTGCACAGGCGCGCGGGAGCAGCCGGCCCGGGGGGGGTGCTCAGCGCGTAGCAGCCCCCAGGCACCGTGCCGGGGCTCCAGCGCGCGTTCTGCATTCCCCGATGGGTTATTTTAGCTCTGAATAAAAATTTCCCTGCCTCGGTACCGTGATCCGCCTGCCAGCTGCGGGTTGCCATCCTTATAGGAGCAGCGGGAGAAGGGGTGATGCTCCTGAACCCACCGGACGTATTAGCTTCGTACGTGTTTATCGCGGCCTTTTTCAGCCTGCCGAGAAAACAGCGCTGATGGATTGGAGCCTTCCTTGCGGGTTATGCGTTCTGGATCTCGCCTGCTCTCTGTGGTTCCTCCTGGCCTCCCTCTCGGCCTTCGCAGCCGCCAAACGGGCTGGAATAAAATCGCCAAAAACACAAACGCGGCGGATGCGAAGCGCTCAGCCCGCCGCGTGTTGTGCTGCAGACCCGCCCCGTCGTGCGTGATTCACGCAGCTGCCGCCTCCGCTGCGCGCACTTGGGTGCTTCACGCGCCCGCCTGCGCTGGAGCTCGGCGCTTCTAAAAACTCAACCTGCAGCTGCCGCCTTCAAAATCTGACGCGAATTCTAGCGGTGGGCCATACTCAGCGGAGGGTTTCGCCTGCATCGCAAGCAGCCAGACGGCTTTCTGAGGGACGTGGAAGACTACGACGCTGCTTTACAGAGAAAATCAGGATAGTTCGTACGTGTCTTTGGAGCCGACCGCGTCTAAATCCGAGTGGAAGCAGCGCATCGGGAGCAAGGAGAAGAGGGGCCCCAAGACCGTGCAATTCTAGAAGCACAACTATTTGACAATTATCAGTGCAGTACACACACGTGCCAGTGTTTCGAGGCCAGGTAAATACGAGTCCGTAAAGCAAAGCTGAATCCTCTTAAGATCTTGGCCAGCTCTTTATTAACCCAGCTAAAAATCACTTTAACTCTTCCCGAAGCTAAGGATGCTTATGAGAAGCCTTTGCTCGGCAAGCCTGCCCTGCGATGCGTTTCTAATAAAAAAATAGCGTCTTCAGAAGATGACACACTCTATTTGCATGCCGACAGCTGAAAAGCCCCTGTTAACGTTGCTGTCGAAAAGACGCGAGGACAGCCTTCCAAGCGTAGAGCCCGTACAAGATAATTTCCACTCGTAGACGATGGCGTTCTTCCGCCGAGGTCAGCAAACCTGCTCCAGCCCAGCCCAGGGACCGGCGCGTCGCATCGTCCCGAGCACGGCACGTCCTGGCCTTTGCCTGACGTGCTCGGGCTCTGGCACGTCGTTTATATTGTCCTGCAGCTGCTGTCGGTGCTTCCGCCCAGGATTGGTGATCGAAACCTGGCACAACTGCTCGGGAATGTTTTTCAGTGATCCGCCTGGGAAAAAACCCGGTAAAAATAAGTAGTTCTTTGAGGTATGGAGTCGGGTCTGCACAGGGAAGGGAAACAGAAATATTCCTGCCACAGCAGCCGGAGAAAGATTGAGTGATACTGAACGAGCGAGCATACGGTATCACCGAAAAACAAGGTTCAACTTGTTAATGAGCGAACCGATCTGAAATCAGGCAAACTCAACTTGGTTTCCACAAAGGAATCTTGTTCGCTGCGGGCTTTCGTCTCCTGGCGCTGACGGGCCTCGCGTGTGCCGGCGAGACGGTGCCTCTCGTGAAGCGTTCGTGGTCTTAACAGAGCAGGGGGGCGCCAGGGAGGAGCAGAGACCTCGGTCCATGGCTGCAGGTGTCGGAGAGCAGGGAGAAGCTGCCGGGTGAGGACGCGAATCTGCAGGTCATAGCATCGATGCGTTCCTGCAGGGTGCTGAGCCCCCTCCCAACAGCAGCCAGGAGCAAGAGCGTCTCCATGGCACTGGGGGACTCCATTCTCTCTCGGGAAACGAAGGCCTGCCCGCGGTCGCCCGTGCCTTTTCCTAACCTGAACTGCATGGAAGGAGTCGAAACCCAGGCGCGAAGCCTGCAAGGCTTGGCAACTCCAGCTAGACGTGGCCGAAGGCTAAGGCTGAGGCGGAAAGCGTGTGGCGGTGTCTTACCCTCCGCGTTCTTCCTCAGCTTGCGTGGGAGGGAACTGTAATTAAACGACCAAGGAATGAAGCATAAGAGGCATTTGGCTGATAACGGACCAAAACCTCTTCACTCTCGCCACTTAATTACTGTGAGAAGCTGGACGGCGGTGGGCGCGTGGAGGTGGCCGTCCTGGAGCAAGAGGCACGCTAAGAAAGCAGCCCTTTGTATCAGGAGAGGAATCAAAGCCAAAGTAATGATGTGTGGGGCTCTTTGTCCAAAAGCCAAATGCCCAGTCTGAGAGATCCAGTCTTTTCAGGCTATTTCCACATTACAAACCCAGTAGAAGATCATGTTTCTGTAGCCTGAAACCCCTAAATGGCCATTCTCTCTCCGTGCTCCAGCAAAGGCTGTTTTCTCTGGCCGGAGCGCTCGGCTCCAGTTGTGCCTCGTCTTGTCTACACCGAGGCTCGGGTTTGGCCACGAGCACTGGCCACTGAGGCACGAAACTGGGGGCACGAGCGGGAGACCGGCTTTAACCAAGCCATCGGGACAAACGAGCGCCTGTACGGCTCGGGCAGCACGGTGCAGCGCAAACCTGGAGCGACGCTGGGCGCTGTTCCTAGCTCTGGCGGCAAGCCGTCGCGGGTCCTGGGGGCAAACCACCTCGTCTCCCCCGCGTGGAGGGGCAGCTCCTCCAGGCAATGAAGGCTGGTAAAAAACCCGAAGCGGGTCACGCCAGGGCAAAAGCATTGCGTTGTTTTCCTTAAGGTGGTTATTCCTCAGTAGGATAAGTGACCTGACCATCCGCTGAGCTCAGGCGATACCCAATAACCGCCGGCGCTTCAGTACACGCGGGTATGGCGAGGGTGCTGGAAACCACCTGGCCCGAGTATTTTCTTCTGAAACCCGAATTACTGTGAACATCCTAACTATATTTTCAAGGGGTTGAATTCCGAACGAAGCTTTTCAAAATGAACGTTGTGTTGGTTGAACCTGAAACCCTTTACAAACTGTCGGTCCCCTCCGACTTTTTCCTTTGAGATTTTGCCTTTTCAGCGCAGTTCAGAGCACAGGGGAAGCGCTTGAGGTCTCATAAAACTCCGTGCCAGGCTTTTGCGCTGAATCACGACTCCCTTCCATTTGCAATTAACGTTTATACCCGGGAGCGAGCTGCCTTACCTAATCACGCCCGTGAAGAGGGAGGATGCTGTCTAACATTCACACCAGGACGGGGTTGCCAAAGACAGTCGGAACATCTGGAGAGAATAAAACCTCTGAAAAATCCCTGTTCCCAGAGTAGACAGTCCTATAAAACAGATCTGCTGGGAGCCAAATTAAATAAGAGGAAGGTGTAAATGGATTCCTTTCTCTGCCTGGAGAAATGGGAAAGCCAGCAGACGTTTTTCCAGCCCGGTTCTCAGGGAAGGAGCTGCTCAGCTCCCGCTGAGCCTCCGCATCCCACATCTGGAAGGATGCGCTGCCGAGGGACCGTGATTCCATCCCCTGGCCAGGCAGGGTCCGGGATGCACTGCGGGTCTCCTGCCCGCCACCTGGCATGGCCAAGAGAGCTGTTTCCCTTCTGCTGGGGGTTATCAAGGCTGGCGGCTCTGGGAGCCTCAAAGGTGCGCCGCGTTTCGGCGGAAGGACTCGACGCTCAGCAGAAGCGACTACAAGGGCGCCAGGAGGGAACTAAGGGAGGACCCGGTGACGCAGGAGCCTTTCGCGGCACCAAGGATTAGCTCTGTGTGTTTTCCCCACACGAGGTGATGGCAGGACAAATCCGAAGCTCCAACTAAAGCAACGGCGCGGGTGGCGGTGGGGAAAGTCTTGAGAGAGGACAGATCACGCAGCGACAGGTCGTGGGATAAACGAAGGGTTATTGAGTGACAGAGCTGCAACTGCCCCCCTTTGGGGGACATCGCTGGTGGCAAGGGCAGGTGGAGAGAGCTCGTCGCAGTTTGGGCTGGAAGGGTCGTCTTCACGTCCGAGTTTAGCTAAAAGGATGTCCCTTACAGGGATAACAGAGATAATGACGTCCATGCTGATGGGAAAGTTTGGGGGAAAACCATGCTCCCTTCTAATCCTGGCTGCATTTCATCGTCTGCAAATGCACAATGAACTCTGTGCTCCTGGGCAGAGCATCTTCTTTTAAAAAAAAATACCTTCATCTCTTTTTTTTGGGGGGGGGAGGGAAACAATATTTTCAGATATTTCTATGAAAAGGCCCAGAAAAAGAACCCACAAAAAGTGGGCAAGGAATAAAGGCAAAACCACGGCGAACATGCGGACCCAACCGGCAATGCCTGTTAAGGTGGCCGCAGACATCCCCAACACGGCCCGAATCCGGGCTTTCCGGTGTTTGTTACCCCGCCAGCCCGTTTGCCAGCCAGAGCGGCCGAGGACTCTTCTCGCCCTTTTCTACCCTCAATCACTTCTTCGCTCTCAGAAACCTCACCGTTGCTGGGCGCTGCGCAGCATGCGGGCACCCGCTTGCCTTTGCCTCGTTACTGCGCGCAGTCTTGGGATAAAGCAGATCCAGAACCGGCCTCCACCCTGGGCTGCTGGAGAACGTGAGGGAAGAGATGTTTTTTGTGGTGTCGGTCAGTAATNCTTGCCTTTGCCTCGTTACTGCGCGCAGTCTTGGGATAAAGCAGATCCAGAACCGGCCTCCACTCTGGGCTGCTGGAGAACATGAGGGAAGAGATGTTTTTTGTGGTGTCGGTCAGGGCTAAAAAAGAAAAAAAAAAAAGGATAAAAGAAGGGGGAGCAGGTCGGAGGCAGAAGCGAAGGCGTTTCCATCTCGCCCAAGACTTCTCCAAGCCCAAAGGATGCCTTAGGTTGCCACCTAGTGACTCTGAAGGCGAAGGACCAGCACTTTGAGACGGCCCGATTTGTACAGGGCGCTGGGTGAACCTGCTTGTCCCAGGCGACGGGCGCGCGGCGTCACCCAAATCCCGCCGCGCTCCCAAAGCCAACGAGGCAGCAGAGCCCAGCCCAGGGCGCTGCAGCTGCCGGCTCCCTCTTAAATCTTGGCCACCTGGTGAGTCTGGGCTCAAGAGCAAGCTCGGGAAGCCGGAGCCACCACCGATGGGCTCTCGGCTCTCGGCTCTCGGTCTCCCTCGTGACCTTGCCCTCGGCACGCAAGGATGCTCGGCTTGAGTGCCGCAGCCGTAGAGGCGATGCCCTTCGTGCCGGCACCCAGGGCCACCCAACCCTGCGAGGGCTGCCAAGACCGCCCCGCAGCCCAGTGGCACCGAGTGGCACGGGGACGTCTCAGCCTCGCGCTCCCTGCCCCGGGTGCGCAGGGGAACGCAGGCTGGGGGGCTCTGCCTCCGGCCGCCCTGGTTTGAGCACGCAGGCTCCCAGGGCGTGGGAGCGGACAGCTGGAGAAAACGTCTTTTGGCAAAGAAACTATAATAAATGTTTGGCAAGGAGTTTTCATTTAGAAATCTCTCTTCGCTTTGTTTTTTAAGAGCCTGGAAATATGCGGTGCCGAGCACTGCACCTCCAGCCGCACGGGACAGCCGGCTAGGTATGAAAGAGATCGCTTTGATTCCGCGTTACGATTTCTTTTACAAGGTTTTGGGTGAACATAACCTGGAGAGGGGAAAACAAAAAAGAAGCGTCAGAGGGGGGAGCTCTGGGATTTTCTCGGTGCCTCCAGGCTTGCGGAGGTGCCCGCTGCGCCCCCAAGTCGATGGCACGGCGCGGACGTGTCCCCGCTCGGCTCCGTTGCCTTCCCCGATGCAGTTAATCAAACGCGCTGATGGGTGCTGCTGTTTAATAAAGGGGTCTTTATGCCCCAGGAACGGCCAGGGGTTTATTTTTAATTTATTTATTCGGGGAGGGGATGCGCGTCCCCGTCGGTGAATGAGGGGTGTGTGACCCTCTGCCGCCCGGCACCCCATAACTCCCGTGCCCTGACAGCACCCTCAGCTCCCCTACACCGCCGGTGACAACCCCGTGGGAAAGCTCGTTCCTCGCCTGTGCTTTATGGGGCGAGGGGTGACGCCTGGGCTGTCCTGCGCCGGGCTGCCCGGCCGGGCGTGCGAGCCGTCAGCCGCACGGGCAGGCTGCGGCCGGGGGGAATACCTGCCGCGGGTAATTTAATCCCCGCTACATCGGAGTACCTGCTGTAATGAGGCTCATTATGAAGCTCTATTTAAAGCCCCATTTAAGCCAGACGAAAAATAGCTCTTTCTGCAGCACGGAGCGGGTCAGCGGCCCCAATTAGAGGAGTGCTGCTGACGGCGGGGCTTCCTCCTCCCAAAACTGCCGAAATTCAAACAAGGTATCTCCGAAGTCGCTGGAAGCGATCGCGCAGAGACACCGTGCCGGCAAAAGCAGCACCGAGGGGGGGAAACCGAGGCAAAGCTCCCAAAGAAGGCGTCTCGGGACGGGTGGGGAAAGAGAAGCGGTGTGATACGTTAATACGGGGAAGGTGATGGAGGAGGAGAAGACGAGGAGAGCGTGTGGCCCTGGGGAGATGTGGGGGAGCGGGGTTCAGAGCAAGCTGGCGCCCAGCACCGTCACCAAAGCCCTGGGGACGGGCTTTGCCTCCGAGCACGAGCAGGAGCCACAGCAGGAGGACGGGGCGAGGGCAGGTGGGGAGGGGTCCGTTCCCCGGATCCCGTCTCGGGGGTGCTCCCAGCACAGGAGCCGTCTGGAGGCGTCGCCCCCACGGCACCGAGAAGCACTGGAGCCACCAACGCGGCGCGCTCCGAGCCCTGCTGCGCCGCCGGGGAGCGGGGGGGTTCCTCGTGCCGCCGCCCGGCTCGGCGTCGCGCACCTCTTCCCAAAAGCGACGCCCCGCCGAGCGCGTCAGGAGAAGAGGAGCCCTCTCGTTCCCGTGTCCCAAACAAATTTCAGAGCAAACGAAAAGGCCGCGTAAAGTATTCGGTTACCTGCACATTGTTCCCGGAGCGATGAAACTTCAGTTTCCCCTCAAATCTTAGAATCCCCCTGAGCCCTTGTTTACTACGCACGGATGCAGAAGGAGAATTACTCAAGTTTTTGCAATAAAAATAAGCTCGGTATTGCGAACACCTGCCTTCTGCTGTTTAATAATGCTGAGCCCCTGCCTTGTATGCTCTTCTGTTTACTCTCCCACAAATTATTTTTGTTCTCAGTTGACAAAGATAAATGATGGGATTAATATATATTGGAGAAGTCCCGGCGAACAGTTTGCTAGCAAAGAGAAAGGATTGATATTATTTCCCTCAGGTAACATAACACAGACAAACTGGATTAAGAGTAATTTGCTGTGGGGCTTATATGCGATCATGAGCCATTAGTGGGACGCCGTTTATGAAAATTGCTTTTTCTAAAATAAAAATTAGACTGACTTTCATTACCTTGCTGGCAGCGGGCAGAGAAGAACCGTTCCTTTTCGGTGAGAGAATTAAAAATCAGAAATCGCTAACTGCGCCGTGACAGCGTGGCAGGTAGCTGGGAGCCGCTAAATGTCAGGTGGCGTAGGAGAAGAAAACGCGGCGTCCCCGCCGTTCAACCCGAGCCGGAAGGTTGGTTGTGGCCGACCTACAAGCAGACGTGATGTTTACTTATTTTTCTTTTAACAGCCCTGCGTGTCCCGGGCCTGCTATTCCCTCTCCATTGAGCCTCAAAGGGCAGTATTTATTTTTTTCAGCTTGTTTGCCGGAGAAACACCGGTCTTAAAAACGGGCAAGATTCGGATCTGCTGAGTGAGAGGAAAGAAAAAGGCAGGAGGCCGCAGGCCAAGCCCTTTGCCGTCTCCCGAAGCGTCACAGCGCGGCCGCTCCCTTCCTCGCCAGCACCTCTGGGCTGCGGCG
>VZSC01010537.1:75139-99132 GCA_013398225.1 Steatornis caripensis | reverse complement strand
AGAACAAGTTGAGGACTATACAAAAATGAGTGACTAGGTAATGGAATAGTAAGAGTAATTTAACAGATAAAGTGAGGTAAATGTATATAGGGGAAAAAAAAATTCGAACTTCATCTAAGAAATGATGGGTTCTGAGCTGAACATTGTTACTGAAGGGCAAGATCTTAAGGTTGTGATGCATAGTTCCAGGGAAATGTCAGCCCAGTGGTTAGTAGCAGCCAGCAAAGAAAATAAAACATCACAAATTATTCTGAAAAATCACTGTACAAGCCACAGCCTAAATACTGCATGTAGGTTTGGTCCCATCATCCCACAAAGGATACAATAGAATTATAAAAGTTACGGAGATGAGCCTCAAGGATGATCAGTCTGTATTTAGAATGACTGAGCATACTTAGCGTTGTCAGTCTGAAAAAGGGACAGCAGCTTGGTGGGATGACGAGAGAGGTGCTGATGTCTTTGAAGTCATGAGTTATGTAGAGTGAGTAGGTGTAAGTCGTTCACTGTCTTTTCCAGTTCAGGACCTAGCAGCCATCAAATGAGCCTGGCAGGAGCCAGATTCAAACAAAAGGAAGTGCTTGGCTTCTCATGCAACTCATAGTAGACCTGTGGAGCTCATTGGCAAAAGATGTTGCAGTTGCTAAAAGCTGACTCACAAGGGATGACTGCGACAGTATATGAGGAGAAATGTATTGAAGGTTACTCAGTTTGCAAAACTGTAGCAAGCTGAGGGCGTCCTCTGAGCTCAAAACAGTTGACAGCTTGGAGCCTGTTAAGGAGAACATGCATGTTTGCTTGCCCTGTTATTATCTTTTCCCACTTGCACACTTACGACCTCTGTGAGGAACAGGATACTGAACTAGGTGGATCTTTGATATGACCAAGTAAGGTCATTCATGTGTTTGTTATTCAATGAAAAATCCTAAACTACCAAAACTTCTTGAAGCATACTTGTTTTGCTAGCAAAATGTATAGTTTGCTACCCCAGAATTCTTCAGAAACTGGTGGTTTTTTTGTGTTCTTTGATGTCACAATGTTGCCCATTGAAAGTGACTGCTTCCCATAGTTTTGTGTGTTTGAATTGCATGTGGGGAAAAATAACAAATAATGCTTTAAAAATAATTTCAGGAATGTGAGCAGCAAAAATCAAAAGAAGAAGAAATTCTACAATCATTTCATAAATGGAAAGAGGAAGAAAAAGAAAAGTTGGCTGATGAAATAGAAAAAGTAAAAGTGATGTTTATGAAAGAGCTTAAGGAGTTATCTTCAAGAAATTCAATATTAGAGAATGTAAGTGATTTAAATTTTCCAAGATTTTAAGACATGAATCCCTTACAGTAGATGGTAGTGAATTTCACATATTTGTAATGTGATGTGGTCACCTTAGAGCTCTTCTTAGAAAACCTTTAAAATAATGGCTGAATGGTAGCTATAATTGTATCTTTGTATACTGGTACTTTATTAACATAATTTCAGTTCATTTTTTTAATAGCATTGTTTTGAATGAATGAATTATGCCTTCAGCAACTGTGTCAGATTTTTCTTACTCCTCAGCTTTTGAGTGTCTGTTTACAGATTAATAGATACTGTTATTGCTGTCTGTTAGGTATTGTTATATTAATATTCTTATAACTGGCTGGAGGGGACTATCCTCTGCATTATAGTCCTGACAGCAAAACTGCATGTGTTTTCAATACACGTTCTGGAAATGCTTTCCAGAGTTTTGACTAGAAAGAGAACTGTAACAGTATAGGTGAGTCAGAAAACAAATACGCATGGCATTATCAGAGCATCTTATATTATGTAGCTGCTAGTTCCTGTGTATATTTGCAAGGTTTATTTATGTTAGATGTATCTATTAGTTATTACATTAAATTTGATAAATGCTGAACTCATGAGAAATGTGAGAGGTATCTGATGCAATCTCTGTGTAGTTATGTTTGAAGTAAATTTTGTGTTAAATGACAGTTTTATAAAACAAAATCTGTACACCTATTTGGGTCTTCATTTTTTTCCCTGCCTTTTAGCAACTGGTAGAATTACTAAAGTCCAATATGCAACAAAAGTCAAATTTAGGGACACTGAAAGACAGCCAAGAATTTGCAGAAGAGAAACCTCAGAGTCCTAAGGATTATCACAATGTGGTTAAAATTCTTGAAGAACAGGTAACACTGTAACTTAATGTATTGCCTTTGACAGATTACTTGTATTCTTTTAATTTTTGTACATCTATGAGTAGGATTTGAAATCCATAAGTAAAATTCTTATCCCTCTCGATGTCTAAAATACCTGTTTTTAAAGATTTGCTACTATTTAGTACAATCTCTGTAATAGAAATCAAGGAATTATTTCCCTTATCCTTTACAAATAAATACTTAGTTACTGATATTCTCTTATTCTTTACTATTAAATATATCTAGATTTACTAAGTATGGTTGCAGTTCAATTCCAGAAGGCTGTGATAAACCATTTGTGTCTGCTGATCTGTGAGGCCACTTATGGATAAAATGGAATTTTCCATTTTCCAAGATGAAAAACAGAAGTTGAAAAACTTCCTGACAGGATTTGTCAACCTGTGGCTTTTGAGCCATATGAAGCACTTGAGCTTGTCAGGTGCAACTTCTGTACCAGGACTGTATCATCTGCCAGCACAGATGCTGGTGCTAGTGCAAATCTGTTGGGACAGTCCAAAGTTCTGCCTTTAGGAAAGAATGATCTAGGAAGTGCCACTGAGACCCAAGGACATCGCATTGCTCTGAGACTCACCTGCATGTCTGGGTTGTTCCTGTAAAAAAGAAAAATAGTTACGAGGCCTTCGTAAATGCCCACAAACCTTTTTACACTTTTTTTTTTTTTGACACTTTGAGACACGCGTTATGTTCTTGGGATGTGAAGGTCTTTGTATACCGCTGGTATTATCCAGAAGTTTGGTCACTTCTGCTCAAAGATGTGGAAAACTTAGTGAATTTTACTTTATGGTTTTTTATTTCATCAAAGAAAATCTGTTTCACTCTAAAATTTATATATAATACTGGGTTTTATCATCATTACAGAAAATACATTGTTAATGAGTGCTTGAAATGACATTATTTTTGGGGAAAAAGACCTGCTCTTACTACACTTATTGTTAATACACAGAGATGTATGAAAGTACTTGTGTATTTCTCACTCACAGTCACTATATATACAAATCAAGGAGCAAATATGTAGTTTCTAGAGTGGTTGGTAAGAAAACCACACTTGGATGTATAAAACATGCTGATGACCGTTCTAGGCCTGAAGTACAGGGTTACTCAAGTTTCATATAATAATAATCTTTTCAGTATTTATGCTTTAATTATAAAAATAAATCTGTGTATATCAAAGTAAATCTTAATGTGTTATTAGCAAGAATTAATGTTGATTTCCTCTATGCAGGAAAGTAAATGGACTTCTAGAATACAAGCCATTCATCATGACCATGAGACAGAAAAGACCCTGGTAAGTGGCACAGCAAACCACTTAAACTAGAAGGAAACTTTTTTCTTATTTTCTTCCTCTTGTAGTAGTTCTTGATATGCTATCATACATCTGTTAGATTAGAAAGCCTTGATCTCAGGAGTTTATACAAGTGTGTCCTCTTAGATGTATTTATTACCTCTGTATTTCTGTTTTGCTGTGATGTTGAAGTTTCAGTTAAGGCGGGAGTTGAAACGGAATTTATCTTTAAGAACCTGACAGACACCTGAAACTGTGTATCTCTGTTTTGAAGAGCTCACAAATAACTCTATGAGCACTGTATTATACAGTGTTTTCTGCGTTACGTGGCTATGCTGGATAGTTGAGATACAACTTGCCAACATGTAGCTTTCATCTACCCTGTACCTTCTGCTACCATGGACCTATGGCATATGTCTCAATCTTTTTTTCTTTTTTCTATCACTTCTCTGCTGCTTTTTCTGTTGTAGCTTTCTAACTCAGTCCGTTCAGCTTTTCCAGGAAAAAACACCGTGACATTTTATTTTGCATTGGTTTATATATTTTACTATGCAGAGCTTTATTCCTCTGATTTTTTTTATGTCTGCATTTCTTTTTAATCTCTTTCCTGCTTTGTTTCTCTTGCTTCTTTTCTTTCATTTTCCTTTCATCTGCCTGACCATGTAAGAACTGAGCAGATCATAGTGGTCTAACCAATGCGTCTCCTCCTCTGGCAAGAAAGCAGTGGGGAGGAACCATGGAACGTTCCCCAAAAAGGATGTAGTTAAAGATACACCCACATACAATGCAAGAATAGAATAAGGGAGGAGTAATGTAAGTATTACTTTTGGGGTGGTGCACCTAAAATATTGTTCCCTTTCTTCTACATGCAGAGCTAATATACTAGGTATATCATACAAATTCACGTCTCATCTCCTTAAGATACTATTATTTGACACTATTTATAACCAAAACATTTTATAGAGTCATATGCTTTTTCCTGCGATCTTACTTTTAGGGAATCTCAGCAATGTGTTTGCATGTCCCTTTCTTTGTATTGAGGTTTAGGTAGTCTTCCTTGTGTAAATAAAAAGCGATCCAGGCAACTCTTTTGTCATATATGCAAGTCCCAGTGAAATCACAGGAGACATTAAGTTTTTTGCTGAAAAAAAGTGTTAAAAATATTTAAGCTTGACATTTGCTTGTTGTAGCATTAAGATATTTTATATAATAATATTGGTATGAAGTTACTTTTCTTCTGTTTGCTTTCTAGCTACTGTCACAGATTAAGAAGTTTAAATCATCAGTGAGAGACGACCTGGATAAAAGTAACACCTTTTACAAGACGAGGATAGAAGAATTGAGGCAGAGGCTTCAGGAGCAGAACGATCTGATTGTTTCTCAGCAGAAGCAGGTCCGTTTTGTGAAGCACTCTGTGTTTCAGAAAGCATGGGACACAGAGAAACATTTTACTAGTATTTGGTCTTTGCTATATCTCTGGTTGCATACTTAATATTCCCAATTGGTAAGAGTATTGCTGGAGTATTTTGGTTATGCTTTGGAAATTATGTTGATAAATAAGAATAGATCTGGAAAAGAGACACAGGAATGTAAATCAGGCATTAAAGCATGTTTTAGAATGAAAAGATCAATGAACAAAATGTTTTTAAGAAGCTCAACACAAAGTTAAAGATTACTAGGCCACAGTCACCAAAGGACCTGTACACATGAAAAATTTCTGATAACGAACAGGATTTAATCTGCAACAAAATAATCATAATGAGATCCTGTGTTTGAAATCTGAAAATACATGACTTCTCACACTAGAAGTGGAGTATCATACTTACAATGCTGAGAATTAAAATTAATGAAATTATTTGTTTGGAAATGAGTATGTTTTTTCTTAAAAATGTGCTGTTGTTTAAACATAACTATAGATTTTTTTTTTGAGGTGATCAGTGGGTGAAGATCTATTTCCTTTGTTGGCCCAGAGTTTAGACTATGACGTGATTATGTGGTCCTTACAGTCTGTTCCTCTGTTAGGTTATGCATTCTTTACAAAGCATCACTTACAAAGGCTTACAAAGTGATTCTACACACTTTTCTTGAGATTAACGTTAAACCTATACTTAAGTGCTTAAAGAATTGAAAAGATAAATAACAGCTTTTACATCTCCATCTTAACAAATTTGATAGCTGGTGCAGTAGACGAGGACTTAATCCTAAACAAATTACTTGCAGTAAAGTGACCTTTTAAAACAAAAGAGTGTGAGCACAGATATAAAATAGGTTTGGAGGGATCAAAGTTTGGTGCTCGTGAAATGCAGTTGTGGAGATCTACGTTCTTAATACCTGGAAACTGGAAGGGCTTGAGAAATAGCTAACACACTTGTAAAAGCCGGACTGAATGGGCAATGAATTGAGGCACTGCTGGCTATATCCAAGCTGATAAATAAAAAAGGACTGGGGTTCAATATCTTGTGCCAGCTGCAGCAGACATTGACTGTGTGTCTATATGGTTTGGATTTAGCTTCCGTTTTGGGAACTGGAGTGTAGAACACTGTTCTGATGATATTGGATTCACAAGTTTCCTGTTGTCTTTAGATCTAATTACAGCTAGCTTGTTTCCTCTGCGCTCTCAGTTTTGTTCAGTGCATGTCTTGGGTGTCAGATAGACAAAACTGTAGAGCAGACAGGAGAACTGTTCATACGTTTAAAATCAACGTGTAATTAAATGTTTCTCTGAAGCGGAGCTAGTCTTGCAATTAAAATTGAACATGAATTGCTGAAGCAGAAAGAATTGAAACTGTAAGTGCTGAATTAGCCCATAAGACCTCTTTTATTTCACTTTATAGCTTGTAGTAACAATGTGTACAAAGCATGAGCTCGCGTAAGACAACAAACAGAAATAAGTCTTCAGTGTTCATTTAGCATGAATGAAATATACATTAAGCAGTAGAATAGAGGTCCACAAAAGTAGTATTTTTCTCCCCAAATTGTAAACAATAACTTCTCTTATGGAATAGTACTGAAACTAAGTATTTTGTACTAAATATGCATTTCTAGACATTGAGCATTTATATTTGTAACTATTTGTGTATCTGTCTTTTCTCTTTAGATAAAAGAATTGTCCACAAGATCGGTTGCAAGCATCAAACCATGTAATGGTAAGTACGAACTGCAAGAAAAATCAGATTTTGTGTCTGATTTCAGCAGCTTGGCTTAAACAAACGTTACAGTTCATTTAAAAATATAGACACCAACTTTAGTAACTAAATATTGAAATCAAATCCATACTGGTAATTTATTTGTGTTTCACAGAGTACCTACCTGTAATACTGTTTCCACAACTCTACACTGATTTTTTGAAGTTCATGTTTTGCAGCTGTAAGGACTTGTAATGTATGAAGTTGGTCACTTCAGTAGTGAAGAGACATGAAATAGAGCAGCTCTATTTTGTGTTTTGTAAACAGCTTTTGGCTTTGCTTTATGAAGTGTAATTTTAATTATTTTTTCATTCTTGCCTTGCCTTAGGCTGCAGCACTCACAAAAGGGAAAATACTGAAAGAGCAGACAAAATTAATTTATCAGTTAAGACACAGATGTTCAGAGAATTTTAAGAAGTCTGGTATTTTTGTCTGTGCAATGCCTTAACATCTGAAGTCCATTACAAATAGCTAAACCTGATAATAGCATTTTGGGATGCAGTCCACCACCACAAAGACCACTATAGTTGATGCTGCGGTTGCAGTGACTTGAAATAGGTTTATTGCAATAGATGGTGACATCTTGCTTTATTAGCAGGACATTGGCTTGAACTGAATCTAACAGCAGGGAGTAAGTTCATTTGAGGAGAGCACAGTAGTAGTGTGGCTGTATGGCTTCTCAGCTGGAGCTGGGCTTACTCAGACACACTGAAGGACAGACAACTGTAAGACAATGGCACACAAGTGAATTTGCTCCTAGGCCCTAAGCTGATGTGAGGAATGTAGAACTGAAGTGATAATTCACTATACATGATATAGATATGGTTTGCGTTAGTTGATATGAAGTGTGGATGCAACAGATCCTCTTTGGGGAATACAAGCCTCGATCAGGCTAGACTTGACTAATTAGCTTTGGACCAAGGCTTCTTCCTTATTACACAGATACAGCATATAGCTGTGACCAAAGAGATGATCACATTCCAGTTCAGTGATGATTTAGTTACTAGTCTCTTTTTATGATTCTAGAAGTATTAAAAATGTTAAGCATACGTAGAGATGTATTTTTATGTTGCGGAGGGCCATTTTTTCCTTTATAAATGATTTGTTTAATTTTTTCTTCATTGACACCAAAAAATACGTAACTTATAAATATGATTAAGTATTGCTACATTTAAAAATCTGTATAGGTCTGTTACTGTTTACTACAATACATGTACATTATTTCTTTCTTTTATGCTATTTTAGTGAACACTACTGTAGAGCATCTTCAAGAATCTAGACCAAGTCGTCTAGTGATGCATGGTAAATTTTTTTTGATAGGTCCAGATCTAGTACTTGCAAATCTAACACTCTGCCTTCTCAAATGTGTTGCTTGCAAATCATAGCTGTAAGAGTAGTTATATTGAACGAACATAATTCGAATTGCTTTTACTGTATGTCAGCATTGAGAATTCCTATCAAGTAATTGTAAAGATGCAGTATTGAAAAAAAAAAAAGAAAAACAAAAGAAAATAATTTGAGACTATTTCCTAGCACGTGTATAGTATTGAAGCACTTTAAGGTAAATGAAACTAATTGAGGAAATAAAATTATGTTTTCTTATAGAAAATACGCTTATCTGGTATATGTGTATACTGCATAGTATATGCATGTACTGGAATTTGTATAGGGAAATATGTGGAGATGTTTGGTTATAAGTCTTGAAATACTGTATTTTTCATGTGACTTCTAACGGCAAGGAGGAAAAATACAGAAGAAATAATCAAAATAGACAGTCATCCCGTCTAGATAGTTGTTCCATAGTATATATATAGTTACATGTAGATCATTATTTACTTATTTTAACTTGTGGCATTGTGATACTGTTTAGTAGTGGGGGTAAGGGATGAACCTCCGTTTTACATTGCTTTGTACTTGTGAAAATAGTTTTCTTTTTTGTTCTCAGTATGCAAAGTAATGGAAAATATTGTTACCATACCAATATTCTGTGATCAATTAATTCTTTATTTTCATTTTAAGTAGGAAAGTAATGAAAAATGAACTTTGAGCAAGTAAAATGTTTAAATGTTAAAAAACAGTTTATTGATCTTAATTATTGAATTATAATTAAATAATTTTTTATTATTATTTCTCTTAGTTTTAGTACCTGCCAAAGGGAGAGGAAATGGAATTTGTCTAAGAAAAATGTACAGAATTTTTCAACAAATTTGAAAAATTCTGGAAAGGCATATGGGGAGAAGGGGCAGTATACAACAGAAGCTTTTGATAACTTGATGAGGAATGAAAAACTGATGAATACGAAGTGTTGATTTCAAAATATTTGTCATGACAAGAATTATTAAATGCAGGAAAACAGATTTTATTTATTGTATGGTAACATTACTTGAATAATACAGAGATTTCTTACTAACCTATGTAAGGTTAGTAGTTCATTGCATGAAGCTTTTTAAGTGAAACTATATAGATGAAATTTTGTGTGGAGAAAAGTAATAATATATTGGGTGTATATTATTAGTAATAGTATTTCGTAATTCTTCATTCAAACAGCTTCATTGCACCAACACAGTAGTGCTAGTTCTGGCTAAGAGATCTCACAGCAAGTGTCTTAGCTATTGCCCGGAATTTAAGAAAGTTTTATGAAGAATATTGTTGCTAAGGACTTACAGACCAAGCATGTCAAGCATTGCTTGCTTAGTGCATTTACTTTCATTGGTACTGAGGAGGAAAACGGTTCTGTGAACGTTAGTATTTTCTGTACTCGGACAATTTAAATCAGCTCATTCAGATATTTTCTGATTTCTTGCTGCCCCAGATATGAAGTTTGTGATGCCTTGTGAAACTTAAGATAGAAAAGGCTATTCCTGCCATTGACATACAAAAGATTCACTATCAGTTTGTTATGAAACTTCAAAGAAGGTGTTTCCTTCACATTCCTTTGCTGATGATTATTTTATTTATCTCTGCAGGTCTCTCTGTCTGTACCCTTTCTTCCCTTCTGGATTTTTTTTAAACTTACCCTACCTAGTTTCTGGATATAAAGGTTAGCAGAAGTTATAGTGTCTTTCCCAAAATTTTCACAGCTCCTCGAGGGATTGACTTACATACTGAATTAAGACATCATGGCTACATCTTAGGCCATTATGAAAATGAAAGTGCTTACTGGTAACTTCTGTACACAAATTTATTTGGTACAGAGCATCTCTGAAATCACAAGAGCTATAGTTTTCCTAGCAAACAATTGCCTGCATATGGGATATGTTCCTTGTCTTTCTTTTCTGTTTGAAAGAAAATTAATTCTGGAAAAGGCTCTCTAATGTGAACTTAAGTGCACTTTTCAAAGTTGCCTGGAAGCTTTTGCATCCTAAGATTAGTTCTGCACATCTTAAATCTGTGCTATGAAAAGATACCCAAAGTACAAATGAGGTATCTTAGGTGTAAAGTAGTGGAATAGCCCGGTGCTTTTGTGTTAATGTTCCTGATTTCTTGCAAGAGCTAATAGGGTGCCTTGTATGCTGTCCTGGCTGACCGTGCTTCTTTCCATTTCTGAGCTAGTTGTAGGGTTTTGTGCAGATATAAATGAAGTCTTACCTTCAAAGATTACTCAGTCCCACAAAAAGACAAGGGATTAATTATGATTTTTTAAAAAAAATCATATTTTAAAGTCAGGCTTTGGCTCCTATGATACTCTTGAAATGTTGATGCTTGTTCAATAGTTAATCTTTGTTAGGTCAATAATACTAGGTAGAATTGAAGACAGTAGTTAAAAAGCAAAGATATTAATTAGATTGTCCATTAAAACCTATGACAGTCTTCAAATGTGGTGTAGACTAAGGCCCAGCTATCACTAGGGTCATAGCTGAAGCATTAGAGGAAAATTTAGTCAAAGTAGTCTTCCTAGACAGTTAACAGAGAAAAGGGGCACCTTCAGAGTTTGGTTCAGCTGAACTAAGATCTGAATTGCTCTTTGAAGTTGCCTGTGTCTCTTCGTTGACTGTAGAAGGAGTCTGAGATGACTAGGCTCCTAACTTAGAGGCCTCAGGTAAGTGTCAAAAACTTATCATATTTAAGAGTATTGGTTTGAAATTAATATTTATGCTGCTTATGGGCAGTATGTGGCTTCCCATTGATTAGTTAGGAGAAAAATATATAAAATGCATTGATGCAAAGATGATGGTCAAAATTACAAGTATCACAGATTAAGTCAGGCAGCTGTTTGGATCTGAAATTTGAGTATAAATTAAAGAAGTATATAATGACTGTAGCCATGGCTTACGTTCCTGACATCTTTAAGAAGAGCAGCAATTTACAGCAAACAAGTTTTACATTTTGTCCTTGGTTTTCATATTGCAAGTGCAAAGTAGGCATTACTCCACTATAGGTAGTTGTAACACTTCTGTTCAGGGTAAATGAACTTTAGCATTTCATATTTCAGAGTAAATAGACAGGATTTCTTCTTCACATGTTGACCAGAAGACTTCTTTTCCCATAGTGCTGTCAGAATCTCAGGGCTTTTTTTAAATCAGTAGGTAAGAACAGACAAGTAATATCAATTACACTTGAAATATACTCGGCCTGAATTCTTCATTATTGTTAATTTTGTTTTCCTATTCCACCACATAGAAATTGTCTTCAAATATGATTTAAAACAGATATTTGATGATTTCCTAAAGTCTGCCAGGCATAGAATTTTTCAGTAGTGTAATTATCCGCTGAAGAAATTAAGGCAACCTGTAGTTTTGATACATCTCATCTATCCTTCCACACATACCAGCTGGCAGAAAAGATATTCTGGAAGATGTGGGACGACAGACACATCATTGTGGAGGTCATCCTAAAGTTGCTGGCCTTAATGATGGCTAGTATTAATATGGCTGGACTCAAGCCAGTGAGCTAGAAATATGACCAGCCTTCATTAAGACTGGTGTTGGTAGCTGCCATTTAGCTAGGTTCAAGCCTGAGGCTGACAGGAACAGTTCTTGTGGGGATAAAGCCAGGGTTAGGTTTGGGACTGAGGCTGGCTGATGATGGTACGGTAAGGATGCATCCAGAATTTGGCACTGGACTAGGTATAGAATTTAGCAATAATACTGTTTGGGTAGGATCAGGTGTGGGACTGTTGGGGAGAACTAAATGAATTAGGTTTGGGGTTAAGGTTGTTCATGCCAGCAGCAGAAGTTGATTCAGAGTCTGCAAAGAGCTGGTATCACCCAGAGACGTCTGGTTATCGCGGAGCCGCGGTTTTACAGGGATCACTGAGCTTGGAGTGGCGTTAGGATTAGTCTTAGGCAGACATTGATTGGCAAAGAAGAGTTATGGTTGAGTTAAGAGGGATCAGTTATGCAACGTAGCAGCAGCAGAGCCTGACTGAATAGGTTTAAGTATGAAGTTGAAATTTATCTCTATTTTATAGCCAAGAAAGAAGTGCAGGTGAGAGCCAGGGTTCATGTGTTGCTGAACAAACTGTAACTGAGGTTGCATCTGTAATGCAAGATTGATGTAATCTCCAGTTCTACCAGTGCTCTGGTACTCCAAAGCAGGTGATCTGCTGGAGCCCAGCATGCCTCCTGCTTTGCTTCAGCCTCCTGGGATCCACTTCCAGTATGGCAAGGACACAGTTTGGGTATTCATCTGGAATAAGGAACAGAGAAGTAAATAGGAGCAAGTAATTTGTATCTAGATGTGAGTCCAAAAGGGAAGATAGCAGTCTGTCTAGGTTCAACACTCAGGCTAGGATGAAAGCTAGGAGTAAGATCCTGGCCAGCAAGGTCTGATGTTGAAGATGTTGATGTAGAGCGGTGTCCACTTGGGTCAGCTGAACTAGATTTAGGGCTGATAATTGACAGGAAGGCAACTGGCTCCACTTAAATCAGAAGTTGTGCTGATTACTTGTTTAAGGCTAACATTGGATTGTGGCTTGGTGAGATTTTGGGCAAAAAGGTCTGATGAGCTAGAGGTTACAATAGTTCAGAGTAGTTAGAATTTCAGTCTGTGAAATTTTTTGAGACACGAAGTTAGCAGAGACTACTTTGTAGAGATTTGAGGTTTAGCTGGGTAGTCAGAATTAAACAATTCCTAAAAATAAGCTTGCTAATATTTAGATGCTGCTGATTTCACAGTTGTGCACTAAGGTAAGAGCTGAGAGGTCTGATCAGACAGCTAGAAGCAGCACATCTCTGGCAAACATAAGGAGAGGGCTCCTTTAGGGGTGTGATCTCCATGCCTGTCTGTAAACCAGAGGACTGGTGAACCAAGCTGCTTTTTCTTACTTTGGATTCCAGTCTGTTGTTTAATAAATACCTCTTAGAATAAGTGTACATTAAAGAAAAAGAAAAGGCCCGCTTACGTTGGAGAAGTTGGTGTTTCCAGGTGTTGTGCTCCCCTGTGTCTTAGCATTCAGTCTCTGTCGTCATGCAATGAGCAACAATATTGCATGTAGTGAGTAATACATTTTGGTTTTGCTCTTGCAGCTATGCTTTTACTAATTTTAAATTCCTCTGTTTCTAGTATACTGAGAAAGTGAAGCATGTACCTTTATGCCAGACTTAGGGTTAGGTCTGAGTTCTGGGGACTGGACTTTCCCTGTGAAATTAAGTTACTTGACAAGGCCTTGTGCAGAGATGAGTCAGCTCCTTTAAGTAGATTGCATTTGAGTAAAGTACAGGTAAAACAAGTATAGGTTAAATCTGATTACACAGCAACTGGCTTACTGTCTAGTAGGTCCAGTCAGGAATCTTGGAGGCCTCAGTGCCTGTGCAGCTAAGTTAAATCCCCCCAGAACATCTCATCCGTGCTTCCAGCTCTGTCCTCCAAAACGATCTCACTGCAGGCTTTTGGCAATGATCCCAAGTTGTGCCTGAACATTGTTTTGGAGAACGTTAGTTAGGCGCAGGGCAACAGTGTGCTAGGAACAGCTTTAGGAGTTCAGTAGTGTGAAGGGTCATATTCCAGTGCCCGGGAATGCTCTGGTCACTGCTAAGTTTACAGCCTTAGAGACTGAAAAACCAGAAGCATGTTTGTCAGTTGGTCTCTCAGAGTTCTGCATTTAAGCATTTCCATAAAACATACTGACATTTGCATCTTGTTAGCATCTTGTGATGCTGTAAGAAGCATTTTTTTTTTAACTTCTTCGTTAGTGCAAATTATATTGGAACAAATCTTAAGTCTTGTAACCTGCTTGGAAAAGCAGGTGAGAGGGTGAATATAACCGTAGGTATGGAAAGCGAGGAGAGAGCAGCAGCCATACCCCAGCATTTACAACACTGCTTTTAGTCCCCTTCACGTGGGGGATATTGGAGATGTGACAGTTAAGTGTCTCTTAGCTCCAAGTGCTCATTTCACCCTGATTACCCATCACAGTGCATCCATATTCGTACCTTGTTGTACGGGAAGTGCTGAAGAGGAGGTATCTTTACTGCAGCGTCACTTCCTTCTCTTCTACCCGCACAGTGTAACAATCATTTCTAGTGCCAAAGGTTTCTTATGAAGGCTGGGGCAGATGTATGTTGGCCCAAAATACTGGCTAATAAATGGTTTTCTCCTCTACTGCCAATAGTTGAATGCTGAAAGTATAGTTTGCACATTTCTCTGTTTTTACCATAAACCCTAGAAGAAATTAAAATTCTGATTTTCACTGAAATAAATTTATTTATGGAAAGTGAATATTAACATTTTTAAAACCTGAATTTTGATTAGTCTACATATAAGCATTTTCAACATCTTTTATATCTGAAGTGTATAAAGTTGTAAATAAACTGTACTCTGGCTTGGTTTATATAAAGCAAATTGTACCTGACAACCTATAGAATTATAATTTCAGTGTGTTTAGGAAGCTATTTTCGGCAGAGGCCATTTCAAGATTTCTTTAAAGCACATGATAATACTGAATCTCACTATATTGGAGTGATTGAACATTTTTTAAATTGGTTTTATTGGAAAGTATCATATATATATATATATAATTTATGCCTTGCACATATGGACTCAGTACTTAATGATTCTTTGGAATGATAAGTTAACATTTTTTTTCCATGTATTTTTGAGGATTTCTATGTCTGTCCATTTCACTTGCCTTTTGTAAACTTTTAGTATCAAATCGCATATAAACAATATTTTAAAACAAAGTTTAAAATTAAAATGCTTCTTATGAGAAATGAATGACAGTATTAATTTACTTAATCCTAGGTGGCCTTGTCATTGCAGATGCCTAAAAACATCCCACCTGGCCTCTGGGTGCCATTCCAGAAGGGCACGGCTTTTTCTATAGTCGTGTGACGTATCAGCCAGCTCTGTGCCGGTGGCTTAAAACTTTGATACATCTGAGATGACACTGGACATCAGTGTTTGGGCAACTGAATCACTCCTGAAGTGACTATTGCATTAGGGTCTCCTCTACAGAAATGTACCACTGGGGCAGTACTTACAACTGTGAGGAGTCACGTAGCATTGGATTTGTGATTGTTAAGCAGGTTGTCAGCAATCAGTAAAATTGACATCATTGTGTTTTTTTGCCTGACTTTTCCACTCTGGACCTTGACCACCTTCTGTCCTGTTTGTCTGGTGTTCCTGTTCTTCCTCGTTATTAGAGCAGGCACCCTTGGTGCATATGCTGGAGCCCATAAAGGAGCTTTCAGAAGAAGAAAAAGGTAATGGCAGATTGAGCTCAAAATATAGTGGCATATGTTTCTTGAAAATAAAAATACAAGTAGTATTTGATAGCTATAGTATTTTTCATTATGTTTGAGTGTGCTTATGTGATTTGGGTGGGGAACATTCCTTATTTGTGTGGGTGTCCTGTTTGCTATTGGTGCTTCTAAATATTGTTATTTTCTTACTGAAGTTCAATGTTTTTATGAAAATCTGGCTAACTCGTTAAAGTGAGCATATTCCATATGTCTAAAGGCTCTTGATCTAAGCAGAGCAAAAATATTTGATGGGGGAATACCCCCTTACTAGGAAATTCTTGGTGTTGACGCTATTGCAATGTATGCTCACTGCTTTTTCAAACTCTGGGTAAGAGGATGAAGAGTTCAGACAGACGAAGGGAGTTGGTGGCAGAGGTTGAAGCCGCCTGCTTTCATAGATGCACCAAAGATACTTTTGCAAATATTCTAAGTTATACCTACCTCTAAGCAGCCACAGCTCCAGCCACAATTGTGCAATTCTGAATGAAATTACGTAGCCCAGTGTTGGCAGCTGTTCTTCTGCTTCATTGGAGGAAAATTTGGAGAAGGCCACATTTACTGTGACAGAAAAGAAAGCATTGGTTCACCCTGCATGGTATTATTCTCCTGAAGAAGGCTAACAGGACTTTAGATGAAACACTAAATGGCTGAATAGCATAGTAATCTGTACTGTGTGCAAAAATCAAAATCAGTCTTGAACCTTATAGCCAACGAATTTAAATTTTGAAGGAATGATGCTGTTTTGAAGACAAAATGTCATTTGAATACATGTGTGCATGAGAGGTTTCCCCAGGGAAAATCCAGGAACTCTGAACAATCTGAAGTAAAGACTGCTTGCATTTTTTGCCGTTCTTTCTGCTATTTCTCTTGCTTGCCATCTTCTTTCTTGATGGATTGTCTTTGATTCTTCTGCTGTGTCTAAAGGCATGGCCTGCAGTACCAAAGAGAGAAAGAAAGAATGCAGTCTGAAAAGATAGACCAAGATTCTTTTGTTTTCAGTGACAGCCATTTGTAAGGGAGAGTGTGAAAATTCTTGACTCAGCAGATCGTTTCATAGGATTACGTAGGAGCTGAGACAGAAGACCAGAATTAAGGTCCCTTGTCTCTGAAGTTGTCAAATCTAGTATTTAGGGTTTTCTAAAAAACAAAAACGAATAAGGAAACATTTCCTTAAATAGTTGGCTCCAGCAAAGAGGATTTGACTTGAGTTAATTAGCAAGTATTAATATTGTCATTATTAGGATAATACTGGGTAGTCTTGTTACCTGTATTAATATGTAGTAATTATGAATTTTAAAATTATTTTAGACATCTATTCTATTGTAAGGATTATCATCTGAAAGGAACAGGATTTTTTTTTTCCACTTTAAAATGTCTCACATCTGGCTTTGTGGGAAGATTTCATACTGCGTAATGCAGCTTTTCCTGATTGACGATAATCTGATAACCCTGTGTTTCTGCACCAACCAGTAGTTTGCCTCTTCCTAGGACTCAGTTCTCCAGCCAAATTGCTTTTAATTCCACCTCTGTCAGAGACTGAGTTCTCCACAGAGTTCCCAAAGCCAGTTAAGATTTCGGCCAGATTCTGAGATCTTCAAGACAGATCTCTTAGAGTGGTAGCTGGACTCTTTTTCAGTTTTCGTTACTTACAGTTCTTTCCAGGATCCATCGTAAGCCACTTCCTCAAACCGCCTTAAATATATTTTGTGTATCTTGAGGCTTTTTTGGGTCCTCTTCAGGATGCTTATCTTTCCCTTAATGAAAAATTAAAACTGAATGGAAGTGCTTTTTAACCAGTCATTGTTTAAAAATATGAAAAGTGGCACTTTTTTTTGAAAGAAAACACATGAAAGCCACAATACGGAATTATTTCTTCATTTGTACCCTTGTCTGTGGGCTGGCAAATAAGTCTGCTGCCCTGTAAGTCATACTGGAAAGAGACAAACTCCTGCCCAGGATTTACCTTTTATTTCAGGGGGCGAAGTTGGGAGCATGGTTTACAGCATGCTTTCCTGGGATGTTGTGTACCCCTGTGTGTATGCTTTGCCAGCTTTCCTGACCACCGCCAGTGGGAAGCAGCTACCATAGTCCCACAGATTATTGGTTCACTTGGTCTAAGTGGCATTCAGTAAAACCTTGTCTCACCAGAGACGCTTCGTAGGCAGGTTCCAAATGGATATGTTTTGCTTCTTTACTCCCCTGTATGACCCTATATTACTTTGGCCTAACTTAAATGTCAGTCTTTAATTTAGATGGAAGAATCTGTCTAGATGTTTCCTTATTTCTTGCATAAGCGTTTGTGTCATTACTGACACTTAGAGCAAGGGAAAGAGAGAGAAACTTCTTTGTCTGCTTTTAAGTATGTATGATGTCATAGACCTGCATAGAAGAAAACACGACACTGAACTTGGTCCTTGAAGAGTTTTGAAGATAAGTATTATCCGTCATGTATATTCTGTGAAAAGGTCTGCCTCAGACTAAGGTTTTGTCTTTACCAAGACTTTTGAAAGTGTTACAACTTTCCGAAGATTTGATTTCCATAGGTATTTTTTACCAGAGAACATCACGTTGTTTGAAGCTTTTCTGGAGAACAAGTTTGTCATATTCCTGTTCTAATTCCTGCTAGAGTTCAGCTTTGATTTGAAATACCACTTAATTTATCAGAAGATACTCTTTCTTTATTGGAAGTTTCCAAGTACAGTTCTAAAAGTAAAGATCTTTGTTGTTGAATATTCAGGCATGTATCTTTACAGTGATTCTGTAATAAGAAAAATAAAATATGATGGTGAGTACGAGGTGCTAAGTTGTAGTTTCCAAGTGAGCTAACTTTTGTAAGATAGCCCAAGATTTTAAAAAGATTACAACTCCACGTAGACAAAAAGTATGTATGTATGTATGTCTGTCTATGGTGTTTCTAAAAAATGCATGCTTCCATGCATTTTTTAATTGTCTCCTGTACTGTGGCTTTTTCAAATGTCTCTAAAATGTATTTTTCCATTCTTATTTCAGAAATAGAGGAAGTTGATCATAAAACAGATAGAAGTAATCACCATTTAGTAAATGCTTTGAAGACTGATCCTTCTTTAACTAAAGAATTACGAGCTGTTTTGGAGCAAGCCCTGCAGGAGAAGCTGGAATGCTTGGGAATTAAAGCAGTAAGAGTATTTTCAGTTATTTAAAAGAGAGATAATCTTTGTCCCGCTTTTTTGCTATTGTCTTTCACTCCCGTACCACAATCCTCAACCTATAAAATCCAAAGCTAAATTTCTACATGTTCTAAATAAGTGTAATTCATTAACCTGAGGGGATATCCATCAAATTAGAGCTGTGGAGGATATGGCTAGACCTGTGAGCAGTATTACCAACTTTTGTGATTTTTATACAAGCTTTGTGATACTGAGTGTATATGATTGTAGGATATAAATCCCAGCAATAATAGCCCCTGTGTTTACAATACAATTTGTTTCCTTAGGGCGTTCGTGGTATCCCAAATGATTGCTTTAATAAAATTTTGCGTGCTATTGAGTCTGCTAGAAAATGCAAACAGAAGCAAGCGCCTGACATTCAGCGAATTCGAGAGCATCTTGAACGCCAAATTAGCGTTAGGGTTGAAGAGAAATCATCGTCTTGTAATAGACTTGTTTCCTGTCCTCAGCTTCCTTCAGAAGGTTAAACTATTTTTGTTTTTTTTTCATTCTCTTACATTTTATATCTGCTATGTAAGGTTTTATTTAGCAACATTTCTATATATCTGCTTTCATAATTTTGCATATAAATATTCTATATAGTTATGGCCAACTAAACAGTTTCCTTTAAAGGGGTTTTGAAATTGTGTTTAACAGCAGAAATCTTAGCTCCTGTATTGGCAAGGTACATGGTACCTCTGAACTGCTTTGAAGAAAAAAAATAATTTTTTTCTTCTTTTTTGTAAAACTATAATCTGCAGCAGAGACGTCTTTAATTTTAGAAACTAAATATAAAAAGATACCAAACATTGTTTCTAATAATAAGGTAGGTAACTTCTCTTGTAGGTAAACAGAAGTTCAGTCAATTGCAAAGTTCCTCATCTGCCACACCACAAAAATCAGTAAAACGGTCTTCAACAGCTGTCCGCCCAGCTGAACGAAGAACGGCCATCACTGAGAATACATCTACACCAAAGTAAGAGATGCTATTCTCATAGTACTCATACCTCACGTAACAATCCTATGGGTTTGGGTTTTTGTGACCGATGTGAACATTTCTTGTTAATATTGTAAGAATTGAGCAAAGAATTCACATTACCTCTGTATAAACTTTATCTTACTTAGTTGATTGTCAGTCTTGAAATAACTTGTCTTGTCATTTTTAGACCCAGGAAGCTTTTGGGAACGCAAATTTCCGTAAAGACATCTAGTGTCACGTATGTTTTGTTCTCTTGTATTTCTGAAGAAAACATTTTTGGTGACTGAATATTCACATGCTTGCTGCACAAAAGCTATTACTAAGCTGAAATTATAAACACTTTCTGGATTGCGTATTTCATACTTTATTTTAAAGTATTATTCCATTTCAGTCTGTTATTGCAGTCTCTCAAAGATAGCATGTTTTCCTTTCAGCAGATGAATTCTTTATTATGAACCAGAGAGGGACATTGAATAAAATTGGGTCATATCACTTCCTTCAGTTTCATTCTCAGATGCTTTTTCTCAGCCAGATAAAAGCATTTAAAGACTTTGGCGACCTTATTTTTTCAGTCTATTGCTATTTTCTTACTGTGACCAAAATTAAACACAAAATTCCAGATTCCACTCACATCAGGCACATTAGTTTGTAATTTCCTGCACTGATAAATTCCTAAATTGTTTTCATCTAACAGAATATCAGAACAGACTTTCTGTGGTGCAGATACCTTGACCATGAAAACATAGCTTTGTTTGCCTGGCAAGACTTGTTATATATTGGTCTGTTGTCTTTAAAGAGAGTTGCATAGGTAGAAATAATCATGTCTATTTAAGAGATAATTTTGTGATAACTTTATGAGTTTACTTAGCATGATTTCATTTAAATAGTTTTATGGATAGTTAGAATTTATGGGAGCTCCTGTTTTTTCATGAAAGAAAAAGGCAGACATTACTGGAAAGGAAAGTACAGGGAAGCTTGTAATATGTATATATCAATGCAGTCACTGAAAGCCAGTAAGTCCTTGGGTTTTATGTGTTTTTGCTTAGAACTTCACCGTTCAGTTCAGAGGAGGAAGTAGATGAAGACGATATTAAGCGGCTTTGCACATCACCAGAATTATTGCAAAAGGAGTCACAAAAATCAAACAGCAAAGTCAGTGCTTTTCCGAAGGCTTCTGGCAAAAGCAATATGAAAGGTGTGAAGGAAAGTGAAACTGGAACACCTGCCAAAACTTCAAAAGGTTTTTTCACTGCTTTTATATATGCATGTCATAACAACTGTGCATGATTTTGCATTTCCTGATAATATTTCTGTGTTAGAAAACATAGTGAAGGCAGACTATCTAGTCTTGAGTGTATGTGTATTTGTATGCACTTCATATTTTAGCTGATGCGTTTATGTTAATATAGTACTTGGAGATGTCAGTTCAAATTAGATGTATATCATGCTGTTTTATATAAATGGAGAAAAAGAGACAGTCTGTGCCTCAGAGGCTTCTGTCTAAAACAATTTTTCTATCGTTTTACTTACTTTTACTTTGTGGAATATTTCTAGAGTGTTTACATTAAAGCCTCTTACTTGTGAATATAAACTGTCAATATATATTTATTATGAACTTTAGGAACAGTTGTTAAAAAACTGACCAAACAAGTGGAAAAGAGTCTTTCTAACCATGGAAATACGAAGAAACCAGCTGGAGGGATTAATGTTGCGCAGGCATTTACTAAGAAGGAAGAGGTGCAAGAACTGAAGGTATCAATCAATTTTAATAGTCGTTATTATTTCGTTAAGTAATTGAACTGGATATATCTCTGTTACTCTTTTTTTCATGCTGAAAGCATCTTCATGCGATGTAATTCTCAAAGACAGTTTTGGAATTACAGCTAAGTAGTCTTTTTGGGTACGTCTGCACTGGTATGCGGAAAAGTGCTTCCAAGTGAGCTGTTGCAAGTGACCTGTTCATCCACACTGCTTATTAGCTTATACCACGGCTGGTTTGGATCACTACAGCTAGCCCGAAGTTTGGACACAATGGTATCATTTTTGTCTCCTGTGCTAGCAGCACAGGGAGAGCCCTTCTTTACTTGCTTTCCTAGTACCTTGTTTTGATGGAGGAAAAAATGAATTTGCGTATCAAATATTTTAAAATAGCTTGATATCTAGAGCTTTATCTGATATGGAACTTTTAAATACATTTTAATGAGGAGACAAATTCCATTTCAGAGTATGGTCTTCGTTCTGCTGCATCTGTTTACAATCATATACTGTTTTCAGACTACATCAGATCTGTCGCTGATGTCTGTCCATTGAGTATGCCATGTGTTCACAGTCAGAATACTAACACAACTTAGTCTTTACGCTTCAGGCTCCTAAGGTCCCAGTCTTCCCCTCTGTTTAGAGTTTTATAAGTGGTAAGCCACTTTGATGCAAATTGATCTTTGCCTGAACAATTTTTGAAAAGGAATAAAAGTTACTCCAAATCAGAATTCAACAGCAGATAGTGCTGTCTATTTCAGTTTTAGTAGTTGTTATTAGATTGAAATAGACAGCCAGATACTAGTTCTAGCATTCAAGAAAATATTTTTTCACTAAATAAATAATAATTACTGAAAATCCTGTTATCCATAATAAAACGCATACCTTAGGACTTCCTGACTAACAGTTCAATCTGAAATTTATCACTCCTCCCAGAAACAGTGACACTTCTGTTTCAGTTTCCAGAAAGGAGTGATTGTCTTAATCGACTTTAGCGGTAGTGGTAGGGTAATCACATTTAGCCTGTGTGCTTTTAATTGCCACTGGTGACACCTTACTTGCCCATTGACTGTGTGGGAGCTGTAAATCACACCAGACTCAAATTTGTCAACTCAGACGTGAGTATTACGGTGCAATTTTCTGTCCAAGTGTTACTTTCAGATTCTCTGCAATGTCAGATGATACAAGACTGTAAAATGTTCACAGTTAAATTTAGGGGATGTTACGTTTTGTAAACGCCTATAGATGGTTGGCCACTGTGTTAAGGAATTTCAGCTTCAAGCAAAAATCTGTAGCAAAATAAGCCTTAAAATCTATGTTCTAAGGATGCCTTAGTTTTCATTGGTGACCTCTCTTCCCACATCTCTCAAGGCCCTAAACCTCAAGACAGGGACTAGGGGAATGAAGTCCCTCCCATCATGGGAGGAGGTCAGGTTTGAGACCACCTGAACATACATAAGTCCATGCAACCTGACAAGATGCCGCCCAGGGTCCTGAGGGAATTGGCTGATGGAGTTGCCGAGCCGCTCTCCGTCATATTTGAAAAGTCATGGCAGTCAGATGAAGTCCCTGACTGAAAAAAGGAAAACATCAAACCTATTTTTAAAAAGAGTAAAAAGGAGGACTCTGGGAACTACCAGCCAGCCAGGCTCACCTCTGTGCCCTGTAAGATCATGGAACAGATCCTCCTGGAAGATACGTCAAAGCAGATGGAAGACAGGGAGGTGATTAGAGACAGCCAGTGTGGCTTCACCAAGCGCAGATCATGTCTGACTAATCTGGTGGCCTTCGACAATGGAGGAACTCCATCAGTGGACAAGGGAAGAGCTATGGATGTCATTTACCTGGACTCTGTAAGGCCTTTGATACAGTCGCTGACAACATTGTTACCTCTAAATGTGGGTTTGATGGATGGACTGTTAGATGGATAAGGAACTGGCTGGATGTCCACATCCAAGGAGTTGCAGTCAATGGCTCAATGTCCAAGAAACCAGTAATGAGTGGTGTCCCTCAAGGGTCTGTACTGGGACCAGTACTGTTGAATGTCTTTATTAATGACATAGTGGGATTGAGTGCACCCTCAGCAAGTTTGCAGATGACACCAAGCTGAGTGGTGTGGTTGACACACTTGAGGGACAGGCTGCCATCCAGAGGGACTTTGACAGGCTTGAGGAGTGGGCCCATGTGAACCTCATGAAGCTGACCAAAGCCAAAGGTCCTGCATCTGGGTTGGGGGAATCCCCAAAAATCCCCAAAGCACAGGAGGCAGGAGACCTGCATGGGTGAGCAAGGAGCTTGTAAAAAAACTCAAAGGGAAGAAGGAAATGTACAGGATGTGGAAAAAAGGACTAGCCACTTGGGAGGAATATCAGGCCATTGTCAGAGCTTGCAGGGATGCAAGGAGGAAGGCTAAGGCCCACTTGCAATTGAATCTGGCAAGAGAGGTCAGGGACTACAGGAAGGGCTTCTTCAGGTACATTGGTAGCAAACGGAAAACTAGGGAAAATATGGGCCCACTGCTGAACGAGGCGGGTGCCCAGGTGACAGAAGATGCAGAGAAGGCAGAGTTACTGAATACCTTCTTTGCTTCAGTCTTCACTGCTAGGGCTGACCCTCAGGATTCCCAGTCCCCAGAGGGTAAGAGAGAAAGCCTGGAGAAACGAAGACTTTCCCTTGGTCGAGGAGGATTGGACTAGAGACCACTTAGGCAAACTGGGCACCCACAAATCCA
>VZSC01010537.1:44550-74019 GCA_013398225.1 Steatornis caripensis | reverse complement strand
GGCTGGACTAGATGATCTCCAGAGGGCCCTTCCAACCCCTACCATTCTGTGATTCTGTGATCAATACAGGCTGAGGAATGAACGAATTGAGAGCAGCCCTGCGGAGAAGGACTTGGGGTACTGGTGGATGAAAAATTAGACATGAGCCGGCAATATGCACTTGCAGCCCAGAAGACCATATCCTGGGCTGCATCAGAAGAAGTGTGGCCAGCAGGTTGAGGGAGGTGATCTCCCCCTCTACTCTGCTCTCCTGAGACCCCACCTGGAGTACTGCGTTCAGCTCTGGAGTCCTCAGCACAGGAAAGATGTGGACCTGTTGGAATATGTCCAGAGGAGGGCTACAAAACCTATCAGAGGGATGGAACACCTCTCCTGCGAGGAAAGGCTGAGAGAGTTGTGGTTCAGCCTGGAGGAGAGAAGGGTCTGAGGAGATCTTATTATGGCCTTTCACAGTATATACGCGGGCTTTATAAGAAAGATGGATAAAGACTTTTTAGCAAGGTCTGTAGTGACAGGACAAGGAGGGCAGGTTTGGTTGCCTATAAGGAGGAAATTTTTTATGATGAGGTTGGTGAGACACTCAAACAGGTTGCCCAGAGAAATAGTGGCTGCCCCATCATTGTTCAGTGTCAGGTTGGATGGAGCAACCTGATCTAGTGAAAGATGTTCCCGCCTGTGGCAGAGGATTTGGACTAGATGATCTCTAAAGGTCCCTTCCAACCCAAACCATTCCATGCTTCTATGACAAATGTTTTTGATATAATTCGTTTAGAATACATTGTGTCCGTGGTGTATTAACACAGTGGTGTCCTGCTGTGTGGATGTGATGAGTTTGAAATGAGTTTGTGAACCCAGGGCAGTCATTGCTACTTTGTTTCTGGAATCTTTACATAACAACACACAATCTTGTATTCTTTGCTCATTATATATGAATGTGCATATATTCATGTCCATATTTGTATGTTTAAATGTAGACATGTAGTTCAAGTTAATTCTTTAAGATGGGATTTTCGAAGGTGCTCAGAGACATAAAGACAAAATGCCATTGGAATGATGGTTTCTCTGAAAATCCAAATTTTTTTATTAGCTTAAATACTAACAGCTTAAATACTTGAAGCTGCTAATGGTCGTTCTCAAAACCCAGAATACCATAAAACCTTTATAAGGCATCCCATTGTCATATGCTTTATAAATGTCATGTTCCACAGAAGTTACTTCAGAAACATTTTAGAGAAAATTTTGTACTTGCCTGAAGCTATATTACCTGAGTCTACCTGTACCAGACATTGTATGGATTATGGTATTTCTTTGGAGTAAGTCTTTGCGTTAATAAAACTGCTTAGCCGTTTTGATTGGTGCTGTGTATTTACACTTGATGAAAACGGAATTCTGTTTGAAGTTGACATTTTTCTCTCTGTTTTGTACTTTAATCGGTTGATACTTGGTGAATGTTTGAGGAAACTCTTCCTCCAGCATTGTTCAATGTATGTGACTCTCACCTTCCCATTACCACGCCCTCCAAACGCAGATAATTTAAAACAGCAAAATGTTGAGTCCTGGTATGTTAATAATACAGCACACTGGGCAGATCTGTCAGTTTTTGAAAAACAGTTTGCAATGTTAAAGTAGAATTATGTTGCAAGGCAGAGCATTACTGCAGTCTCTTCCCTTCTTTCGAGACACAAGACACGTTCATATTTGTTGATTTTTCTCTAGCATGTACATACCTTACATGGTTTTCTAATAGCATCTGAATCTTTCTTATACACAGTAGAAGCACATTCGGTNCAATGTTAAAGTAGAATTATGTTGCAAGGCAGAGCATTACTGCAGTCTCTTCCCTTCTTTCGAGACACAAGACACGTTCATATTTGTTGATTTTTCTCTAGCATGTACATACCTTACATGGTTTTCTAATAGCATCTGAATCTTTCTTATACACAGTAGAAGCGCATTCGGTATCTTACTGTAAGATTGAGAGACTCCTGTGAAATAAGGTTTTAGCTTTGTGAGAAACCATCTTTTGCTGTCCACAGTTAAGCTGTCCAATAACGGCTCGATTACGTTGAACCAGATCTGATGGACAAATAGGGAAATGCTGTAGCTCTTCTTTCAAAAGCTGAATGAAGAAACTTAGTCCTCAGGCAGATGAGATAAGAAAGACCATGGACTTGCTGCCTTCAGGTTCATCTCTCTGACTTGACTCTCATTTTGGGAACTCATTATGCAAAATGACTACTTAATTAAAAATATACTTGTACATGCTGGCAGTGAGTCTTAAGAGGAATACATATTTTAACTTTGAGCACGATGTGGTTTTTTAAACTTCCATTATTTAATTTTCTCTTTAAATAAATTAGTTTTAAATTGAAAAGGCCTTTATTGCAATATTAAGTTTCTCTAGTGTGAATACAGAATGCTTATACAGCAAACTAAACTGCCAGCTTGCATGATAACATGTCATGTATTTATTTTCACGTAAGTAATAGACATTCTAATGCTTAAAGGATTTTCCGTCTCATTGGAATAGCTAGTATTCCAGAAAAGACAATCTTTTCTTAAGTTAGACGTGTAGTACTTGAAAACATAGGTTTTTACCCGTTATGAAACTGGCAGAACTTTTAATTTTTGCGGTTCCTTACTTAAAAAAAAAAAAAAAGCAACCCAAGACTTTTAGCTTTAGAACTATAATAATGAATTAATATAATTTAAGTAATTGAATTATGTGGATTTTAAAACTGTGGTGATAGATGTCATAAAGGCCACATGCCAGTGCACTTTTCTTTAGTAGTTTCACCTTGTTGCGTTTACGGAAGATCTCAGTGCAACTTAAACGGGCAGAGGAAAAAAGGCATGTTTTTTCTTCTACCTGTTAGCTCACAGAAGTTGATAAAGATGATTGGGATATATCATCAGAAGATGACTTTTTATTAATGAAGGATGATGGAGGCCAGAAGGCACCGACAGTTCAGAAAAATGAGTCCAGTGCTGCATCTGTGGTACTTCCATGGGGTCTTCTGAAGACAAGCGTCCCAAAGCAGGGAGGTAACGTATTCATACTTCTACATTATAAGCCTTAAGCGCCTAACACACCCAGCAGAGAACTCAAGTATACTGTATTACACATTGTAATTCAATATATGGTATTTTACAAGAAAAGAACACGTAAGAAAAACTGTGTGCTTGGTTTTATGTAACATAAATATCATATATGGTATTTATGGAACATACTTGGATGTAAACAACACACACACATAAATTACACAGAGATGCCAAGAAACTTTAATTTGATATTTTAAAACATATAGTACTATCAGGCTTCAACCTTATCTTAAAAATTAATCATTCAGGATTTATTTTTAAACCTTTCCCAAATTTAAGGGAGGAGGGAAATTTTCTTACTTGGTCTTGAGAATAACAATAAAATACCAGGTTTGTTACCTAAGTGACCTACCAGGCTGAGATAAATATTTGTGCTACTGGTACAGTAACAGCCTCAGTCTTACACAGAACTTACACAGTCATTTCTAGCCCAAACATTTCAATACACTTAAAGGTTAAAGTGGTCTCAGTTTATATAAAGATACTTCAGGTTATTTTTAAAGGAAAAGTCGTGTTGACACCGAGTGCACGTACTGTGTGTTGTATTCTGTGACAGAAACAGCCTTCATCTTACCGAAACTTTTAATTTCGTCACCAGTTGGAATTCTGGACTTCCTGAAGTCCACGGGTGCTTGCTCACATAGCATGTGATTTTATCATATAGACACAAAGTAAAAATACCCCCCAGAATATTACTAATAATTGTTAATAATTTTTTTTGTTGTTTTAACAGGCCTTCATGAAGCCAATAATACAAGCACGTTAAAAAGCAGCTTAGTCACTGTAACAGATTGGAGTGATTCTTCAGATGATACATAATTGTTGCATTCCTGATGGGAGGCACTGCTTTTGGGTTCTGTTGGCGATGGAAATGTAGTTGAAAACATCAGGTGTTTCCTAGTCATTTCTCACATTGCTCATGTAATAACAAGGAATACTGTTTACGGAGCTCTCGTCTTTCAGTCCTGAATTTGAAACAAGAATATTCGTCTACACATTACTGGCCATGTCTATTTGGAAATTGAGAGGTAATGATTCTTTCTCGTGAACTCAGTGCTGAAAGTCTCTTTGCTTTCAGTGAGGTGAAGATTTTGCCTCCAGTGTTTACATTAAAGACTGAAACTGGGCTCGCAAGAAAGCCTGTTATCCAAGGAACAGAATTTACTCCAGAATATTACTTTATAAAATTTTTAAGCACAGATTTTCTTGTATTTTATCATAGACTATATAAAATTGTGAACGTTTTAAAGAAAATATTTCCATGTATGTTACATTTCTAACGTGGTTTACAATAAACACTAAATGAACAGAAAAAAAGTCCTCAGCTATAAAACTAGTTACTATTAAATGCCTCCTGTTTTTTGAAGGATTTTTTTTATTAGAGTCGAGTCTTAGTTAACATAAAAGAACAAAAATTGGAAAAAAAATTTCAAGCATTAAGCTAAGGTGAGGGAAGTACTGACCTGCCATTGCGCAGGTACTTTCATATTTCTATTTTGTCCATATTGGCTGCCTTCTTAAAAAAAACACAATGGTGTTTTGACTTAAATGAAATACAAAAATAAATTAAAATTGAAAGAACGTTGCATGGCTTTGTAGTTTTGATGTGTTTTAGATGGTATCAGATACAAAACCTTTTCTGTCATTCATACTGTGCCATTAATAAATAGGACTATTCATGTTTTGTATTTACACCCTTGTCCCAAAACTAAACTCCAAGCTCCATCAGTTCAAACCTCAAAACAGACCTGAGTTTGTGTCTAATTTTAAAGTCTCAGCCTAGAAAGCATTTTGTGGTTATTCATAATTTCCAATCTCATTTATTGACTCATTGTACAAATACTCCCTCAAAAGCTGTCACATTTCTAGGGACAGGCCAAAAAAAAAAAGGTACCAGCTGAGTTTTTGAACTGTTGTAACTAATTCAGGGTTGTCAGAAACAGTGCGGTTAAGCAATGCCTGTTTTTATTTGGTCAGCCCTTCGGGCATGTTGTTGGCAGAGCAGGCCAGCTGGTGTTGCTTGGGGCTTTTCCTTCTCGTTGCTAACCCAGTGGCTTGGAGCAGTTCTGGAGCCGAAGGTGTCCCGGCATCCTGCATGGCGGGAGGGAACAAAAACAGCCCCCTGGAAGTGAATTGTCACCAGGAGGGGTGAGTGCTGAGGCACGACCAGAGCCCAGGGGCACAAAGCAAATGTAGAACATCGAAACCGACTCCTGACCTTGTGTTGCCCGCCACGGAACTCCCCACAAGCTGCAGCCTCGCTCAGCCTTTTCTCTCCCTGCCATGCACACTAGTGCTCACGATCCCACGTGTGTTCTTCTTCTCGTGCAGCCGCTTTTGTCGGCTGTGCAAGACCCTCTCTAGTGACCATTTTTGTAACAACTGCCCCTGGCTCTTCTTAGCACCTGCTGCTGCCTCCCCAGATCCCGTACATATTTTCCCTCCACCCAGTCTCTTCTTCTTCCTCCGGCACCAAATTGACCAAGTTGCACCTTTGTCCACCCCAGCAATGGGACAAGGAGGCAAGAGCCCGCTGATTCCCACTGACTGTCGTCATCTGGCACTGCAGTTACAATGTGCTCTGCAATTCCAATGGCGCTGCTAATAATGGCTGGGAGACATTTTACATATTAACCTGCACAGAGTATGGCTGTTTTGTCTGGTACTGAACCCATTTCGGAAATGGTTGCAATGATGCACTGTGGTCAGGATCATGTGTGTGATGCCATTCCCATAAGCAACTGACACACTGAGTTGGTAAATACCCCGTTTATTTTTTTCAAGAAAGCAACATCAGCTCATGATTTCCAGGTATAAACTTTACAATACCAACATCAATCTTAAAATACTATAGAATAAAATTTACATCGATATGTAAAAAGCTGCAAGTTAATGTTTTAAAAAGTCATTGTCTTGGTGTTAATTACATTGAGGTTGGGGGAAAATCACTCTGCATGAAACGTACAAACTCATTTTTAAAACGCTTTGAGTCTTCCAACAGTACAATTAAACATAAGCGTTCTTGTCAAAGTGCTTTGGTGGGGTTTTGTCTGGGATGCTGTTGTGGACCTTTGTACGAGAAGACATCACAGATGTGGCTCCGTTATATGCATATCCCCTCCTGAAAAGCAAAGAGAACCAACCATTTACAGCTCATCCCACAGACAGGTAACACCTCTGTACCCACGCGTTACTGCAATATAAAACTAGAAGAAATGCGCAGGAACGTAGGTATACATTTCAGGGGAGGGGGGTATGGGGGGGCACCTTCCTTTCCTGTGTGGTCTCATTCTGTTTTGACATTTCCCCTCCAGCATCTCTCTTTGCAATTCACTTTTATATAAACCCCTATCCCTCGTTCACAGCCAAGCCCGTTGGGGCCCAGTCATGAGATATTTAGGCTGTGGCAGATCCTAGGTGAACAGTTACTCCCTCCAGCTGTGCCTCTTCATTATCGCTCCTGTTGTGCTGCTGGAAGTCCCGCTGCCACCACCACTGTCCTTCACCTCTCTCACTTTTGATCTGATAATTTTTGATTAAATAAACTCGTCTACTCACATCTGTACATGACCTGACCACTTTTGCTACATCAGCAAACGGATTTTTTTCCAGCCATAGCAGCTTTACCAAGTATATATAACACACGTATTTGTTCTGAGTCAGTAATTACATCAATGATGGACAGAGCATTACCATTACATCCGATTATTTTCTTTCACCCACACAGTCCTTTTCTGAACCTCACAACAAAGTGTTTTGGAAAAGTAATCAAGCCACATCATACATACACAGTGGGTACAAATGCGCTAATATTGATTTCTTTCAGTAAGTACAACCTGTGTTTTACCTTGGAGAATTACTGCTTTCGGCTATGGAGAAGCAGAATATACTGCCACCAATTATGCAGAGTGAAGCTCCAGCCCATCCAATGAACAAAGCTGCTCCTAATTCATACCTACAGAAAGTTAATAAACGGGTTTAACAAAAGAGAGCATCAATTTAACAGTTTCTCAGAATAAAAGAACTAAACTTCTTTTTTTCCTGAATAACTTTCCATCGACATGCTTGTTCATTGCAAAACGGGCAGCTCTGCCATTCACCCATGTTCTCATTATTTCCCTCTTACTCAGGAAGCAAACTCTGTCCCTGTGGTACACTTGGGCAAGGCTTATCTCCTCACGCAGCCAGCTGGGGTGCCTGGCTTTTCCACATCTCCTCTTGGATCGCTTGGTTGCAGGGTCACACGATTCTTTGACCCGTTTACAGTGCCCAGCTCCTGTTCCCCTGGACCATTTCAGGTTTGTTCTCGCCGGCTGCCAGGCTGGACTGGGGCTTTCACTGAGCCAGGACTAGAGCTGCTGCCTACAACTCTCATTAACGATCCCCTCGAGCTCTCGGGAGCTCTCTCCCTCCCTGTCCACACCTAACCCTGCTTAAAACATGAGGGTTTTTGATACATATAGATAATATGCATATGCAATATGTATACACATACATATGCAATACATGCATACACAGATGTATCTGAGATATGCATACACATGCATGCATATGCAGATGTACATGTGTGTATGCATGCACACGTGCCAGCAACTTTCTGCTTCTCTAGTCCCTGTGGCTGGATTCAGGCTGGAAGGCACTGCTTCCCTCCGAGCCGTTGGGCACAGCTACAGAGCCCCTCTGCCACCTGGGACGGCCACCATTTGTTTGTAGCCAGAAACTGCTCGGTTTGATTCTGAGAGGAGATGGTGGTGCTTTAGGAACGTTATCACACAAGGGTAAGTCCAAGTTTCTAAAGCAACAGTAGTAAATGAAGAAAAAGAAGGGCATGGGGAAGAGATTCTCTTCTACCCCCTGCTCAACCTCAGCACCCATAACCTGAGCTCTGGAGCTTCAATTCGAGCAGCGAGCCATGGCTGCCACTTTGTCTGCTCCATTCCCCAGCTCTTTGCATGAGGTGCCGCTCTTTAAAACGCTTTTGAGATGACCTGCCTTAGACTGCAGGCCCAACAGTCTCCAGAGTCTCATATTCCTTGCTATTAGGACAGACTGTGCGTCTCTTACTCCTCCTTCCCCGCTCCAGTTCCTCCTTGGGGAAACCTTTATCTCCTCCTGACTCTCAGGATCCTGCGCTGAAAACAGAGGCCCCTGTCCCCCATCCAGCCACAGTTCCCAGTCGGGTGGCTGTGCTATTCTAGCCTTCGNTGCTCCATTCCCCAGCTCTTTGCATGAGGTGCCGCTCTTTAAAACGCTTTTGAGATGACCTGCCTTAGACTGCAGGCCCAACAGTCTCCAGAGTCTCATATTCCTTGCTATTAGGACAGACTGTGCGTCTCTTACTCCTCCTTCCCCGCTCCAGTTCCTCCTTGGGGAAACCTTTATCTCCTCCTGACTCTCAGGATCCTGCGCTGAAAACAGAGGCCCCTGTCCCCCATCCAGCCGCAGTTCCCAGTCGGGTGGCTGTGCTGTTCTAGCCTTCATTAGTAAGTTTGTTTATTTATTGTAAACAGAAAGACTTTGTAGTTGCTTCCATGTGAACAGATCTTGATTTAACATTAGTTGAAATACATAACTGAAGACACCTGGAAGCTGTTCTACAAAACTTGTCTTCACGAAGTGGACACTGTGGAAACACTAAAAAATTGCCAGTGAGCCTAGACACCCATAAAATGATATAGCGACTTCTGTAATCGGTCACAAGGGGGTAAATGCCAGCCGGAGAACAAAAAAATCCGCTTTTCCATGTGTTCTTGAGGTTCCACCTAGAGGTAAAGCACAGACTTTAAAAAAAAAAAAAAAAGTCATATAGGGAGAAAACCCCACACTTTAGGATATCGGTGCTAGATGTTACGGACACTCAGGTCCAAGTCATTTCTGACTTGGGGACTTAGTGCCAAAAAGAGACGGAGCCATTGGAGCTCAGAGGTAGGACACTTCGTGAGGGCTCGCGCCTGACTCTTCATGGCCCCACTAGCACTCTAACTTTTAGGCTTCTTTTTCATTTTCCATTTCACGTCATCCTAAGCAGAGTTTTTATTTATCATCCCTTGCAAAAAAGGATCAGATTTCCCCCATCATTCTCCATACTCAGTGTGGGACTTATGCACTCAGGCCCCAAATTAAACTGCTGGAAACCATACCTCAGCTGCCTTTCACCCTGGAAAACTCTGCACCCAGCCTCGTTTGACTTCAAAATCTGCCAAACATGTAAAGCTTTAGTTCTAACTCACATTTCCAACCATGTGCTATGGTTTTCACAAGACTCGAGCAGATTTCTATCTGCTCTATCAAGGACTGGGGGTTCTATGATTAGAAGCAGATCTCTACATCAGAGCTCACCACCTAGGATCCTGTTATAGTCAACACACAAGAAATACACACAAAGTACACTTCTAAGATATCTTCTAAGATACACTTCTAAGATATAAGAGGCTGAATCACACCCTCAAGGCGCTTCTTTAACAAGCTGTAAAGACGGATCAAAGCGACCAACTCCGATGCGAGGCGAGCCCCACCCTGGGGATCCCTCCATCGCCCCCGGGTACTGCCAGACCACACCTAAAGTACACGGACCAGGGTCGGGCTCCCCACAGAAGTCAGCGCAGACCACCGTGGTGCGGGAGAACACAGCCGGACCAAGACCCAGGAAGGCTGTTGTTGCAACAACTTACTTGCGAAGACTGTCTGCCTAGAAAGTGGGAGACACAAGTTCATTTCCACATTTCCATCTAACAACATTAAATGGTTGTGCAGAGATTAATGTGAGAGAAATAAGGGGACCAATTGCCATCTCCCTTCCTGAAGCTCTTCAGTTGTACAGAAAAGAAATCAAGATTACATTGGGTTTAATGGGGTAGAAGAGAGTTCGCTGACTGTATACTACTAGTTGGGAAAGAAGACGAGGGGTCTGGCCTTTGTTCTTGGGATTGGTTGTATTTTTTAAACAATGTTTGTTAGCATAACACATAGAAACAGATTGCATGTGTGGACCCTTCTTGGGTGACTGCCACATCACTAGGTTAATGAGTCGCAGAGCTGGCCTAATTGGTCTTTCCTCCACATCTTTAAACAGATAAAAGACTTTCTGATTTACACTGCTGCTTATGAGGAAAACTTCGAATTTTCAACTGCGTATCAGCTTGTGTATGGCTCCCTGGATTTCATCCAATCCACCTCTTCAGCATTTAAAGAAGTCAACCCTAACCTCCCATGTAAAAATACCCTTACATATATTGGCACCTCCAGAAAAGAAAAAAGAAAAAAAAAAAGGAGATGGCTTTTTCAGAAGAAATTTCTGCACTTGCTGTTTTTCTCTTCCCTCTTTATCATCAAAATCTTTGCACGAAACACACTCTTCTGTCCTTACAATTCTCGGTTGCAAGAATCAAAGCAGCCACTCTCCAAAGTCTGCGGTTGTGTATCCGCTGTCTCCAAGTGCTGAAATCAGTCTGATTAGAGATTGCTTAGAGATCGCTGGCAGCTCCGGGGAGAGCAGGACATTGATGAAGAGGCTTAGAGGTGCTGACCGCTGAGGACTACGAGAATTGAACTGCACAGAACTGAAAGCCACCTTCAACGACACTGACCAAGCAGGCTAAAAGCAGATGCTTTGCTGTCATCCAGGGAGGCAGAATTCAGTGAAAGAAAGTACAGTATCAGTACAGATGAAAAATATTCTAGTTGCTACATACATTAGGACCATTAAGTAAACTTCCAAGCAAACCAGTGGAAGCTTCATTAGCAGACTGGATGTCAGCATGTGTAAAGGACCGACCTACCTACCAAATCAGCACAACTACCCAAGGGAAATACACATTTTGAATGTCTAATTCTTGTGATTCTTGGAAAATGAAAACTAGATTCAAATGTGACAGTGGGACAGTGGAAAGAGGGCCTATGTGAACTGTGCACGATCAATTCAGAGAAAAGAAAGCAGAAGGGAAACAATTCTCTGTAAAAAAGAATGGGAAGTCAGTCAGATAATTTGGATAAACTAACACCATTCATCAGTAAGAATGACCGTGATTATGGAGTTTGAACTGTGGCAAGGGACAAACAGGACAATGACTGAAAGAGTTTTATTAAACACCATAAAGTGACAGAATATTTTCCTAAGAAAGGCTGCAGGAGCAACATTAGCAAGACAGCAAAATAGAAGCATAGATTTTCTCCTATTAGAGGTATCTGAAGAAAAACGAAATCCATCTTGACCGCAAGCACCAAAGCATCCTGTGCTGTCCCCAAGACTCTGCATGTGTTACTACATAGGGTCAAGCAATTCCTTCGGAGCTGTTTTAAATTGGCAATGCAAACTATCGCATCAGGACGTAAAGTCTAGCCTAAAATTTCTACGTAAGACAGGTTTTAGGGTGTCCCCATGGTGCCTGTCGTTCCTCAGTTTGGTACATAAATTGAAGCCACAAGTCTCTTGGGCAACAGCTTTAGGCAGGTCTCAGATTCATCCTATACCCATACATATTTAGGGTGCCTCTTCCAAATGCAGAAGGCTGCAGGGAAATTCTGATGGCTGAGATGATGCTAAACATCTCCTGTCATTCGTTTTCCGTTAACAGTATCTCAAGCCTGTCTTTGACACCGCCAGAATAACTCCAGGAGAGAAATGTGCGGCAAAAGGTTGAAAATCAAAGCAGCACCCTCCCTCAGTGAAGAGCCAATGCCAAATTTCCACAACATACCTGCGAAGCATATTAAATACTTCTGCAATGCATATCAAAGTAAGAGTTCAGAGAAAGCAACAAAATACATTACTCCAACACGTTTTACATTGGTTGAGAGAAAAAGGAGTCAAACGCCACCCTTAGCTTAATCTGACACAAGGTCATTGCATGAGCTACAGTGGGTGCAACTCAGATTACAACTTCTGGCTTTCCTCTCTGCCTTTATCTCTGTTGTCGTGATTATGTGTGTACGCAGTCGAGCTATGCTGGTTGTTCAGGAAAAAGGTAATTTCTACAGAGGATGTTTTACTACCTTTATTTCAATATTTAAACTGGATTTCTCATTTGCTCACAGAAAAAGTCCGCTGTGAGGTCTGCCTGCTCTTTTGCAGCAGAACAGCGTAGGAATACAATATCGGAAAGGGACTTCTGGCAACAACCACGGTATTTTTCACTACGAACAGTAAGCCTGATGAATAATTAACTTCTGGCTATATAGCGAGACTCCATTTTCTCCACAGCTCCTCACATCCTTGTTTCTTTTGGAGGCCTTTGGATCCTGTCCTCACTGTATCAAACAAGCAGAAACTATAGCAGAATTATGGAGGAAACTAAGATGAACTTGTTTTCAAGAAGCAGAGTCACCCCTACTGCAAACGTGGATCCAGTTAATGTTATTTATTCAGACTATTTTCTTTCTATCAAGAAGAAACAGAAAGGCTCGGTGTTCCTTACCGACACCTTACTTGGGTCTCAGGGAAATTTACAGTCAATGCTTGACATATTCTGGAATCACCACCGAGAAAACTTTGAAATCCTTGTCTTTAAAGACAACTTTACATTACATAAGAAGGCAAACCAAGAAAGTCTGTGATGGTATAATTTACAGACAATGTTTTCAGACTTGGTGGATAAGATGTGAATCCAAAATCCAAGCACTGGTTTGTGAATTGCCAGCTTTGTAGGTCCTGAGAACTTTCACAGCTTTAAAGGGAGTCTTTAGGGATGCTCGTGATTTCTGGTACGGATCCTGCAATCCTATAAACACTCGCTGCCTTAAATTTAATTACATGTATAGTCAAAGCATTTATGCTAGCACTCGTATCATCATAAAGTTTACGATCCAAATTTCAGTCATTTGGATTTGAAAATCTGTCAGCAAAAAGTCCACAGAGCCTGCAGAGACTTGTCTTCAAGAAGAGTCAAGACTGCACAGCGCTCGACACCTTTATGGAAATCGCCTTCTATCAAAAGCTTAAGGAAATAATTCCCTTCCTTTCCTATCAAATGACGCGCCTAATGAGCGCCTCTGTCTTGTGAAATCCCTCTGCTGCATGTCTGACACAAACACAAGCTTCACTCTTGATTAACCCCATTTGCTCTGCAACGAGTGGAGCAGAATCCTGCCGAGCTGTGGTAAGCCCGGGCACAAAGATTACAGAGCAATCACTGTACGGGCAGGTGTCCCCTCGTTAGATTTCAGCACACACTTACTCTGGTTGGAAAATATGATTAAATAAAACCGCAGCCCACTCTCCTTCTCTGCCCAACAGCAGAAGCACCTGCTCTCTGTCTAAATGGGCTCTGGCGCGCAGTGTGAAACTTAAGGTCTACTTCTTTGAAAGATTTATGGGTATAGGAAAGTACTTACTTTTGTGCAACAAAAGAAGGATCAAAGAACTCAGACGTAATCCTGTTTGCATACAGGGAACAACTAGTCATAGAGCACAACCCTGAAAAGCATAAGACAAACCATTCAGTGGAGCCAGCAGAAGAGCTTTGGGCCTGACCCTGAAGCCAATGAAGTCAAGGAGAACTGTGCTCGGACTTCTGCGGAAAAGAAGCAGCTGTGGTATGACTTCAAATATGCACACTTAGAGAAATAAGGTATATTTACCAGAGAGTATGAAAATCAGTCCAGCTAAACAAGCAATTTTTGCTTTAGTCTGATCGGAGCCTCCGACTTTTGTACACTTCATCCCAACCAGTCCAAAAACGGCACCGAAGAAGCCCAGGCAGACAGCGGAGATCATCAGTCCTCTGCAGGCTTGGATGTAACCTGTGGTGAGAAAGAGTAAGGCTAACATGAGAAATGGGACTACAACGGGTTTCGCCATAGCTCCTCTCCCTCTGCGCAGTGCTAGGCATTCACTACTGCAAACCCAGTCAGACCTTGGCTGGAGTAATGTCACCTTACCAATGAGTGTATTCTCCACGGTGATGTATGTCCTTCGCAGGGCATCACCACCTGAGCCCTGCTCGTAAGAAACATACTACAGCATTGAGTTCTGCAAAAAGTAATCCCATGGCATTGGGTACACTATCTGCCAGAGGTTGTACCCATGAGGTTTTGAAGAGCAACTCCACGCGGTCTGCGCAGCGGCTGTCACGGGCTGCAGAGCCGCTCTGTGCACACAAAGCAAGTCTTGCACATCAGCCTTGCTGTGCGTGTGTGTCGCAGATGCAACACGACCGGCGGCGGGTCGGCAGCACTGACCCTGGCTGGGGTCCTGGGCCTGCCAGGACATGCCACTGATCTGATTTGGATCTGCCAAGAAGGTCCTCACTCCGCAAGGAAGTCAAACATGTACTCAGCTTCACAGAGAGTAGTAGCCCTTTGAGATAAAACAAATCACTGCCGTACCCAAGCCTGGACAAATGGCTCGTGGCTGGCTTTAGCCACGTACAATTTTGCCATGCTGGCTGAGGCCACTCTGAGCCGCACCTCCCAGGGGCAGGGCCTTCAGCAGGACAACAGGTTGTTTGGCCTCCTCTCCCTTCCGAGAATATCTTGTAATTGAAAGACTCTCTCCTATCTCCTATCACTGTTTACAGGGTGGAACGCTGCAATCTTGCATGGCTGAATAACCATCACAAGATGTTTTTTCTTCATAACCTGTTGTCACATCTCAATTCAAATGAAAGTGTGCTTCCACTATTAGGATATCCATTCTTTTTGCTTTGATCTCCAGTGGGTGGAAACGTTGAGAGCTAAACCACGTTCTCACTGCCTATTACATTCAATTTTATGTAATAACAATAGACAATATAATAACAATATATAATAACAATAATATAATAACAATAGACAAACAAAACAACCCACCCTGCACAAAGGAAACTTTAACATATTAAAACAGGAGCCAGAGGACATCTAATGAAAATACAAGGCAGCAGATCCAAAACAAAAAGGGCTTTTGTTCATATAACGAAGTTGTGGAACTCCTTTCCACAGGGTATGTGGATGCTAAAGGTTTACAGAGATTCAAAAAGAGACTGGGTACATTCATTAAAGAGAACGCTGTGGCTGGCTGGCAGGTCCATGAGCTGCAGACGGCTACCACTGACACTGGGCTGCCTTCTGCTCTCCTTACTGCCACCCGCTTTAGCCGCTGCTGGAGGCATACCACCTCCAGGACCACCGCTGTGCTGTTCGAACTAAAAAACCCCATTGATTCACAGCTTTGTGCAACAAGCAGCATGCAAGAAGGAACTCATAGCACGTAACACCCCGTTTTATCTGTCTGACCGAACTTAGGTGCCGTGCTGCATGTCTTCGAACGCAACCTGCTGCCGTTTATCTGCACCTGTGGGCATGCACACAGACTTCCTTCATTCGCAACGTGCTTCTGTGGCCCATCTGCTAAAGAAAACAATAGTCGGTGAAACAACTGTAACTGTCCCACGACTCTCTCACGCTGGAATGTAAGAGAGTCAGTCATTTGTGCCTGTTGAAGCGTCTATCGTTATAATTAGGTCTGTCAAGTCTGAACTATGAGGCAGACTCCTACGGCAGTCGGATGGGGCACCCTCTGGAGAAACCTCCTTTTCTCCATTCGTGACAAACGAAGCGAAGAAGCCAAACGCACAGTGAACAGCCAGACTGCGGTTACCTAAACCCAGGCGAGATGACTGCCTTTCTCATCCAACTGGGCAGAGTCACATTTCCTCTACAGGGGCGTAAAACCGTACTCCCAAACACTTCAGTTCAGACTGGGCTGATAGGTACATGTCTGCTTTTGAGCCAAATCCCCTGTTCTTACTCATTTTTCTTCACTCAGGCAAAACCCAAGGGATGTCGGTGGGGAAAAGGGCTTTATGAAGGTTTCAGAAGGCGGTTCTTAGCTGGTAAAACCCAAGTCTGAAGAAAGCAGTGTTGCTTTGTTAATTTTTGCTACGGGCATGGAAAAGTTGGCTTTTACGACTTTCAGAGGCATGTGATGTATTTCTCGTAGCGCACACGTAAAGCGCGAGATGAAGGCTGGCAAGGAAGCTATTATTTTTGACAGGTCCAATTTACTGACACTGTTAGTAGCTAATTGACACATTAAAGTGCTGAACCATGAACATATTTACCCAGAGGTCCTCTAAACTTTTATTTATGTCTGAACCTCCTAGGAGAAACAGTAAATATTCACCCCAACCAAAATAACCAGCATATGCTAGGAACCAGATGGCTGAAATTCAGCTGTTCCTGAAGGTCAATACACAGTTTCAGAATAGGTAGAGGGTAGTGAGACAGCAAGAAATAATTAACTCGCTCACCCAGAAATCATTTTCAATTATAAACAGCACGAGATAGAGGACTGCTCAGTTCTGCTGAATGAATAACCTTCCTCACTAAATATTTCACCAAACTGGGCAGACCAGCCACAGTGGGACTCGTTTCAGTTCACCACAGCAATCACCCAACTGGCACACANAAACAGCACGAGATAGAGGACTGCTCAGTTCTGCTGAATGAATAACCTTCCTCACTAAATATTTCACCAAACTGGGCAGACCAGCCACAGTGGGACTCGTTTCAGTTCACCACAGCAATCACCCAACTGGCGCACATTCTTAAAACAAAACATATGAAAAAAAAAATCACAATCTACAGTGGTAATGTGGAAGAGCAGAAGACTCTGTTAGTTCCACTAGGTTGACTGGAGCATTAGGAAGCATGAAAGGGTGAAATCAATCTTTTCACCAAACCCAGTCTCCTATTGCTTGGGCCCTAGGTTAAAACTATGTATATAGCATGTGGTTGTAAGACTAATTAAACTTTTTCTTTGCTTCCTAGAAAGCAAGAACATTACATTGCTCACCAAGACTTACAATGCACAGAAGTGTAAGGGGAGCTGCCTATTTCTTCACACTCCTCCACCGAAGACCAAACGCTGGCCTCCTTCCAAATATTTATTGTGTGTATTTGCACCAGCTCCTGTAGGAAGCTTATCATGTAAGGACTGACCACCCAAATGAAGCTCCCAAGCAACAAAAAGCCATATGTTTTAAACAGGCAAGCAGACAAACATGCATTACTCATAAAGTCATGTTCAGCAGCATTCCAAGAGAAATCTGTTTCAAGGTGGGTTGGTTTTTTTTTCAAACAATTGTGTTTTGTCCTGCATTCAAATTAATCTTGTTAGATCTTCATCCTTCTTGCCTCGCTGTTTTCATGCTTGCCTCTCACGCTCACAAAGAGTTAGGAGAAATTCATATGTTTATATTATATGACACTCAGAAAAAAAAGTATATGCCATGTTCTAGGCACTGTCACTTTCACAATAAACGCCTCCGGTTGCACCTTGCAGTCTGCATCACGTGAAGTATAGGAGGTTGCCTTACAGATACAGCGCAGATTCCTTCTAAAAGTGCACACCCATTGCTTTCGTATGTTTTTCTAAGCTTTAATACCCTCTTTTAGCTTCTAAATAAATTTTTGTTCAGCCGTGTTCTTGCAAAAGCTCATTGGATCCACCGTTGGAAACACAGTAACTGATACGTCCTCTTTCATGGAGCTGGCTTCATCACTGTTTTCCACCTAGGACCAGTAGCACACAAAAGTAAACCCCAAATGATTGCGAGTCCCACAGACAGAAAGGATAGTTTTGGCTGCATACAGAATGGGGGGCTGAGCCCTTAACACGGGCTGGCCAAAGTGATTTCTTGTACAGGAATGCATAAAGGTGGAAGGGCACCACATGCCACTTTCTCTGACGGCCGCTCGTGCGGAGCCATGACCTGAAAGCCATCGGAGCAGCCCCACTGCCGTGCCACCCTACGGCAATCTGGGGGACACGGTCCAAGCCCACTCCGTGATGACAAACAACACAAGGGTAAGGCGGAACCATCACCGGATCACTCCTGACCCAATCTATGACACTGCTTTTGAAGAGGGAAGCCTTCTCCTGCACCCCACAGGAGTGTCCCAGCAACCGGCATGGTGGCACCCCGATTTCTTATCCCCTCGTTTTGCCTCCGATTCTCTGGCGGACCTGAGCAATCTCTCCGGACAAGAAGTCCAGCAAAACTCAGAGGTTTCCGATAAGACAAAAAACTGTTCATGTAAAAGAGCAACCACTCTGCAAGGCAAATCCTCTCCGGCTACATGAGGAAGGAGTGGAGCAGAGCCACCTTCCCCTGGGACAACATAAGCAGTTCTAGTGATTTCCCAGTCCTGCCCTACTATTTCGAGGAGAGCACCTCGTTATCACTACATGTATCTCGACAAGGTTATTGTTTCTGTGCACAAAACGTTTCAGGGAAAACGGGAGGCCAGATCTGCCCTTCTTTGTGTTTGCTGGGTCCCCAACCTGAGGATGGAGTGAGGAAGTTCCTATGATCCCGATCACAGGGAATGGGATCCACCTCAGCCACGCAAGTCTGTGCAAAGAGGAAGACGAGGGAAAGGTGAGGCTACTTGAGGGCTGAGGCAGGTTCGGCTTCACGCTGACAAGCAAATCCTTCTAAGCTATGCACGATGCACTGCAACCCTGACGCACGCTCCTGCACCAAGGAAGGGTTAGGGCAAAAAGGGGACGTACGCACCCACTGTCAGGAGGGAACAGGTTCCCAGCAAAGCCTGTAGCTGTGAGGAGGGGAGTCTGGACTCGGCAAGCTACTGAAAGCACCTCTGACTGTGGTGGCTGCCCCTCCGCCACCTCCCAGCTTGCCTGGCCTGTGCTGTGGGGGTTATGTTACTCTCTCTCCAGCCTGCCCTTCATGTGCGTTGTGCCTGGGTACCAGGATCTGGTCCCACAGCATTTAGAGATGTTAGTGAGGAACACTGAAGCCAAGAACCTTCCACTACTGATAACGAGTCTGGCCAGGAGGATGGGATAAGGCCCTTCCAGACGTGCACTTCGGATTCACTTCTGTCCAGAACGAGTTAGTGCTCCGATGGCTCTTTCACTGTGCAGCAGGCGCCTCAGAAACTCATTCCTTGGGCAAGTGGAACGTGTTGCCCAGCGCACAAGGCTTCCCAGTCCTGAGTTTGGAGGAAGGGGTGGTAAGGACTTCGCTGTCATGTTTCGTCTCCTTTTTGGAACTTTAAACATCCCCAATTCTGCACGCTTTGTAACTTCATTTTTCTTACTCTGAAAACAGATTAACCCAGAACTAAGGGAGCACCTAAACAACAGATTCGGTGGATCTCAAAGGTTACGCACCGGTGATCGCTCCCTGCCCGCCTGCGCACAGACTCGGGCTCCTTGCCCGAGCCGGGAAGCCACATTCTCAGCTGCTACACTGAGCCATAGGGAGACCGACGCCAACGGAGGCCAGCCAGCTCTCCCAGCCCTTTGGAGGAACCAGCAAACTTCTCCACCACCACTGACCTGGGTCAAAAGAAGGCCTGGGGGACGGTACTTCTCCATCCAAGGGCAGCATCCTGCAACAGCGATGTTGAAGGGCTGCCTGCGTCACCTCTTTGTAGTATTGTGACCTCTTTTAGCACTTTGTACATACTGGTCATGGGTTAAAGGTTTTCTGATTTGGTATTAATTTGCTTTGCGAGAATATTAATCCCTGTCACAATAATATTAATCTCTGTTAGTGATTTTAAAGTCTGTTAGACTTCCTCTTCCTTTTAAACAAACCTTTCACGCCAAAATCCACCCTCAAACTCCAGTGCAAAGGGCGTGTCTGGCCAGACTGTGAGTAGACCTGGTTTTTTTGGGGAGTATCAAAGCCACTGGGACACTGTGCAGTTTATTCGTTTATGGCTATAAAACCCTGGAAAAAGGGCGCCATCATTTTAAAAACCTTTCCCCCTTTCTTCACAGTCACTCCAGAGGCTACAAATCGATGCCATGGGCACTTCCCCTCTTTCTACCAGCCACAGTCAGCACGGATTTATTAACTAAAAAGCTCAGTCATAAAAATTTCCTGCAGTGGCCCAGTTTCCCAGTAGGGCAAAAATGTTTGCCCTTAACCAGGGAAGAAACGCAGCACCAACTCAGCCTTGGCTTTCAGGCAAAAGCTGAAACTACAGCAAAACTCTCAGCTTTGCTTCAAAACAACGCTGCCCTAAAACTAAGCCCAGCTACGCACCACTTTTGCATACCTTTGCATCCCCTACTGCCCCGAGCTCTTACACTGCCATTTATCAATGAAGCAATTACATCCGAGTTAATAACCACTCCGCAGAAAAAGCAGAGGAACGTTCATTACAGCAAGGCGACGTAAAGGTTTGTTCTATTCCACCGACCGTTGCACGGCTGGCAAAACCATAAAAAAGAGGAATGTCACGACAGTCGGAAAGTAAATCGCCCAGAAAAATCTGCCCGCGTTCTTCTTGTGTCAAATCCACACGTACGGAGTCTTCCGACGGTGGCGGGGTGTGGGGGGTGGGGGAATAGAAAAAACCAAACCACCTGTCTAGCGACAGCGAGGAAGGCCAAAGCGGGCACTTCGGCAGCAAGCGTAATCTCAACGGGCGCGTTTCAGCGGGAGGATGCCCCACTCACAGCGCGCTGTGGGGGACACGAGGGCACNATAGAAAAAACCAAACCACCTGTCCAGCGACAGCGAGGAAGGCCAAAGCGGGCACTTCGGCAGCAAGTGTAATCTCAACGGGCGCGTTTCAGCGGGAGGATGCCCCACTCACAGCGCGCTGTGGGGGACACGAGGGCACTTGCCCGGGGTCCCCGCTGCCCCCCAGCCCCGGTGCCCGCCAGCCCCGGAGGGGCCCCGGGGCCCCAGAGTCCCACAGACCGGCACGGGGAGGAAGGGGCGGCGGAGGAGGGGGGGGTGTAGGATGGGGGTCTGTGGGAGCCTGACCGTCCAGCGCCAGCATGGATGGGAAGTCCTTGCAGTTGGAGACGCCGGTGGAGTCGGTCACGCAGGTCTTCCAGAGGTTGGCCCAGAAGGTGGCGGTGGTGATGACCGTGCCGTCGATGGTGGACACNCAGGCGGGGCGCTGCCCGGGGCAGCGGTGAAAAACAGGCCCGAAGCCCAGCAAACAGCGGCGCGACCTGCGGTTGGGCTTTAGGCTCTGCTTCGCCCGCAGGTGAGCCTTGCAGGGCGCGGGAGAGGGCGGCAGCGCCTTGGCGGGCGCTTCCTTAGCGTTCTCTCAGCAGTTTCAGGTTTGCACCTGCCTCTGCAGCCAGACACCCCCTGGCCCCCAAAAACAACCTTGTCCGGGGGCTGGTTTTGAGCAATGCTTGCGGAACGCAGGCATGCTGACCGTATCGAGCGCTCCGTATTCATGCAAGGAGGTCAGCTTGTGAAACAGGGAGCAAGTTTTTTAATCCTCTGAATTTCATCTGCCCACCTGTTGCTATCCGGCCGCATGACGATACTGCTTTCAATAGCTGGCTTTGCAACGTGAGGTGGTGGACGTGGGGTTTTTCTACCTCAGCCTTAATGCGCTGGCATTTGAGCCTCCAGCTCCCAGGGGTAAAGTTATCCACTGCGGCTTCTCCTCTTGTTTGAAGCTCTTTACTTTCCACATCAGTAGTATATTTGCCATTGATGTGGAAAGTACACTGCCGGTCTTTACTTTCCTCCTTTTTATTTCAAAACTATTGTTACATTTTCTAAACCTTTTTGCCAGGCACGCGGTCGCTGCAGGATGAGAAGCCACATTTACATCATTATTCTTATGATGAATGCTCTTTGGTTTTGCCATGCGGACACAAACCCGGATGCAATCACGTTATAGATATTTAAAAAAGAAAAGAAAAAAAAGCAGCTAGAGTTAGGTGTACCCTTGGGTGCATGTCAGAGCTCGACGTGAACAGGCTGGCTGTTGATCTGTTAATGCCCCAGCAGGATAAAACGGGGTCCGCAACCGCACTTACTGATGCGGTGGCTCTCTGCCCGCTCTCTGCTTCCTTGATACCCTCCGACATGAAGGTGGCACACAGGCACGGGCATTTTTTAATTTGCCATTAAAAATGGCATTTGGGGTGGGGGGGGTGGGGTGGGGGGATTACTAGTAAGTGTTTAGAACAGACTATTTCAGTTGGAAGGGACCTACAACGATCACCTAGTCCATCTGTCTGACCAATTCAGGGCTGACCAGGCTCAAGCATGTTATTAAGTGAATTCTCCAAATGCCTCTTAAACACTGACAGGCTTGGGGCATCGACCACCTCTCTAGGAAGCCTGTTGCAGTGTTTGACCACCCTCTCAGTTGAGAAATACTTCTTCACGTCCAGTTTAAACCTCCCATGGCGCAGCTCTGAACCGTTCCCATGCGTCGTGTCACTGGATCCCAGGGAGAAGAGCTCAGCACCTCCCTCTCCCCTTTCCCTCCTCAGGAAGTTGCTGAGAGCAATGAGGTCGCCCCTCAGTCTCCTTTTCTCCAAACTGGACAAGCCCAAAGTGCTCAGCCGCTCCTCACAAACCATGTTTTCCAGCCCTGTCACCAGCTGTGTTGCCCTCCTCTGAATGAATTCAAGGACCTTCACGTCCTTCTTAAACGGTGGGGCCCAGAACTGCACACAGCACTCCAGGTGAGGCTGCACCAGCACTGAACACAGCGGGATAATCCCCTCTTCTGACCGGCTGGTTATGCTGTGCGTGATGCACCCCAGGATGCGGTTTGCCCCCTTGGCTGCCATGGCACGCTGTTGGCTCATAGCGAGCCTGCTGTCGGCCAGCACCCCAGATCCCTTTCTGCAGGGCTGCTCTCCAGCCGCTCCTCTCACAATTTATGCTTGTGCTCTCAGTGTTACCCCATCCTAGGTGCAGAATCCAGCATTTGGACTTGTTAAATTTCATCCCATTTATCATAGCCCAGTGCTCCAATCCATCTAGGTCCGTCTGCAAGGCCTCTTGTCCCTCAAGAGAGTCAACAGCCCCTCCCAGTTTAGTATTGTCAGCAAACTCATTAATGGTGCATTCAACTCCTGCGTCCAGATCTTTGATGAATATATCAAACAGGACTGGCTCTGGGACTGAGCCCTGAGGAGCACCGCTGGTGACCGGTCGCCAGCCAGTGTAGCTCTACTCACTACAACCCTTTGAGCTCTGCCCTTCAGCCAGTTATTCCGCCAGCAAACGCACCTATCCCACAGTCGGACAACTTGTCCAGAAGGATGCTGTGAGGGACGGTATCAAAAGCCTTACTGAAATCCAGGTAAACTATGTCCACCGCCTTCCCTCCATCCGCTGGGCGGACGACCTTGTTGTAGAAGGATATCAAATTAGTCAAGCAGGACTTTCCCTTTGTGAACCCATGTTGACTGTGCCTGATGATTGCATTGTTCTTTAAATGCCTTTCAGTGGTACTCAGTATAGTCTTCTGCGTAATTTTTCCAGAAGCTGAGGTTAGACTATCAATCAGGTCTGTGGTTCCCTGGGTCTTCCCTCACACCCTTCTTGTAAACTGGAATAATGTTGGCTAGCTTCCAGCCACCAGGGACCTCCCCAGACTCCCAAAATTTTTAAGCTACATGTGTTTTACAGATCAGAATGGAACATTATTCAACAGTTGGATTTTTATAATGTGCAAAAGTTTATTGTGTCGCTATGTACAGAAGAGTCCTTCAGAAACGGTTTTGCTCTCAAGTCTGAAATACAGGATATTATTTTAGCTCTTGCGGGATCAAAATCACAAGCAATCGTTATTGTCTCAGAAGTTAAACACTGAATGACAACAGTATTTGTTCTGCAGCCAGGATAAGCAGGCTAGGGTCGTCATGCCTTTGTCCCGGAGTAATTTTTCTTGTAATTTTAGCATGAATAGGTTGGGCAACTTAGGACTCTTTCCTGGCTCTGCCATGTTATGATTTCTAGGGCGTTTAGAGCACTTGTGCAAAAGGAAAAAAAAAACAACTTCATTTTTCTAAGGCTGAAGGACAACTTCCTTGTTTGCTAGGGTTTCCCTGAGAATTTGAGAATTGAAAAGGTAAGGCGGATACATGGGGAGTATAGGCAGGCTTGTAAGAGCATTATCACCTGCGCAAGGTCAGGTCTATCAGTGATAGATCGGGGGAATACACCTCAAATTGGTGTATGTATGTATTAGAGGAGATTAACGCAACTGTAAAACAGGGAGGCTTGCACGATGTTCTGCATTGGGCAGAACGGAAAGTGCCGCCTCAAAAATGAGCAACCAGATCCTCTTCTCCAAAGGAGAGTGGACAAAGGAATGTTTCTGTGTTGCCTAACAAAAAATCCATCAGAGTGGGAACATCAGTTAATAATCACCAGTCCTTGCCGGGGTCGCCACCGTTGTTTTTCTTAGGCTATCAGAGATGGAATTAAATTAAATTACTGCACAACTTTTGTAAACTGCCAGGACAAGAATGATTTTAAGCTATGCGGTTCATATATTACGTAACAAAAAGTAAAAAATTAATAGGAAGTGACAACCCAGAGCATTTTGAAGGAGTGAAAAATTGCATTCCATGAGCCAATAAACTTTCCCCTCTCCCATTCTGCGCAGTGTGTTCGGACGTTACAGACTTTGTTTCTTGACACAGAGATTAATGCATCATTTCTTTTTTCCTTTTTTTTTTTTTTCAGCTCGGCTTAATTTTGTTGAAAAAAAGCCTGTGTTGTTCCCTGAAAGTTTGTAATACAATGCTTTTAAAAATAGATATAACCTGTTTAACAAACTGAGCAGGAAATGTGAAGAAGTGCATCTCCTACTTTACTGGAGGTGCATTCCACCTGGCCAAGAGCACAGGTGCAGCTCTTGGCATTCAGAAGTTGCCTCCACATCAAATTAAATTTTGCTAACCCCGCGTAGGTCACAGTGGAAAGGAGGGAAACTTTCAGACTGATTTTTAGAACACACAGCCCTGTGTCGTGCAATTTAGAAAGTGTTTGCAAAATAAAAGAATAATGGGATTTAAAAGGATTTAGTTGGGGTGGGAGACAGATAAGCAAATGTCTTTCCAAAGCAGCTGGTGTTCAGAAGTGATCCTTGCAGTGAGCCATAAAGATGAAGAGATTGAGTCCTGACCGGTGGCTGAGCTGCAGGCCAGGACTGAGACCTTGGTGTTCCCGGAGCGGGAGTGCTTTCCTGCCGAGCGTGTCCTCTGCCCTCGTGTGCCACAGCTGGGCTCTGCCGTTTTCTGAGCACTTGGTAGATCTGGGCACGAGGAGCCTGTCATCTTTTACAGGCACCAGGGTAGCTCCCAGTCAGAGGGCTCGGAGAAGCTGGAGTCAGAGGAGCACAGCGACAGGACAAGGGGCATGAGTTGGAACACGGGAAATTCCTGTTAGGTATTAGGAAAAAATTGTTTACCCTGAGGATGGTCAAGCACTGGAGCAGGCTCCCCAGAGAGGCCGTGGGATCTCCCTCTGTGGAGGTGTTCAAGACTTAACTGGACACTGCCCTGGACCAGCCCGTCTGATTAGACGTGTTTTGGACTAGATGACCTCTGGAGATCCCTTCTAACCTGAATTATTCTATTATCCTACGATTTTGTTACCTCGCTGAAGCAAATAGAGTAGCACTGGGATGCATTTGGCTTATTATAGCTCTAAGTGGCGCAGCGGTGCACTAATGATTACATATTATATGCTATGCTCAGAACATGATTACATGCAGTCCCTGCTACCCTGTTATTCAGCGCACATGCTGAAATCTTCTTTTCACAGATACGTGTATTTCCGTTCATAACAGCGGTATATTTGACTACTTTTCCAGCTGTTTACACATAGGGAAATTTTTCCAATGGTCATCTTTTTTTTTTTTTTTGAGGATGTCTCTGGATATGCTAAAGAAAACCCAAAGCGGAGAGCATGGCATGAAGGCCTTTTGCTCTGCCAGTGTAATACCTTTCAAGAGACAGCGGAGAGGGGATGAAGAGAGGAGCTTCTGAAAAGAAGGACTCATTTCCTGAGTGGATGCAAGGAGCAAAGATGATAGTCATGTGCTTCAGCTAGAAGGGGGTGGTAGCAACTGGTGACAGCAGTGGAGGAGATGACACGGTGTGAGGTGACTGGCGGGCACAGCAAAAGCCCTGGAGGAGGCTGAAATAAGCCGCGGGAGATCATGAGTGAGGGGTGATAATTTACACTGTGCTCCTTGTACCTAGCCCTGCTTAGGTACCACCTAGCCCTCAACACAATTTTGTCCCAGTTTCCAGTTGGGAGGGATGGGAGACAGGTGGAGGTGAGGGTCTGTTTTATGCCATCCCAGCAGTATGTCTGTCTGCAGGGAAGCTCTTCCCCGTGCCCTCCTCCGGTTCCTCTCCCCGATTCCCACAGCAGCCCCATATTTACTCAGAGAAGGGTTGTGACATGAAGAGGGTGTCGGGGTTTACCAGCTCCGGCCCCACTGTTTATCAAGCACCAGTTGTGCCAGCTGGTGGCATAAAAAGATTTCATTTAACCGAGAGCATGAAAACCACAACCTGGAGCAAAGCAGCTTCTGTAGCGTGACTTAATCTGAGAGCAAACGGGCTGGGATCAAAAAAGGTCACGGTGACAAAGCGGAGTTAAAAACTGACTTAGATCAACATGCTCAAGCAACTCAGAAACAAAGGGAATAAGGAAATAATATGTGACTTTTTTTTTTTTGATCATACAGACTGAAAAAAAAAGTGATAAACTGAGGTTCAAATTAACGTGCATTCACTCCATCAACAGTACTGCTTCTTTTGATCCTACTGGTTTGGTTTGGTTTGGTTTGGTTTGGTTTCTGAAGTGGTGTGTGTATTTGCAATAGAAATGGTAGGCAGACCGATTCGACAGAAGTGGGTAAAACCGTCCAGCAAAAGGGCGGGCTGCCTGCAGAAGCAGAAGCTCTTGGATAAAGAGGACAGATTTAAAATCAAATTTAAACTTGCTGAGCTTAAGGAACCACAAATAAAACTGGCAGCAATGAGATCCGAGGAGAAAAAAAACACACCTTAAACACATAGATGCCCATGGGAGCGTGCACCTGCTAGGGGACACGGTCAGGTTCCCCCTGTCTTCCCGTCCTCCGAAAGCACTGCCTTGTCAAAAATCAAATGCATCAGATGGGCTTGAGAGCTTTTTAGTGTACCAAACGGTGCTTCAGCTCATTTTGTGTGCAATTTGCGTGCAGCACAGGGCCTTCCTGTTCCTCGGTGCGATGTCGTGCCCCCGCGCTGACTCTCGAGAAAACAGCGTGCCAGTGTCTACTGCGTGTAGTAAATGAAGCAGTATATTACCTAGTAGAAAATTCATTTGGACTGCTTATTTTTGCCGGGTCACAGTCCAGAGTAGCCAACAAGACGTTCGCCAAGGGCAGGACACAATGTGCTCTGCCTGTTATGTTAATGCTTTCGTGTTCCCATACTGAAAACATTTTTCTTTCATTACATTGCAGTAGTTCTGCCTTGCCATTGATTGCCCTTGCAGAGAAATAAGGCGTTTTCCACTGATAATAGAGATTCAGGTATGCACTGTGTTTTTCTGTTTTCCCATTTGTTCACGTGTCTTTTCTCAGCTGACCGTTCATTTTCATGGCGCATCTGGATGTTCGTTCTAGCTTTTTAATTCATTTTAGCTGCAAGCCAGGTGAAGGAGGACAGAATGAGTTTTCAGAATTTAGCGTTAAAACGATGTAAAGTTTTTTTTCATGCCAGAAATGCATTTCAACTTTTAGAAAAGGAGAAATTCTTAAACAGTTTTGACTTAAGTCCGGTTTGTAAGGAAAGTCTGCAGCACTGAATGCACACGGTCAGTGTCTCTGATTTTGGTGGTAAGGCTTTTATGTGGATTTTAATATTGCACTGCACTTTTGTTTCACTGAGCAAAGTTGTAAAGTGGGAGAAAAATGGGATAGTGAAGCAATCCGTTTACTTTGTGTCAGCTCAGGGAAAATCTTGTTTCTTTTTTTTCCCCCTTTCTTTCTGGTGTAGTTATCTTATGTGTTACTTGTGGGTAGGAATCACAAAGCCTTCCAACAGCAAATTCATAAATAGCAGAAGTAGTCTCCATGTAACAAAGTGGTGGCTTTTGATTGTAAATTGCTTAACAAATGCCAATAAAATAAAAATGCCAGCGGAGGCCAAACAGTGAGGTTGGGCACACCACTGCTTGTTGTAGCGACTACTCTGTTTATCTACGGGCTGGTGCGCTATTGACAAAAATGACTTTTGTTGATGTCTGAGGATTAAGGGTTTGTTTGGAAAGATGGCCCAGAGCAGTTTTTTTCATGTGGTATTCTGGGAAGTGTTAACTTTTCTATGTACATACGGGAAAAACCTGATTTGGTAAGAGAGAGTTGGGACATAACCCAGCATGCAAAAGCTACAGCTTTGCTGCATGCACTAAAGAACCCGACACAAGTGTTAAAATCCACCTGAAGGAATTGTTTGTGCTATTGCTGGGTATACTGTTAATGCCGAATACTGTACTTCAGTATTAAATGCGAAACATAATCGTGCACGAAATTCAATTCCCAGTCACAAGTCCCCGCCTCCAGTCCCATTAAATACAAGGCATCTCTGGAAGATGTGCAGATTTATGGGAGGAATTTTCTTGCCTGTAAAGGAAACCTAGAAGGACTGCCTTAGGCATAGGCATCAGCATATAGATGCCCGTGCGCAGGCTGGTCGGTGGTGAAGTGCAATAGAGCCTTGTGGAGCTGCGGTCCTGTGCCAGCCATTGTCCTTGCCGGGCACTTCCCGGTGACACGTCACATGCCCTGAGCTGTGAAAATATTGATTTTGGGATCACATGCGTGAACCAGTTTCAGTTTTCCTCCCATCCCAAACAGGAGCTAACCTCAAGCTGGGATCCTCGTCAAGCCAGTGTAATGCCCTGGAGGTTGCTCCAAGCCCTTTTGTTGCCTGTACTTTCCAGGAGGTTTTACCCACCTCGGCTACAACTGTCTTCCCGCTCTGGCAGCATAAGCCCCAGCGCCGGACACCTCCGCAGGCTGAGGTTTGCTTAAGCGTGACTCAAGGCGCAAGACCCTCTCAGTCCCTTGGGGATTGAGTTTAAAGTATAGAAAGGAAAAGCCACAGTTAAAACAAAGGGAAAGTGCAATCCTCCCCTGTGTTCAACAAAAGTTATTTCTCGTGTTTTTCTAGCAAGCCTCACTCCTGGCGTGCTGACCAAGCAGCCTCCACTCACCCACTCCACCAGCCCAATAATGTCCTGGGCTCTTCCAGGCCGTCCACCTAACCATACACATCGGCTGCCTGCTCTCATCCCAACGAGTCGCGGCGTGAGTGGCTCGGCAAATGGCCATCCTTGAGTTTTGAGCCCTCGTCCCACTGCCCCTCTCATGTCTCCCAACAGCGGCTCCCACAGACAAGTGTCTCGTGCAAGCAGAAACTGCCCAGTGGCCCGGCAAACCTCATGGGCACCGGTGTGTTTCTTGGCGTTTGGCAGGGGCCAGCAGCATCCTTGGACGCACGCCTAGCAGCTGACAGGCTCTTTGCCCAGCTGCATTTCAGCGATTAACCTGCTAGCTCCATCTGTCTGTTTAGGGCTTTCTGTACCACACCAGAAAGACAGGGAAGTTAAAGATTTGCCTGAA